>JAOXXN010000174.1:445623-488966 GCA_026770055.1 Myrmophylax atrothorax | reverse complement strand
GCTCCTCAGGTGAGTGTGCGCTTTGTGCCTGCGCTGCCGCCGCCCCCCGGCTCCGCTCCGCTCCCATCCCATCGCGTCCCATCCCATCGCATCCCATCCACTCCGGCCGCTCGCCCGGCCCGGCATTGTTCGCGTCTCCCCGCGCCGCGGGACCGAGGAAGGGGGAGCCCCGAGGGCCCACCCCGTAGCCGCTCCTCGCCAACTTTTTTTTCTTTCTCTCCTACTTGGCGGCGGCGATGCCGAACGGGAGTCTGACCCGCCCGCTCCCCCTGTCCCAGCCCCCGCTCCCACCCCTGCGGGCTCGGGGGTGGGGATCGGGCGGGAGCGAGGGGCAGGCGCGCAGTAACAGCGCTCAGTGGTCTTTAGGCAGAAAGTCCTGGAGCTGAAGGAGGATTTGAAGCCGGTCCCCGCTGCCCCTGCGGAACAGCAGCCGCTCTTGCCTCGCTCAGGTTAGAACACGCTGTTCCACGGTCGCGTTCGCGCGGGGCGAAGGGCGCGGGTGCCTGCGGGAGGAAGAGCTGCAAGGGAGGGTTCGGAGCCGGTCATGTGCGACAGAGGAGGCTCAGCCGTACAAAGGAAGCGATGGGAACATCCTCAATGGAGGCTCCGGCGGCTTCTCCGGTCGGGAAGGGGCTGCCGGCGCTGGCACTTCGGGAACTCGGGCTCTTGTTGCATCGACTGAAAACTGCAGCGCTAATGGGGGTGGCGGGGGGAAAGGTTTCTGTGTTCTGTACCGTTCGTAAAGATGTGCTTGTGGAGGATGAAGAGGAGGAGCAGTACTTTCTGTAATATATTTTAATGTCAATTATGGAAGATGTTTTGGGGAAAACCAAAAAATTCCTAAGGAAGCCCATCCGTGAGAAGGCATGTGGGTTGTTGTAGAGTATTTACCAAAAGGTGTGGGAATAATGTTTTCCCCAGTTTGGTTATTCTGAAGTTAAGGGTTCAGTTTTAGTGGCATGCCGTTGGAAAGGATTTTAGAAAAACAAACCAAAACAAAAACAGACATAAGAAAACTCTCCAAACAAAAAGCTTTCCCAAGTAATCCTTTATCTTATGTAGATAATTTAGTTTAAACCATTTCTTGCATGGGATGCTAAAGATCGGGCTTTTTTGCGGAAGAGAGAACGTAACTCAACATGTTTAAGGACTTCTGTAAAGTATTTTATAGTGAATGGTCATATATAAGTTAAGAAAAAACAGAAAACCAAACAAACCCCCAGAACTAACCACAACTAATAATCTTTTTGCTTAACCTGACATTACACTCATGTTACTTTCTAACCTTAAGAGTTGAGTTCTGTGACTCCTCTACAAATAAACAGCAAAAATACTTTTCAAACATGGGGGGCTGGGTGGGAGAGGAGATTTAGAGGTTATTTTTTTGTTCTTTTTTTCCTGTTACTCGGAGCAGATCACCTTCCCCAAGCCCTGATTGCGGTGTCTGTGTGCAAAGTGAGTGGAACATTTATTCACCTGTCTGTCCATCTGTCTGTGTAGATGTAAGAGGTTTTATTGTTCTGCAGAAGGAAGTGGGCAGTAGGACAGGGCAGAGAATAACAGGGACGAGTGAGAGGAACAGAACAAGAGGGAAAGCAGAGTGGATATATGGCAAGTGCTAGGTCTGGGTTAAAGCTGCTGTATTATTACCTATGTAATTAAAGCCTTTCGGTTTTAAAAGGTTTCTTTCTCACGGCAGAAGAGCCTGGATCGTCCTGTAGTGAGTACTGAGGGGTTTCTTTATTAGGGCTGCTGGATGCTGAGGGACTCTGGTTTTCTCTTGAACTCTCTTTGGCAGAGTGAAGGACAGCCAGCCAGTGGGTGCAGGCACCTTTTGGGGTTTCACTAAATCCCACTGTGGAGGCTCCCTCAAACTCAAGAATGCAACTCAAAGAAAACTCAATGCAAACTCAAGAATCAGTTTCTAAACTGGACTATCAGTTCATTGTTCTTATTCTTTTGGAGATGATCTTGGAAGCAAATAAGTGTGCATGAGAATGGGTACTAGGAAGTTCTCTGCTGTCTTGGTTCCTGCTACCTCTTTTGGATTTTTAAATAAATTCTACGGAAGGCTTTGAAGTATTTTAGGTTATTGTTGTGGTGTTTTAATGTTGGTGTATTACAGAACATCTGTTGGGGAAATGGTATGAAAATAGTATTGCCAAGCTTAAAAGAGAAAAAAAGGCTCCATGGCACCCAGTCTTGCTTGTGGCTTACACAAAATCACAGTTGCTGTTGACTTTCTTACTCAGCTATTTGTTTCACAGAATTTGACTACAGTAAGCAGAGTTTTGAGAGGGTTGCTGAAAAGTACAGTTTCCAAGAGATGCTACTTTCATCTGTTTGGAGTGACATTATGGTCATTCACAGCTTTCCTTCCTTAGTACTATGGATACTTTTCTGATTGTATCTTTCAGCTCTTGGTTCTGTCCCAGCATAACCCAAAGGGTGGGTCCTCAAAGACTTGAGGTCGACACTGCTGTGGACAGAACCTGCCTACACAGCCTCCAACTGTCCATTTCCTTACTTGTCACACCGCTGTGCTTTGTTGCTGGCACGGACACTGGCACTGCTGTTCACTGACTCGGGTCAAGGGGGCTGATCCAGATGAAAAGTAACACTCTTTTCAGCCACATCTGTTCTCTAGTCAAGTTAATGTTATGGTCACATGCTATAGTGTCTGGAGAAGGGAGTGAGCAGTGGGGGAAAAATGGGGTTATTTTCTTAGCAACATTGCCGGTTTTCCCTACCTTAAGCAGTTCCTTGGACCATGCCTACAGTAGCTCCTGTGATAGTGAAACGAATTTCTTTTCTTTTTTTTCTGTCCACAACTGTATCTTAAGAAAGTGAAAATTCAGAGTTACCTTTCTTTAAAGATCTGTTATACTTTCCCTCTAGCTCAGGTTTGTCTTTTGTTCATTTGTTTGGTTCGGTTTGATTTCCACTCCCTCACGTTCTGTGTAAAATTTTTCTTGGGCAACTTTTTCACATCTAATATACTTAAACATCAGAAAAGTTTTCTTACTCTTTTGGAACAGTTTTGCCTTGCTGTCTGTTTCTCTGAAATGATTGCTTATTCTGTCTCTGCATTTGCATCTTCTAAGATCTTAAAGCTTCTACTGAGGCTAAAATATTAATGTTTTTTATTCTAGTCCTATTTTTTTTTACTTTTCACTTTCTTCTGTTTATCTGTGTTCCTTTTGCAGAATGGGATCGGATATTCCATGAGTTTGAGGTGATTCATCTCTCTTTGTTGCCTGAAGTGATATCTGACCTCAGGCAGATTAAAGTCACATTGGTCATTTTGCAGAAGCATTTGCTTTGCAGACAACTCTTGCATGACTTTAGCTCTTGTTTCCGGCAGGGCTTTTTCCTTGTTTTTATCTCTAGGTTTCTTTCATTGTTATTTCTTCTTTTTCTTTGAATTTTTCCCACCTAGTCTTGTTTGTCTCCCTTGCTTATTTCAGTTGTTTTTACACTGTCTAACACCCTTTGAGTTGTTTCTACCCACTGTTGTTTGTAAACTTCTTTCTGTTTCACTAACATTACCTTTATTCAGTCTTAGATCTCTAGTTGGGATGTGAAAGACAACTGGACTAGCAAAGATCCCTGCAGTAACCCAGTAGGTGCCCCCTGTACCTGTTGGTTCCATTTGTATATCATTATACATCATATCTATATAATATATCATATATATAATTGTGCTTATTTTTGGAGCCATTAGTTCATTTTCTAATAATATGAGCAATACTCTCCAAAGCCAATTGAAGTAATTTTTAGCTATGATTTCCTTAAGGTGTAACAAATGCTATTCTAAATCTAAACTTATCACATCTTGCACCGTATCATTTTCTTTCTCTACCTTCTTGGCAATTCTATCCTCCTTTGAAGACTAATCAAGTTTATTAAGATTTGAAGTAATGGATGATCCTCTCTCTCCAACTTCTGCCAACCACCATGTTTAGTAAATGCCCAAAGTGTTCCTTTGTAGAGTCTTGTAAAAAAAGTAATGAGTTTGCGTGCATGAAGCTCGTTACAAGATCCAAAGCTACATGAACAAAAGGAGTTCTTCAGGGTTTGGAGGTGGTGTTTTGGGTTCTTGGTGGTTTTGGGGAAGGTTTTGCGTTTTTATGGATTTTTTTTGTGGGTTTTTGTTTTTATTGTTCCTGCCCCTCGGCTCCTCCTTTTTCTGGAGATGATGCTGTCACTCCCCTTTTGTTTTTAACACCAAATGAATTAGACGTTTTCCTGCTAGGGAGGGGCAGGCTTTCCAGTTCCTGGTGCCACTGGCTGAGTCACTGGCTGCCACTGGCTCTGTTTTTCTGTTCTGTTGTAGGTTTATAATTACCTTGTTCTTACCTTTGTTAGAATGTGATTGCCAAAGGGTAGGTGTTTTACTTTGCTGTATTTCTGAGACATGAGTGCCAGTGGCTTTCAGAGCCTGGGTACAAGCTTTTGAAGCACCTGCTTTGCTATTGCCAAAGAGAAAATAAATCAATGGAGTCCTCCAAGTGCCTCCTTCCTAACAGTATGGTAACCATTAATGACAGATGTCCAGACAAAGTTTAATCTTTTGTAACCCAGACTGCTTTAACTCAAGGAGGAAATGTCAAGAAAGCACAGAGCATGTGTGCTGAAATGGAAAGGGAGGATTTGCTGATGTGTCTTAAGTTCATTTTACCTGCTCATATGTCTCCATAGCAGGTTCTCAAAATCAAGCTCATTGGTACCAGATTAGCAGGATTTACACTGGTCTTTTGGTCTGAAAATCTTGTCAGTTTAGGGAGGAAAAAAAAGAGAGGTGTGAAAGAGACGTTTGCATAAGAAGATTATCTTCAAGTACACTCACTGCTCTTTGAATTATCTTTATAAATGTAAATTAATAAAATCCCATTTATTTCTCTGTCCCCATTTGTTTGTGAGGGTTCTATATGGTCAGAAGAAAACAACTGTGCAGGGGAAACAATGTAAATCTCTGTTTCTATCAACCCGGTAGGCTAACTAAAAAATAGAGAAGCAGTGTCTTTTTCCTCTGCTTTTGGTCACAGGTTTTATTTGTAAGAACTTGCTTTAAAAACTAGAGTAGAGTCTGTTGTTGGCTGTGTCCCTTTAAGAAACTAGTTTTGCTTGGCTAGCTGCCCCTGTTCTCCTGTAGATTAATCCAGCAGAAGGTATATAACCTGTTGACCTTCCTGGCGAGAAGGGTCTGGAAGGGCAAAGAGATAATTTAGAAGGTTCATGCTTTCCTGTAATATCTGCAGACAAGTTTAACTGTTTTTCAGTTTTTGACATTTTGTTGTTTTTGTTTTTGATTTTGGTTTTGGTGTTTTGTTTTTATTTTCTTATTGATATTTCTTTGAGGTCTGGAGTTGTAATTTCAGATTTTTATTATTTTCCTTTGCTTTCTGTGAAATCTCTCTGTGTTCAGCAGATTAGAAGTGACAGTGTGTTTATGCCACATTTAGAGAGAGGAAAGAGTTCTGAACTCAAAATTACACTAGTCTGAGAACTAGTTGAGAACAGCTTTATTGTCCCATGTATCAAACTAATAGGAGAACTGGAATCTGGTTAAAATGGCTAGTCTGTGTTTGTCTGTAAAATTTCTGTCTTTTTACAGAAAATCGAATCTATTTGACTTTCCCCAGTGTCAGCCTTAGGAAGTGACTATGTCAGCTGTAAGCTGTGAATGTTCACCTGCTGCATGCTCCAGATGGAGTGTGTACTCCAAAACTGAGCAGGGATGGTGATTGAATACTCCACCAGAGTGCAGCTTGGTTGGTAGCCATGAGTAGGCTTCATTCGTAGGATGACGATGTTTCATCATGTTGTTCTTTACTTAGGCATCGTCTTATCACAGGTTTCAAACTCCTTTGAGCTCCTGTCTGACTACTACTAAAATCAAAGCACACGTGCAGTTGGTGGACTGAAAGAGGAGAAGTCAAGAGAGCACTAAGCATTGCTCCCATTGCTCCATTGCTCTGCCTGTTTGTGGTTTGCATTTATCTTGAGGTTTTAGTAGAGGGCTTAGCCCTGGCTGGACAGGTAATTCCCACAAAACAGACCACCTGCAAGCACTGCACAAGTGGAAATCTGACTTCATTCATGGCTTGCGTGATCACTATCTCTGTCTATTCTCTTGTAAGTCCCTTAGCTCAGGTTCAGCTATTTCTTTTCTTGGAGACTGACTATACTTTTGGAGCTAAACATTTTCACTGCTTTGGATGAGATTTGCAAACATCTGACTCCTGTCCGAGTTTATGTGCAATTCTGCCATTAGTGTCATGGGAAATTAAGTATGTCACAGTTGTGAGGTTTTTCTGGAGCATCTACCTTTGAGTCCTAGACAAGAGATTGAAAGATGTCATGAACAGCAGGCAGGATTAGGAAATAAGGATTTGATTTGGATATCTTAAAAAGGCCATTATGAGCCACAATTCAGTGTTGCTTGGCAGTAAATACTCAAAAGATGCTCCATTTCCTGACAGTGTTAAACATGAGCCCCTCTGTAGTTACACCTCTTGCAACTGCAAGTCGCTTTTTAAGTTAACCTTTTCTTGTCTTGAAGTTCTTGTCTAGATTTTAACTCCACTCTGGTTTTGCCATTGGGTGTCTTACTTATGTCTTTGTGTTACACTTTTTTCCATAGGTAAAATGAGGGCTTTAGAGCCTGATAGTGAGATTTTCAGGACAACTGAGTTTTGGTGGGTTTAGGAGCAACGTTTTTTTAGGTTGCAGTTAAAGGTTCCCTATCCTCTAATAATTAAGTGAATAATAGTCTTTGGGAAGATGCTCAGTTTCGTTTAGTTCTGTCTCTAGCTTGGTTTGGTAAGACCCAAGTAATTTTAATCAGTCAATACCTACCCTTGTCTGTACTTAAAGGGACAGTTAAAATTTTAACATGTTAACAACCTTACCAGTGATTCTGTGATAGAAAAGGGACATGATTATCTGACTTCCCCCTGAGTCGTTGCTTTCTAACCCGCTCTGTGCTAGATGGCAAAATGACTCCTGGTGACTGCTGCTGCCAGCACGAGGGTGACTAACCATTTTCACCCTGCCACAACCTTCATCTGTTTGGGAAGCTGTGAAACACATGCCACATGCCTTGGAAAGTCAGGGATAATGGGAGCTCTGGGAACAGTTCCCTCATGGGAGATAACAGTGACTCCCCAGGAATTCCACTGTTCCTTTGAGAGCTGGGGCCAGCCCACTGTGTGGCTCAATCCCAGGACAACCTGGCAGTGTCAATCTCTGCTGCCCTTGCTGGCTCATTTTTCTCTCCCAGCTGAGACATAAATCATGCAGTAGTCATTTTGTCAGTCTGAGCCTGGTGGCCTTATGATGTGGCCTGTACATGGGAGCTGTGCATGCGTTGCCCGTCGCTCAGGATCGATCCCCAAGCTGGCCAGCCCTAGACTGGTGGGATCAGAATCAGTCCTTGTGTTTTGTTGTTGGGCTGTGGGGGGTTTTTCTCCCCTGCTTAGGGCAGCAGGGCTCTGTGCTCTGTTTCCTTTATCGCAAATGTAACTGATTGGATGGTGTGCAAGGCCACACACACAGCCTTATCACATCCTGTTTGACTGCATTATCCAGGGCTGCACTGATAGAAGTTCTCCTCTCTCCTTGCTTTGATTTATATCACTCTGCTGGACACTACATCCTCTCTCTGTTTCAGCCAGAGCTAGCTACTGCAATAATTGAAGAGTTGTTTTGCTTTGCTCGGGAAGTCAGGTGCCTTTTGAACAGCAGCTGCTGCAGGCAGTTTCGGTGTAGCAAACAAACCAAGCTTGATTTTGTTTTAGGCAGTGGGACAAGCATTCAGCTGGAGCCCAACCTCATGTTGGATATGATCTGAGACTAGTGCTTGGTCCTTTTGTAAAACAGTCTTATTCCGGGGTGAGACAGAGACAAAAACCTCACCATGCAGCCCGTGGTTGTAATGAGTATATTACCTTGCCCAATGCATAGAGGAAAATCTCAGTTTGCCTGGCACTGCTGCCAGCTGGTAGCTTTTGCTTCACCTACAACAAGTAACACTTATCTTAACTGGTTTTATTCATGGGATTATGCAGCATTACTCTGGTGCCCTGGGTGTATAGGGCTATTAGCAGGGAATAGCCAGCATTGCTCAGGATTGTAGGAGGCCCTGGGCAAAAGGTGAGATTATAGCGAGGCTCACCTCTTGGCTAAGCTGCCAGAGAGTGCTTGAGCAAAGCCCCCTCAAAAGGCTGAGTGAACTGCACCCACCCATCTGCACTGTGGCTAGATCTGCTGAAACTGAGTGGCTCTGGCTCTAGGCTGGTTTAATGATGGGAGTGCAGCTCCTGTGGAGCCTTAGGAACTGTTTGCTGTCTGGTGTTACAAAAGTGCTGTTACCTTCCTAGTTACAGCTCAGTGCTAATCGGTCTTGCTACAGTTGCATCTTTATTTTCCTCTGTAAACACGTCCATGATTTTTGTCCCCTTTTGCTTGTGAACTTTAACAGATCTTAGTTATCATTTAATAGCTACTTTCCCACCTTTTCCCTTTCCCGTGTGTTTTTCCTGCAGTCTTTGGGTTCAACCTCCTTGTAGCTACTCACCTACTGATTGCACTCATTCTTCTGTTTCAGAGGAACTAAGCTATTATTGTAGTGCCCCATAGAATTTCCCAGCCTTCTTCCTCTGGTAAGTCTGAATACTGTCTTTTGTCTTGTACCTTGCGCAATAGGTTTCTTAGTATTCCAAATCGTTGTTTTCCTAAACCCAAATCATCTTGTATGACTGCATTGTGTCTTAGCTGTCCTGGATAGAAGTAATTGACTGGTTGTTCCTGTTTGCAGGTTTTCTTACTGTTATAAACTACTCTATAGTTTGAGCAGCAGGAAATCATCTGTTCTGGCTGAACTGTTTTGTTTTGTTGTTTTGGGGTTTTTTAATTCTCAGTTTGAGTGCTGATCAGATATAAAAATGTTGTGGTTCAGATCCTCTGTAGTAGCGGTATTTGGCTCGTGTTACCAAGTGTAGTGAGTACCGGAATTGTTTGGCTTTGTTTGCATTACAATGACACCGAGGAATACCTGTAAGGGGGAGCAGTCCCTGCCCCCACAGCTTGCAATTCCATGGAATGATACCAGGGATGAAGGGATGTTCTTAGTAAAACACTGTGACTTTCTCTGAGCATGGCCAGCTCAGGAGCAGGAATGAAACCACACTGTCAGACTCCACAGGGCTGTGCTGGCAATCGTCCTGCCAGGGAGGGGGGGAGTGAATAGGGATGTCTCTGGTTAGTATGTTGTGATCAATTCCAACAGGGAGAGGGGGTGGCCACGGAGTGGGGGGAGTCTTTTGGACAGAGCAGCTCTTAAGAAAACGGAACAACTGGAGACAGCTGGCTGCAATTTTTCAGATCCTCAGGAAAGTATGATTGTGTGTTAAGCAGCTGCCACAAACACTTAAGAGGGAGCTGTTACCAACAGTAATGACTGAGGGATTAATATTAGAAAGCAGATGTGTCAGACTATGGAGTCTGTTAAAGATGTGCTCCCTGTCAAAGAGACCTTGCTGAAGGGCTCTTGGCAGCTGTCTAGCCCTGCAGGATCTCTGAATCTCAATGAGATACCATGTGTGAAAGGAAAGACAGTTAGTGTTGAAATTACCAGAATTGGAACACACAAACCAAAGCTGCTGGAGCTGAAAGATTTTTGTGCTTTCTCCATGGTTTTGCTTTCCTCAGACCCAAAGCCCTGCCTTTGTGACTGACTCATTAAGAGAAGGGCCATGGCAGAAAGAAGAACAGGGCACAAGAGCGAATAAGAAACAGCAATTTGACAGAGGGAAACGTTAAGAAGGAAATAGAGATACTGTGGTGAGGAGGTAAATGTGCTGTCAGGAGCATTTTGTCTTTGATGCTGAGACAAAACCCATGACTGACCCAACAAAAAAAGATCACCTCTGAGTAAAATAAGGGTGAAATCAGAGTAAGGAAAACTGTAAGGTACAATTGCAGAAGCCCAAGAGCCAAGGAATGGGGCATAATTTTAACTAAGGGAATCTGAAGAGAACAAACACCGAGCCCTGTGACCTCTGGCAAAACTTGCTGTTATGAGAATGGGACAACATCCTCTGACTCCTCTGATCCTAAGAGCTGTGCCTGTCAAGGGAATTCAGATGGGGAAGGAGTTGTCTGAGCATGTCTGGGATGTCTGTTTAGTGCTTTCAGAATCAAATTCCCTCCACATGAGAAGAAAGCTTTGTGATTACAAATTCTTCCAAAGGCAGAACTTAAAACAAACATAAAAGTGCTAAAATATTTAGCAATATTAGAACACTCAGTAATACAGACCACCACTAAAGTAACCAAGCTGTATGCATATAGTTACCATTGATTGGATGCTAACTGAAACATTTGTATTTTTAAAAGTATTTACTAATGAAAATTATTTAAACCTTTCGTACATATAAGACATTTAACATGCTGCTGTTTCTGAAAAATGCTCTGTTTTTCATCAGGTTTCTCATTCTCTGGGAAGTAATTCCACTGCCAGTTTTTCAATTTGCCACAGTAATAAAGTCATTTACCACAGGGTTTGGCCCCCAGATTCTTTAGTTTGCTTTTCTTAGTTTAGTAAGTGGCCACTTTGGCCACCAGTGAGTTCAGATCAACAGTGCAGGAAAGAGAAGGCCTGAAATGTTCAGTCAAAGCAGAGACCCACAGATCAGATAGTACCCAGCCAGGACTCCCTGAATTACTGTTTATTGCCTCTGAGTACAGAGTATTGCTTAGGACTGCACATGGAGCTTGCTAGTTAAGTAACATTATTTAAGCAAACTTTGCAGGCCCTTTAAGCTTTCGGCATCTTACTGATCTAGAGTTATAAGGAGTTTCATGGCCATTTCAATCTATGGAATTTCCTCAGAAGTTGTCAAAAAGAAGTCCAATTTGTGTTAGTGTCTGGATGATTCCAGAGGTTTCAGCTGAAGATGGCCATACATACTTGATGTTGTAGCCTGTTAAGTCCCACTTTTCTTATCATCCGTCAGAAAGAGCTTTAGTACCAAGAAGGAAGAGCAGGATCAGGCCCCAAGGTGTAGAGAAGTTGGAACTGGCCACAGTAGCACATTTTGGTTCCTGCTGCCCTGGCTGCAGCTTGGGACAGGACTAATATTGCTGGTCAAGGCACAAAAAGTAAGATATGTAAAATAACATATCTAGTCACTTCAAGACTTTGATAATTTCTTTTGTCACTGCAAGTATGTTCCACATCACCCTTGATTTACACCAATGTGAGACAAAGCTCACATCTTCTGTCTCTTGCTTAGTGGACTTACAGGAATGCACAAATCGCATCTGCTCTAGTTGGTGCAACTTTTCTTTCATGTTTGGAGAAGAGAGTCTGGAGAGTTGACGCTAAACTGAATTGAGAGTGTGTTCTCCTCCAATTATTCTAGAGCTTGGATCAGAAAGGGCACAGAGTTTCCTTTGTCACCAAAAGCACTTAGTGCAGATGCAGAGCCTTGCAAAACATGAAATGATCAGGCAAGGACTCCTGGGGTGTGAATGTGGTAGGAGGAGGAGAGTTATGCTTCAGATATATTTACTTAGTTTCAGCTGAGGAGTGTGCCATGGTGAAATCATCTGCTAGGTATTCATCTGTGTCAGCATGGACATTAGGGAGATGAAAATAACTGGATTCAAAGTAGGTGCTTTTTATGGTCATGATGGTCCTTCATTCCCTAGATGACTTTGTCTGCTTGTATGCATTGCTGGGGATTTGGCTTGACAGCAGAGGAGTAGCTTCCAGTGACCATGACTGTGGGGGTCACAGTTGAGCAGGCAGAGTGTTTTCACTTGGAGTAGAGCCTGCTGGCTGTTGTGAGACTGCAACTCCCAGTGCAGGTGGGGTGATGAATTCACTCGCTGTCACACCTTAGGTTACTTTCTGAACCTTTCTGTCTCTCAGTCATTCAGCCTGAGTTAAAACTAGTCTGTGCCTTGTGTTTGTGGAGATTTTAATGTTCATTTACTACGGGGCTCTTGACAGCCTCCAGGGACTAGGGATGCTTGGGGAAATGTCAAAAGAAAGTTTGGAACATAGATTTCTCTTTCTCTATCAGTCTCCCCATGGAAAGCTTATGCCGCTACACTGATTCTCCAGCAGGACAGTCTTTTGAATACCCATTTAATGTTTTATTAGCATGTGTCAGTGAAAGGTGATGTGTTGGTGACAGATTCTTGGTGAGGGAAGCAACTGTTCCCCTTCATTTGAGGGCCTTTTAAAGTCACATTTCCTGCTTTGGTGCCATCCACAGTGTGCTTGGGATGTCTATCCCATTGGTAAAGGCCAAGTGTGAGTTGCCCTTTTCTGCCCTCCTCACCGCCCATTTTATTCTTTCTTACCATGTTCATTAGAGCTCTGAAAATGTATACCATGGACCAAGAAGACTGAAATAATCTAATATAGGGGCTTAAATGGATGGATGGACAGTGGTTCCTGTGTTCCAAACGTTCTAACAGGAAAGAAGTTGTAGACCAGGTTTTCTAAATGTCTTTGTGAAGCACTTGTCAACTGCTGCACAGTACTATGTAGCTAGAAATTATTCAAAGGCCCAGTGTTGTCCTTGTTTCCTTACCTTTTGGTGTCTTATGGAGACATAAAATATGTATCTGCTGCTGTCTAAAGTCATTAAGGAGCAGAAAAACCTTCTGAGAGCCAGTGTTATCAAATCTTTTTACAACTTCAGCTCTTGAAATGTTAAAAAAGGATTTCAGTTTTTATTAAAAAAATCAATTTCATCATTATGGTCTTGAAGAAGATTTTTGTAAATACAAAATCTGAAAAGGTAAGAAACAACAAAAAAAAAATTAAAAATTTGATGTCAAAAAAGTTTCTGCTGCCATAAGCCCTGACTTTTTTAACTTCTGAAGTGTAATGAATGGACCTGCTTTTCCTCTTCATCAACCAGGGCATAGCTGCATCTTTTTTTTCTAGCTAGTTTTTGACATAGACCATGGCCTAGTTTTTCCCAGGTCGCCCTTTGCATTTTCACTGTGATACTTCTGAGCTAGATACTTGGCATGTCAGAGCTCTCTCCTTAGTCTCTTGTTCAGTACAGGTTTGATTCTGTTGCTCTTGTAAAAAAAATCCTTATTCTGATTTTCTTGTTACCCAGCTCAATGTGGTGACACACAGGGAAGTTTTGAACTCTAGGTGGATTTTCAAATGCTGCCTTGTGAACATTCTTTGTAACTCAGATAAGAAAACTATTAAAATGGTAAACGAGCAGCTTTGGGATTAAGGAAGAGGAATGATCTGTGTCTTTAAAAGCCATTTGTCTCTGGTATGGTTGACTGGAAGTGTCTGTGTGGTCTGAAGTCTTTCTCAACGAGTGTTTCATCAGCTCCACTCAATGGCTTCAGCCTCTACTGTAGGCATTTATAAGTGGACTGTAATTTATTGTAGTTTTCAAGAGCTAGCAGCTGCCTGCTTAGGTTCAGTGAGAAACCAATTTCTGCTCCTGCCCAGTGGCAAATCTAATATGCTGGGACTTGTAAAGGATAAGGGGGCAGAGAGGCAGAGGAAACTGAAGGAATTTGCCCAAGGTCGATCTGAGGATGACTGGTAGCAAAAGGCTAAGCACTTAGGTTCTTGACCTGCAACATAGTGCTGTTATCCCTTTACTCATGGTGCCTTCTCCTCCTGCCAGGATATGGTGCTGAGATTTGGGAGACATCCCATTAAACTCTCTGGCTCCAGGAATGGCTTTTTAAAAGCACAGATGATCCTTGAGAAGAAATGTCAGTGTTAGAAATGACACCAACTACTAACTGATCCAGTGAAACAGTATCTAAGGAGATTTCAACCCCAGCGCTCAGCAATGACTAGATAATTCATCACTGCTCTATTTTGTATAGTCTTTCACACAGACTAAATCCCTGTATGTGAGCTTCAGAACGTTGAATAACAGTTACACAGATAAAAACAGCAGAGGGAGAAAGAAATAAGGAGATAAAGATGCAGACAGGAAGATGCATCTGAGGAGAACTGGAAAGTGAGAGACAGTTAATGAGGCAAAGACAGTTGGAGCAGGTTGTTTTGTCAGAAGGATTTGCAGAAAAGGTTTTTGTCCCAACATAAATAGAAATTAAGCACATAGTTGAGTTACTGTTTAAGGTAAACTTGAACTAAACCCCCTCTTAACTGAGGTTTTTAATTTTTTTTTTCCTTTAACATCTCATTTGCCTAGAGAGGAAGATTTCTAACTGACATGGGATGTGCTTGTCATTGCAGGTTCTGAGTCTGCTTCTCCGCGTGGCACCTTGGAGTTTCTAGCTGGCACCATTACCTCCAACGAGTGGAGTTCTCCCACCTCCCCTGAGGGGAGCAACGACTCGGGGGGCAGCGAGGCCTTGGACAAACCCATTGACAATGATGCCGAGGGCGTGTGGAGTCCGGACATTGAGCAGAGCTTCCAGGAAGCGCTAGCCATCTACCCACCATGTGGTCGGCGGAAGATTATCTTGTCAGACGAAGGCAAGATGTATGGTAAGGAGAAGGAAAGGGCACATCACAGCACTCCAGGCAGCCTGCCCTGTGCAAGCCACTTGTCTTGTACCAAGGGATGTTCTGAATGAATTCTCCTCTCTCAGGTGTTCCCAAGCTGATGCAGTTGGTTGCTTCAAGTTGTATTTAGGAAAGTTGTTGAAGATTTGGACGTTCACATATCAGAAAGTTACAGGTCTTCTTTTCAGGGGACTATCAATAAGGTAGATCCCAGAGTAGGGTGTACTACTGAACTAATCTTTAGATACATATAATCTAATGGCTTCATGATGTGCTTACTCTTTTTTATGGTATCTCTTGCTTCTGTCTCCACCTTTCTTGTCAGAGGTATGAACAGGTGATGGTCTTCATCTTTGGTGCTAAGAGGGGAGAAATTCAGCTCCTGTACCTTTGAATGGCTCTGCTGGTGTGCAAACATGTATGATTTATTAAGTTGCTACACTTTTCAGACCTTAAGAAGGGCAGAAAGCAGACCTGTCTGACTACTCTCTTTTGCTGTAGTCTGCCTTCTCACAGCCCTGGCACAAATATCTTTCACCTGTGCGTTCTTCTCATCTAGCTAGCTGGACATCCAGCCCTGAATGCAGAGAAGCACTGGCTTGCAGCTGTAACAGAATTCAACTTTATATGTGACACACATGTTTTTGAATTGGACTTTTGACCTTTTCCACGGTTGAAATTTCTCTCCTGATTTCTGTCCACAAAAAGCTGATCTGGCCTGGATTCTCTAGCTCAGCATTGGAAGAAGCCACCTGGTACTTCTATGGCTAAAAAGCAAGGCAAAGCCTGAGTGCCCAGTATTGGGTTAAAAGTCTCAAGTCTCAAAGCAGTAGCAAGGATCTGATGGAAGGCAGCCCTCTTCCTAGCCAGTCAGCGCTTTTTTTTTCCCCTACCCAGTCAATGGTTGCTTACCTCCCCCCCCCTCCCAATGTAATCTGCATGTCTTTGCAGGTCCCATTATGGGATGCTCCATGCATGCCCCGAAGCTTCATATGGGGCACTTCACAAGTCATTCCGCAGGTTTCTGTCCACCCATCAGGCCATTGTTCCCTGAGCAAGGGAATATATTGGTCTTACTGTGGGGGCTTGGGTGGGGCTTGTTTACACGCCCTTATCTACAATGGATAGTTTTACTGGATACACACATCATTGTGTCTGGAAGGAGCAATGTATGTTGGGTAAGGCTGATCACCCTGAGGCTAAGCAAGTGTGTCAGTATTCTCAGGCAGACATCAATTCCTGCTCTGGCCTGGCACACACGTTTTTCTGGTTGTGCTATGGAATCAACCAGGGAGGTGATCCAGCTTAAAACTAGCACAGCCAGAAAGGGGTAAAAAGTGAACTTTAATTTGGATTCTGCCCAGCTGCCTGTGTTGGTACAAGGACGATGAGAGTGGGAATGAGCAGCCATGGTTGAGGTGAGGGTAAGACTGCTTCTTTTGGGATCAATACTTACTTGAAATGTGACTGAAATTAAAACATTACTTGAGAGCGCACCCCATGATTTTTAAGCTTAAATGAGTGACATAGTCCCAGTTGCTCTGTGTCTACACTACTCTTCATGACGGGTGACTTTTAAAATTACTGGTGAAAAATTACAGTTGTGTTTTAAGACTGCATTAATTTACTAAACATTCTGCATGATCCCTGGAACAGTTCAGCTTTGCAGTGAATATGTCAGAGCAGATAGTGAAATGGACCACTAAAGACATGAGTGACAGCAAACAGGAAGTGCCATGGGCTACAGAACCAATGACACTTGGCTGGGGCCTGACCTAGCACGGGCTGGTGTTTAGTAGAACACATCTAGCTGACTGGACTGGTGAGCTGAGGGAGGTCAGTAACCCACTTGCAGGGTGAAAAGTTTAGGGTAGGCTCAGGGAGAAGGGAACAGCTTTTCTGCAAGCCCTCCCCCACTACTCCAAATGGGACAGTGTCCCTGCTTGCCTTCCGTGCACCTGTTCCTAGTATGGATGGTTGGTTCAGTGTGCTTGTGACAGAACCCGAGGCAATGATTTATGCCCTCCTTTGCTTACTAGTCCCCAGGATCCAGTCCAAGGAAGCGGGGCCCAGCCTGGGATCTATAGAAAGATATGATCGGGCAGGGAGAATAAATATAGTCCCTGATTTCATCTTCACAACTTACAAGCCGGCTGGTGGAGCAGAACAAGCTTGGTGTGGAGCTGGCCCTGCCTCCGAAGAGATGGTTGTTCAGCTGCCCCGTTAACATCTTGCACACAGCTTGCTGAACCAATGGACAAGGTGTTACAGGTGTTATGCCCCTTTCCCTTGACAAAACTGGGAACATTCCACTTTTTTCCACTAAGGAGTGGCTCGTGTGGTACTACTGTTTTGGGCAAGATGTCTAAGGTCCCAGTATCTCTTTTATGTGCAATTTGTATACTTCTCATCTGTTGAGGCAACCTGTTGTCAATTTGAAGTTAGTAGCTTTTACCGGAAAACATTCTGAATTAGCTAAAATGCAGTGAGCCAATATGAAGAACTGACATTGTTTTGCTTAAATACATTTAAAATTGCACAGAAAGGTCTGTTTCTGCACATGCAGGGGCTTCATGCTCCTGCTCCTATGACTCTTCAAAGTCAACTTGTTTACTGCTCTTCAGATGACATTGCTGAGTGGACATGATTCCTTCTTCACCTGAAAGTCAGGCAAGCTCTTCTCTTTACATTGATGATCTGTGTCTCGATGCCTTTGTTGCCTTTTCTTTCATTATCTCTTTCCATCCTAGACATGTTTCATTTCTGCATGGAGGCAACATCCTGACTGAATAAGCTCATACCACAGCACAGCTCCAGGTGCAAGCCCTCACTGTCTTCTCCAATAGTCTCTGCTTACCACCTGCTTAAAGCGCAAGCAGCTGTCTTGTCTGATACGGAATGCTGTTCTTTCTCCTAATCATTGTGTTGACATTAGAAGCAGTGAGTCTGGGGCACTTAATGATCTTATCCCTTCTGGTACCACTGAGGTCTTGCAGAATTGTATTTTTATATATGTTATCTACTAGGATAATATAGGGTATTACAAGTCTGTTGTTTACATTTTCCAAGTATGTTTTTTCCATGGGAGAAATAATGTCTGTAATATTTGTATGAAATACCTAGCACCACATTCTGTACTGATTTAGAGAAAGAAGAAGGAAAAAGCTTAATACCTTTGGGAGATGTGCCTGGTGGTGCCAAATAGACCAGGTCTCCCAATGCTACTGAGGACAGAGAAATAAAAACTAGTAACTTGAAAAGTGATACTTATTTTGATAAAACACTGCTGCAGCCTTGATTTACAAAGAGAGAAAACAAGAGCTTGGAAGAAATGATCTTCTGCCTTAGCTGTCCAGTGTTCACTTCTGCTGCTCAAACACCTGTCTTTGAGCACCTTTTTTTGCAAGAGGGCTAGAATTGGTGGCTGTTCGCTATGTTAGATTGGTGTTCTAAAGGAGTCAGTAGTTTAGCAGCTGCTTTACAAACAGCCATTTCTGTGCTGAGCAGGGAGGGGCAGACAGCTGGGAGCAGTCATCCATCTCCCAGGCTGCTGCCATCTGTTTGTGAGTTGCTGATAGGAAATACTTCAAGATGTCCAAAGCTCAGAGACTGAGTGATAGATTGAGGATGGTCAGCCACGTTGCTAGTTAAATCCTGGAGCAAGCAGTGGACCACGAAGAGCTTGTAGCATGACTTAAGATGGCACAACAGGTCAATTTGATGCCAAAAGCTGCTATGTCACTGCTGGTCCCTCCCACCCTTGTTCTGAAATGACTAGGTAAATTTGCAGGATAATGGCTTTATCTCAAAGGGATAAGTTACCGTTTCAAGTTTTCCTTGACCTCAAAGAATCACTAAAAGTAGAAATGAAAAGCAAACACATAAACCTGAAGAAGCATAGAAGATACACTGCCTGTCCAGGTTCATAAACAGTTCTCCTTGAGGGGAGTGAGGGGCATGGTGACTGTCAAAATATGAAAACCTTCAAGGTGTCAGTGTTCAAATGCTTTCTTCTATATTGTAGTTTAGCATCTCACCTGATGGTGTTTCAGTCCAAGCAATTGGAACATGCTGAGAATGTGTTCAGGTGGTACTGAACTGTATGGTCCAGGTAATTGCAAAATTGTATTTCAGCTGTGATATCCCTCAAAAAGATAGTTCTGAAGTTCCTATCTCTTTCGTTATTGTGACCTAGTGAACTGTAGAACAGCCCTTTATTACACAGTCTTGGTAAAAAAAAAATTGAGTTCCCATTTTAAACAGTAGAATATAGACAAAACGGATTCATGGACAATTGGTCAGGATGCAGACTTTTCCCTTCCCTCTGGTGGTAGGTATGATGTTTTCAGACCTGCTCAATAACAAGGTTTTGTTTCAGTCATCTTTCAGTTTTGCTTTTGTGTGGTTCCAGTTCTTTGTTGTTGATTAGGTGAAGCCAGATTTCTGGAGACATTTGCAGTGGGATAAACTTCTGCTGGATTTTGTCATGTTTTTCATTTTGTCTCCTTTGTAAGCTGTGATTAGGGTTGTTTGTGTTAAATTGTATGTCAGTTTAACTGATGTTTTCTCCATGCAGACATAAAAAGAAATATTTTTCCATGCATTCAAAGCATTTCCTCAATACTCAGAAATTTGCCACTTGTAATGCCAAAGAACCAGGAATCTGCTTGCTATTACAATTATTAGAGTTAATAGCACTGGCTGTGGCATCTTTCCTTAATATGTTTAGTACTGAACATAAATAGAATAACAATTTTATTGTGTACTACATGTTATCAAAATTACTCTGACTACTTTTTTTGGGAGCTTCATTCTGTTGTTTCAGTAAAGGGCACATACTTTTTACTGTCCCTTTTGATTTTTAGCAGCTTTGTAGTCCCATATTTATCTGTCAGGCTTAAAATGAAGTGTGCTGTTTAATACTGCATTTTCCTCTCTAGATTTGTCTGTAGCCACAGAGTTTTTGTGATGTTCAAGTAACTTCCTTCATCAGCAACACTGTATTACCCTTTTGTCTCTTCCTCTGATTTTTTAATTTTTAATAATTCTCCAAGATGGAGTTTATTGGTAGTGGTATATTATCAGAAAGGCATTTAGTCTGATTTTTTTTTTGCTTTGTAGATAACACATCCAGTTTAATTGATATCTAATTAAGTAAACGAGCTTTGTTTTGTAGGTGTATCCACTCATCTGCCTTGTAACTGAGAGACCATTCCTGTTTCACGTGTCAGCCTTTTCCATTGTTTTGCTTCCGCTGTTCTTCTGGATAACTTTATGTATTTCCAGTGGTTTTCTGAAAAGTTTAGTTTAAAAGCCTTGGTGTTCTTTTGCGTTTTAAAACCCACTGCATTCTTGTAAAATTGGGTTCAGATATTATAAGTTGCTAATCTGCTCTTAAATATGCCAAATGTTTATTAACATTTAAAAATTTAGATTGAATTAAAAATCTGGAAACAAAATCGGACATGGCAAGTGAAAAATAATAATGTCAAGTGACTTGGGTTTTTTCTGCCTTTAAAATAAGTGCATGTAAAGCTCTTTTCTGGACAAGTTTTTGCAAACACATTACCAGAAAGATCTCAAAAACATGGAGTAAGTTCTGAGAAAAGCAACAAGCATACCAGACTTAACATTGAGCTCTGGAGTTGAAGGGACTGATTTAGGAGGAAAGATTAAAGTAGCTAAATATACATAGCTTGGCTAAGCGATGACTGAAAGGTGGAGGGTGGGGGGACACATAATAACAGTCTAAAAATATTTGAAGGGTGTTAACATTTAGGAGGGAGAGGGATTTTATGTGGGACATGTGAGCATGACTAGGATTAATGGGGGAGAAAGAAGGAATATAGGATGGATATCAGCAAAGGTTTCATGACAGCATGGTGCTCAGTGCTGAGGGATCTCTAAGGAGATAGAATATAAATGCTGTTGTTGGGGACTTTTAAAATTATATCAGACAGAACTATAAGGACTGTGTTCATAAAACCAGTCCTAAGGAATGAGGTGTGTGTGCGTGTGTACATCTGTGTTTTACACTGAATGAAAGGTGCATGCCAGACTGGAAGTGCTGTGGTTTTACATAGGAAACAAGAGAACAATGGGCATTAGGTGGCTTTACACTCAAAGTATCAACAGTTATTTTTCTAAATTATTAGTACTGTGATTCATATTATCTATGTTTTTGTGATATGAATATGTTTGTGAGACTGAATGTGTTTATTGACGCAGAAGCCCCTTCTTAGGTCTGAAACAGAAGGACTGGACTTCTGGGTAAATACTAGGAGTACTTTCTCAAAATTTATCTTCTATTCTTCAGCCAAGCATTGGGTAGAGAAGAGTGATAGTACTTCTCAAGAAAGGGTGTGCATAGGCATAGAGAAAGCTGCTGAGTGTCAATACGCAGATTGTGTGGAGACCTGGCAGAGGAAAAAAAGGATCTTTCTTACACAGTGCATGTAAGCAAAACCTATTATATGAGCTCTCTTAAAGTCTCTTTCAAAGGCTTTCCTTAAGCAAAAGTAGTATGAGACAACATAAACTTTCCAGGTTCTAGTGCCATAAGGGGTGCCCCAAAGTGAAGGGAAAGCTGCTTGTTCAGAAAAAGACAATATTACAGCTAGAAGAAAAAGCAGTATTCTCATTTGTGTAGGATCCAGATAATGAGCATAGGAGAACTAGGACTGTCTATTGGTTTAAACAGTTGCTCATTAGCTAGTCCATAACAAGCCCTGTATTGTCTGTGTGTGGTGAAGATCTGGGCAGCAAAACTGGGAAGGCTGTGTGCAGTTTGTGCCCAGACAGATGGTCTTGTAAATCTGTTGGTCACTGGCAGAGCTGACTTAAACCTCTGGGGCCTGGGTACACCTGCTGCTGAAGGGTGCACAGCCAGCAGCTGTTCCTCATTGCTGTCACCTTGAACTTGTGACCCATCCGGGTACAACTTCAAATTCTCGGTCTTGCTCCATGCACATACACTGGCAGAGGTTTGCTCTGTCTCTGGCTTCTTGAAGAGGAAATGACAGTTTTCACGTAAAATGTCTTTAGATGATGTCACTCTTCTTTCTTCTTGAATGTGATTTGTACAATAATTGCAAATGCCTTTTCAGGAGCTTAGATTGGAGTCTGTGGGCTGGAGTGCAAGGAGTGTAACCAATGCTTGATGAGGTAACTCAATAGCAATGCTCCAAGTTGTTGACTGCAAGAGCAGAGGCCTGTTCCTAAGCATGACAAGTACTACAGGGAAACACACGTGCATGTGTGGCCTTCAGCACAACGTTGACTTCAACCTTGACTGGGGATTATGAGCATTCCTGCATTATCATCTTTAGTTGTAGAATCATAGAAAAATGGTGCTGGGAGGGGCTTTCAAGATGATCTCATCTGCTTCTGAGCCCAGAGGCAAATCCAGTTCTACTTAAGTTGTTCATATCTGGTCTGATCCTTTATGGTAAAGCCTGGAGGAAAGTGATTTGACAATTTCAGATACAGCAGCTTTCATTTAGAAGGTAGTTAAAGTGCCTGGATATTTGAAAATTTACTTCTGGATCCATATGCATTTTTAGGTATCTCTCTGCAGCTTAAATAGTTTAGTCATCCTCTTGTTTCCGCTCTCCTGTCACTGCCTGAATCATGGTTGTCCAGCTACCTGTCAGACTTACACTGTAAACCCAGTCAGGGAACAGGTGTTGAAAGAATGAGGAACAGAACTGCATCAGTGCTAGGGACAGAAAGAAAGTGGGGCAGGAAAGGGGAATATCACAAGCCACTCTAAGGAAATTTCATGAGCTTGGCCAGAATTCAGCTATTATTCAGTTCCTGGGAAGGAGGTTCCTGAGAAGTCATTCAATTATGAAGTCTGTGTTTCTGCTAGGCTTTTCTGTCCACATTCTCTTTCACCTGTTACAGAGTATGACATCTTTAACAACACTTCTTGCTAATGTTTGGATGCTGTAAAACTGTTCCAAGTTGAGACCAAGGGTGTATTTCCTTCAGAAATGGTGAGATGACCTAACAATTCACTGCAGAGAAAAAAGGGAGTTGCCACTCCTGTTTCCTTGCTCCCCTGCTCTTCTTCCAATTTTGTGCTCCCACTCTTTAGGCTAACTTCAGTTTCTAGCAGACTCCTTATGGTTCCATTTTAGCTTGCTAAACTGATCGCAAACTGTTGGCAAAATGAGCTGAACAGATTTCTGCCAGATTAGAGAGTTCAACAATCTGGGGAGAGGGAGGGAGGGAAGGGAAAAGGCAACCACTTTTTTCACGAGTGTCCAGCCGTTTATTTAACCTGAAGCTATAACTTAGTGGTTTAAAGTAATCACAGACAATGACTGCACTCTAAATTATGACGGCCAACACTGAAGCTGCACGGGAGCAGCCACTCCATTTAAAAAAACAGTATTAATTTATTCACATAAGACAAGAACTCAGAAGTCTCTGGGTTCTTTTGCTCTCCTTGAAGCTGCTGCATCATTTCCAGTCATTTGGCTGGGACTGGCTTGTGGTGTAGTTTTATGTGTTAAGCCGTCACGACTCCTCACAGGAATAACCCAGACCAGACCAGATGCCTTGAGAACTGCATAGTCTGTGCTAGTCATGCAGCAAGTAGCTGGAGAAATCTCACAGACCCCTTTTAGCTCCAGTTTCTGTCATAGCTGAAGCTTTGAGTCCTTAGTCAGGCAGTTATCTGGGCACATGCATAAAGTTAGCACTTGGGGCAAAAATCTGCAAGAAACTCTACTATTGGTGCTGGCAGAGGCAGCTGACCACAAAATCAGGAGGAGAGGTGCTGAAGTTTTTGCTGTCCTTGAAGACATCACCCAAGACCACTGGGAGTTGCTTTCAGATGCCCTGCACCTATTGGAAGTTACTGAAGCAGACATTTATCGATCTAAGGAAAAATTTAGCATATGCACAGGTCTGTAATGTAGAACTTGGACTGATGGGGGCTGGAGAATGTTGTCACAGTTAAGCATTGGTTTCAGTGCTACCTTCAACAGTCATATTTCTCTGAACCTGGGCATTAGGGAGTAAAGTATCTTTGTGCCTATATAAGGTTGTCATTCTCAGGTGATCCAAGAGACTGAAAGCTGTTTGACACGCCTTTCCGTGTAGGACTGTTATTGGTTCTTTCATCTGATACACTCTAGCGTGTGAAGGACTCATATTACTATATGCAATTGCTTTGGTGTTATTGTGGGATTTCCCAGCCAAATTGAATCTAAACTTTTTTAGTAAGATTGTCATCAGTCTTAACTCAGGGAAGCACCAGAACAAGTCCCAGCTCTGTTTCTTTTGCTGCCCTTAATGTGTATATGGAGGAGTACTTACTGGATGGATTAACTTACATTTCTATGGCCTGAGGCGATAATGTGGGAAAGGACAGCTGCTGAGGACATTCAATTTATGCACTGAAAAGCGCTATTAAAGACTGAGGTGTGGTGAAGAACTGCATAGCCCGGAGCTTCCCAGTAGGCTGATGAGGTGGGATTGCTGCCTGCATACATTGTTGTACCTTTGTTAAAACTCATCTTTACAAGGAATAACTCCACATGCCTTTGGGGCAGTAATTAGAAGGCACTTTAGCGCTCTTTAGCCTTTAGACAAATGATGCAAGCGCAGGAAGTGCCTTGCCCATTTTCTTACCAGTCTGTGTGAGTGTGAGGGTTAGGTGGAGCACAGTTCCAGGCTACAGTTTGTCTGGTGGCAAAACTGGTTTAAGTTCTCCACTGATTCTTTCTCTATTCTTTCTGTTGTGCCAATGCCGTGGTAGCTGTGACCACAAAATGAATTAGTTAACCAATCCAATTAAAAATAGGCTGATGGGGAAAACCAAAACAAAACCAATAACAAAACTCAAATAGGGTGAAGCGGCTTTTTTAAAAATTATTGGTAATTAGAGTGTTACATGACAATCTTCTCCCCCTGCCCCCTCTCTCCTTCCATCAATTTAGCTGGTACAGCTGCACACATAAGTTGATGGAAGAGGAATGACCAGCTAAAGAGAGGGAAACCTCTTCAGATTGTTTCCCTGATGAAAAATTTGTTGCTGTAACTACATCCACTATCACTGACTTCATTTTATCTCCACTCCTTGTTGGGAACCAATAAGATGCTTCTCCGAACCTGTGGGGTTTGTAATATTATTCCTTAGCCATACACCCTTGTTTGTGTGAAGCCTCTTAAACTGACCATCAAGAGACAGAGGTTTCTAAATGTTGGTAGTGTTTCTTGTGTTTCTGGCTCTGAGTAATTTATACACTGGGAAAGTAGAGGAGTAAACACAACCTTTTACACAGGAGAGGGTTGCAGTGTTTAGACCAGTTGGTAAATGATACAACCCCGAGTTTTACTACCTCAGACAGACTAATTACCCGACTGCCATTTCCCCATGAGAGGTGCTTGACTGGCACGTTCTGCCCAGCAAATAAAGCTTCAACTTTGTCATGTCAGAATAGGAAGGAGCTCAGAACTTGCACAGTCAAATGATGAAAACAGGTGTGTTGAGGAAGAGCTGACAATGTAATGGTGCTAATCACTTCAAAACTGTGTTTTCAGGGATCTGACTCTTGATATTTTTCAGAAGTACTGGCTCATCTTTCTTTGATTGTTTATCTCAAAATCCCCTTATTTTAGGGACTGCGTAAGCTCAGACTTCTTGTGGAAGGTTAGTCCTGAGCAAAATCAACCATGAAATAAATGATGGGAGTGAGGAAATTTTGCCAGCTGAATATATAATTCACTGGTTAGTGTAACTGCTGTGGGAACTCGAACCTGACTGTTGAGCCCTGAAGTTCTGCACTGGTAGAGTCAGGGATGTCTTCATAGGATAGACCAGTGCAGTAAAATGTAATATGGTTTTCTATGGTCTCTTTCATGGGAAATGATCACAATATGATGATCACAGTGGTGTTCATTTATTGCCTTCTAAGTACAGGAACCTGGCAAAATCTTCTTACCAAGGCTTTGGTAAGAAGCGCTGGTTTGTGAGGAAGGGAAAGTCTAATGAAGGCAGGACTAAAACTAGATTATATCAGTAAGAGCTGAGTGTTTGTGCATCTCGAGGAAAAGATGACATTAGCCATCAGAAAGACAACAATGTGTTTTCTGACACATCTAGTCCTATTTCTGGAACAATTGATGTCCAGGAAGGCATTTAACATAGCTGGGAAGAGGAAGTAGTAGAATGAGTGACAGAAAGTAAGGCTGTGTAGGGAGTTATGGACTGGGCAGACCAGATAGCCCCACATGCACATGCAAACACACACTGCTTTTGTCTTAAGTGTCTTTCTGGTAAGACTTGGTTGGCAGTTAGTTTTGCTTTGTATGCGCAGAGAAACACTGACATTTGGTGGACTTCCCTCTTTTGTCCAGTTTTATTTGTCTGAAACACACAGTTCATTTTGCTTATGTTGATTGCAACCAATAGTTAACTAGCCAGGAGGGATCAAGTGGCAAAAAGAGATTGAAATGATGGTTGAGATGGCTTTCTTGACCTCACTTTGATAAACATTTCACTGGGTACAGCTGGTTAGTTACTTTTGTAGTTCTCTTACAGAACTACTTTTTGATAGTTGCATATGTGTACTTTGGGTACAGAGAACACACAGTATCTGCCAAGAAACACATACTTTCATGCAGTTTCCTATTGCAAGGATTTTGCAGAAATCACTGAGTTAATTTCTCTTACCCATCACAGAAGAGAGGCTTTTGGTTCTACTTTCTTTGGCAACAGGTGTGTGAGGAAGCGTAAGTCTCAGAGACACTGTTTACAAGGGGCAGAAAAATTAATATACTTTACCAACAGAAGGCCAGTGTGAAGCTTTGAGGTAGGACTGAAAAATGCTTTCTATGGTGATGGGAATTCCCTTGATTATCCACTTTCCTTACAGAAAGACACTTGACTGCTGCTATAGTGAAAGGTGCACAGGGGTAGAATGGAGAATCAAAAAGCCTCCTCACTCATTTCTCTCTGCAACTCCTTTCTGGACAGCTAGTGAATGCAACATTTTGCAATTTAGTATAAGACAGAATGGGAGTCAAATTGATGCCCTTGGAAAGTTATCTCACTACTTTTTCTTCATGCCATGCTTCCAAGGGGAAGGCCACAGGGAGGATAAAGGTGCTGTGCTGCAGTTGGTATGTTGGCTATAGCTCCGTGAAACCCAATGCGAGGTTTCAACAGAGGAGTCACAACTGTTGGCAGGTTCTGGTGACCGTGGCAGACCTCAGCGGGAGTTATTCTAAGAACACAACATATGATCAGATTACTGAGGGACACTTTACATGGCTCTAAAAAATGAACCATCTGACGGTTTATGACAGCTCTGCCTGTTCCAGCCAAGTGAGGAGTGCTCGTCTCTGCTGACCCTGCAGCCAAGGTTGTGAAACAAAGAAAGTGCTCTCCAGAGGCTGAGCACCTGCAGACTTGCAGCTATATAATACCTGCTTACATCTCACTACTGATAAGAAAAACAAAAGACAGTTTGGGCTTGCTTTTCTTGCAGTTTTGATTCATGGTAACTTAATGCAGTCTTGCTGCAGTTTATTGGGCTTGGAAATTTGCATAGTTCTATGTTTAGTAATCCCTGTGATGAATGTCTTTGTAGAGTGAGTTGTTTGTTTATTGGTTTGAGGTTTTTGTATATGTGTGTGTGTGTGTGCTACCAGTACTTTTATTAGTTTAATACAACCTGCTACTTTCCTGTTTTTCTCTGAGGACACACTTGCAAGACAGTATGAGAAGGGATAACAAGTTGGAAATTAATTCTAAAACTGGAAATTTTGAGGATCTACAGTGAAACACTCTCTGTGAAGGGTTTCTTTCTAGAGAATTTCTGTGCTGGCATCTAATGCCTGCAATTTGTACAATAGTTTTCCCTCCCACTAGTCTTTTCCAGTGAAGTACATGGCCTGACAGAACTTTGCAATTTTTGCTGATGTTGTCAAAGACAAACAGTTAAATGCACACTTATGGAAACAACTCCTGCTTTCCCAGGCTTGACTATAGTTTATTGTTTCTCCTCCCTGCTTCCTACCCTGTTTCCCTTGTTTTGTTCTCTCTAACACTTAGTCCCTCTTAAATCTTTTGCTGAGGTGCTGGATGACGCAGGAGGTCGGTATCACTGTGTAGAGTTTCTTTCTGCCAGTTCCTGCCTTTTTGTTGTTGTTGGTTGTTTGAGGTTTTCTTTTGGTTTTTTTTTTGTTTGTTTGGTTTTGGTTTATTTTGTTGTTTCTCCTCTGGTGCTCCTTGTTTCTTGCTTCTCCTCTTCTCTGCATGGGTTTTCAATAGGCTGCAGTCCTTTCAGGGTTGTCTCTGCTCCGGCATGGTGCTGCTTCAAAGTGTACTTCTGCTGTGGAGTGTCTGTTGTGGAGCACCACATTCCAAGAGTACTTTTCCAGCCACGTCCCCAGCAAAGTCCCCTACCACGTGTCTCCTTTTCTTCAAATTGGTTTTTTGCATATCTTATATTTCTCCTTCTATGCATCCTCATGTCTGCTTTTGCAGTTCCTTTTGTATCTCCTTGTGTGTCTCATGTCCCTACTGACTCTTGCCCTTTCCAAAATATACTTAAGCAAAAGTAGCTTGTGCTTCTCTGAGTTGTTCTAATGGATTGATTGTCATATTCATTCAGTTTGGGAATGGCTGGAATTGACTGTGATTGGCACAGAGCTGTTCGTGGCATCCTCTCACACAGATCACTCCTTCAGCCCTCTGTTGCTGAAGCAGAATAGTGAGTGCTCTGTCAGACTGCTCGTCTGTATGTTTTTTTTTTTTAATTTCATGGAAACACAACAAAGCTAAATTTGCTCCTTAACACTTATATCTGGTTAAGAATCCCTTGAAATTACTTTTGCAAGGATGATCCATAACTGAGACAATGTCTGGAGAGTTCCCATATATTCAAATTTTCAGCATAGCCTGATATGCGCCCTTTAAAATTTTGCCTGAAATTCTCCATATCCACTTCTTCTCAAGGCTAGTTTTTCATCTCTCTTCCACTAACTCATTCCCCTTGCCCCTCAAAGGGTCCTCTTGGTGTACAAAAATTCTTCTTCTTGTTTCTTTGTAGATAATAGGGTTTGAGCACCTTGTTTTGTTCTTTTGTTCTGCACATTTCCCACTTCTCATGTGTGTCAAACTGTCCTTCTGAAATTTCATATATGTTGGCATCTGTGAGGAGAATCGCTTCAGTTGTTTCTTACCTTTCAACTTGGATCCAAGTCTAACAGACAGAGCCTTTGAAAAGTCATAAATATTATTGTTGGCATAGAGTGAGGTGTGTGGATATGTGTTCCTAGTAATTGGTCTCTGCTTTGTGAAAATGGTTACATGGGTTGGAAGAGCAGCCAGGTGGGAGATAGCATAACAGCATCTGCTCCCATCAAACTCTCCTGGACATGTCACCATGCTAAGGCTGCAACTGTGGAACTGAAGAGGTCAGTGGTTACATGCTGGGCATTATGTTTCTGGCACAGAAACAGTTCCTAATTGGTATACAGGAGCTGGAGATGATTTCTCAGCTACAGACCTGTTTCTTCTCCCAGGGGAAGAAGGAGAGCTGCTGTAATGTTTCCATTAGGAAAAGATAAGGATCTGTAAATGTAAAATACTTTTCCATCCCTATGTGTGCTTTGGTTATGTCTCATGAACATGGCTTAACTGCAGTCATGGACATTTGCATTCTTCTGTTTCAGAAACAGACGGAATTAGGTTTGCCAGCCCTTCCCTAAAGGGTTGAGTGGTCAGTTCCAGCATAGAGTCTTTCCTTGCATAATTTTTTTCAGGGTTGAGTGAAATAACAAAAACAAGTGGCAGCTTTCCCATGGAATATTAAACTACTGGTGTAAACATTACATCTGATTTCACCGCTTGCTTTTTTATGTCTGTGATGTCCTAATGTGTAAGTTCTCCATTCCACCTGTAAGCTTTCCATAGGCAACACTAGAGTTTTATAATTCTTTTTATAAAAAAACTTAACAAGAGCTGTGGTGTTGCTTCCCACTTCATTCCTGCGTCAATCTGCAAACACTTGCAGCCATATAAAGATGTCTCACAGCCTTGCAGTTCCCACTCCCATCTTTTTAGTGAGGTGTACTGTATTGCTACTGGTGTGGTCACTGTGAATGTATTATTTTGCACAGCCTGCTCTTTCTGTCAGGTTTTCTGCCTTGAACCAGCCAAGAGTTCAGATGTGTAGCTACTGCCTTTCAGTTTCTGCTCTTTATTCCTCTGTCTCCACGGAGAGAATTAAAATCTGTGTGGCTGCTGATACATGGGAGCCAGCGTATGGATCCTGGGTAGTCTGCCTGCAAGAGCCTGAAAGCACTTGTAATTCACTGTATCATGATGCACTGATAAATTCTGTGTAACTGCTTCCATGTACTCTGCCATTGTTGCTTATTTTCTTGTACGTAGATTCACAGAATGACAGTGTTGTTTTGCTTGGAAGGGATCTCTTCAGGTAACCTAGACTGGCCCTACTGCTCAAGCAGTGTCAGCTATAGCAGGCTGCCCAGGGTTGTGTCCAGCAGATTGTGACTATCCTCCTAGGATGGAGACTACAGCTTCTCTGGGCAGCCTGTGTCAGTGTTTAATCACTCTTATGTTAAAAAGTTTGGGATTTTCTTTTTTTTTCCTTTTTTCTTCTTTTTACACAGAATTTCATGTGTGTTAGTTTGTATCATTTGTTTCTTGTCCCATCACTGGGCACTACTGAGAGGAGGGTTGTTCCCTTTTTTCCTTCATTGCCTCCTAAGCAACTTACATAATACTCCCAAGCACTTGCGTGCATAGATTAAAAACTTCCCCTGAGTCTTCTGCAGGCTGAACAGACCCAGTTGTCTCTGGTTCTCCTTATGAAAGATGCTCCAGTCTCTTAATTTTTGCTGTATTCACTCCAGTATGTCCACATCTTTCTCATGCTGAGGAGACCAGAACTGGACACATTATTTCAGATGTTGCTGCAACACTGCTGAGTAGAGGTGAAAGATCAATTCCCTTGACCTGTTGGTTACAATCTTCCTAATGCAGACTGGTATTTGCCATAAAGGGTGTGTTGCTGGCTCATTGTCAGGTCGTTGTCAAACAGCACCCCACCCCTCAGCCAATTTTCAGTCCACTCCCTTGTCCAGTTATGTAGCCCATACTTTGTCAGTTTGCCTATCAGGATGTTATGGGGAGACTGTTCCTAAAATTCAAACTTCTGCCATGTGAACTAATAAGTTAATTTCTAGGAAAGAAAATGGTGTGACAGAGAATCATCCCACTACTGATCTCTTAGATACACAATGGAATTATCCATCTTTTTCACTGGGATCACAGCCTTCTAAACTTCTATTTGCATTTTTACTCTGTTTCAGGCCGAAATGAGTTGATTGCCCGCTATATTAAGCTGAGAACAGGGAAAACACGCACAAGGAAACAGGTAAGTGTAGTTTTCCCTGTAAGAAAAAGTTTCTTTGGATCACTAGAGGTTATGAGGGCTAATGAGAGCAAACCCCTTATTGTTCACTTGTTATTAATTTCTGGCTTTGGTGGAAAGAAGTTGTCTTGCTGAACTGGTTAAAAAGAGTGGCAGGAAGAGTCAGCTCAGGCATTTTACAGCTGGATTATAATGCTCATGTCTCACAACCACATAGTGCCCCAAAAGTTTTTCTACTGTTAAACAGTGTGTGATTTTATTTCCTTGGTCTACTAGTGAATGTTTCAGTGAACATCAGTGGTTCTCTACACGAAGATTCTTTGTTCCATGCAGGCAGAGAGACAGCAATGCTGATTTTGAAAATACTTGGCACACAAAATGAAAGAGGAATCTCTGATTTGAGAATGACAGTCCAGGCTATGCTGAACAAAGCAATTAGCAACATAGACCTGCTTTGGTTAAAGAGTTGGTTGCTGACATTCAGATGTTCCTTCCAACCTAAATTATTCTATGATGTTATTCAGCCCACATTAGATATGGAGAAGTTATGAGAGTCATTATATAGCAGCAGAGGTTTCTCCCAAGAGGAGGCCAAGATTGGAAAACAAAGAGATCAGAACTCCCAGTTCCCAGATTTAAGGATAGGTTCTTTATTTTTAGAGAAGGTCTCAGGTTTGATAAAACCGTTTGAACTGAAAAAAGCCCTTAAATGGCCCAGCTTTACTGACCCTCCACCCCAATTCCTGGCACTTCAGATGTGTTCAGAAAAGCAGTTCATTGCTACTCTCAGCACACCCTTCCCCAACCCTAAATTCTTCTATTGCACAAGGTGCCTTAAGTATGTTTATTTCTACAAGAAGCTACCAAGTATTCCTCTGGAATGAAGATGGATTTTGTCTTTCAATGCAGGTATCTAGTCACATCCAGGTCCTGGCAAGGCGGAAAGCTAGAGAGATCCAAGCCAAGCTCAAGGTATGATGGGTATCCTTTAACATATCACACAAGTCAGCCATTCCCCTAAAAAAGCAGGAGATTAGTCACTGAACTGTAGTAAGCTGGAGAGGAAAAGGTACTTCCCAGGAAGTGTTGTGCAAACATTCATTATTGTTGAAGCTCTCTGACGTCTGTAGCAATTCTATTTAAAGAATAAAGAAACAATAACTTTTAAAATTTCATGTGTCTTATTTCTGCTTCTGGTTTATGCTCTTGTCATCCAAGTCTGAAAGACCTTTAGACTTACGAGTATTCAAAGGGTTCTTACCTGAGAAGGAGGGCTTTATGGTTACAAATGCTGACCAGTAATTAGTCCTTGGTGTTGTGGTGGCCTTGGGAAAAGGTAGCCCTAGAGTTCCTACAGTGCCAGTTCCACCTCTACTAGAGATATTGCCATGGAGCTGTCCATAAAGCCAGCTGGCATCTTCTCAGGTAAAATGATGCCAGCTGAATAGACTTCACCCCATGATTAATTCAGATCTGATTTGAAGAGGTTAATGAGAAAGAAAATGGTTGACTACTTGCCCAAGAAAATCTATGTTTTCCTTTCTATAGGAAAAGCTCTAAGATCTTGCTAATGAACTGATACCTCTTGACATTTACTTATACTTGGGTTTGATGCAGGGATACGGTTTATGTGCTCAGACAGAATTGCCAAAAGTATTGAGAAGGTCAAGTGTGTGTGTGACAATTGCACAAGAGGGTGTCTGTCCCCTGTTAGAATGTGAGCTATGCAGAATGGTCTTGATGAGCAGAATGTGATATCTGGGCCTTTTCTGTTTCACTAAGACAGCCAGAGAAGGAAGGTGAGTGCTGACTTTTCTGTTTGGTATGGCAGTAAGTAATCTGGAAGGAAGAATGTGTGCTTCCCTGATCATGCTTCAGGTGGCAATGACCTTGACAGCCCATTCCAGCCCTGACTGTTGAGTGGCTGGTTGTTGGTGTGTACTTCCTCTTGGCTGTCTGGGCAATCCCTCGCTGGGCACCAGTGGAAACAGACTGTGTCCTGTGAGTGAACTGTTGGCACTTTGTCTTGACCAGTGCTGAAGTGCATGCAGCTCTATTGCAAGCAGTGATTACCTCACCCCCCACATCCCAACCCCAGCCCCATTTTAGAAAACTGTGCTATGTCTGTTACTAGCCTGCTGTGTTTCCAGCTGCTCTGATAAAGAGAAGGAGCCACAAATTACAACTATCTAATTCAGTGCACCTTGGTAGGGCTGCCTAAGCTTGAGACCTGTGGTGCTGTTAAGTGGTCAGTTCAGGTGGAGACCTGCTGCAGAGGCAAGTTAGAGCGAGTAGGAAACAACAACTGCCTAGGGTGTTAAAAGCTTTACTGCTGCTTATATCTGTAACCTCGATTCTGCCCCTTGCATGTCACAGCTCCGGGATTTGGCATGATTGAAAAGCCAGTCAGCCGAGCCCGTTTCCACTTAGCACACAGGAGCTGCCTGGGTTTGTTCTCAGGGAACGAAGGTGTCTCAGGGTGCTCCATGGAGCCATTGGCTGTTGTCCTTTTCCACCACCCAGGCCATGCTGTGAGCTGTGCCCAGCTGCCTGCAGTGAACCCTTCCCCAGAACCAGGCTGTTCCTTTCCACCTGCAGAGGCAAGTCGGTAGCACTGATTTGACTCATTTACTTCTTTGTTTTGCTGATCATTTCCATAGAGCAAGGAAATGAAATCACAGGAGATGCTGCCCTTCTTCCAAGTTCCTGCTGGTAGCTGTGTGTTCTTCTATCACTGTTCACTTTTATAAGTTTTCATATTTTTACCCTAGAGCAGCTACCTGATGACTTTTCAGAGCCATCACTTAATACTTCTGTCTCCACATGAATTTGTGTGTCTTTGTAAAGTGTGCACTGTGTCTGTAACAGATAGAGATGGGAAATAGGGTAAAGCTTGAAGAAAAATCTGTTCCCTAAAGTCAGTAGGTTTTCTGTGTCCTGGGTGGCTGATAGGTGTCCATGTATTAAGGAAAAAGTGGGAAATTGTGGTGGTATGGTGGTATTATTATTATTATGATAAAAAAGAAAATACAAACATTGTGAATGTTTGGTAAAAGTTTTTATTGGATTTTGTTGTTTGTTGGTTGTTTAGTTTGTTTTTTGTACTGGAAACATGTGAAATGAATACAGAGTGTTACCTGAAACAGAAGGGAGATTCCTTTTAAAAACATGCATTTTCCTGCAGTTTGTCAGGCATTTAAACAAAACAGAAAAACACAACAGGGGGTTAAGAGGTAAAATACTTTCCCTTCTTAATTTTGCTTTCCTTTTAACTTTAATATCTCCACAAGTAAATTGCCCCATAAACTCTTGTATAAACTCAGACAATTTTTCCAGTGAGAAAGTAAGGGAAGGGAAAAAATCCTTTTTTTCAATGGCAACTGGGAAATGGTCCTCATTTATGGAAAAAAAACAGAAAAAAAGTCCCTTAAAAATGTAGGTAATCTTTGAATTATTCCTTAAAACATCATTTAAATTGGATTCTGAAAAGCTTTCCAATAGCTTTGGAGAATATTAGGAACTTTCTTATCAACTTAAATGTTTCCCTTTTGTTCACTTAAATAGTACTAACGAGTAACAGATGCACAAAAAAAAGAAGATATATACATTTTGCCTGTTCCTACTGATCTATCCACTTGAACATTAGCATTTATTCTTGAAGTTTCTTTATGCCTCCTCCACATGATTTTTTGTGTTTGATGCATTAGAATCCCTCGACTTCAAATTTTAGAAAACTTTGGATAAATTGGAAGGGTTAGAGAGAATGGGACTCAAGGGTGAGAACTTACTGCAGGTCAATAAATGCAAGTGTGAAGTGAGAATTCCTGAAAAGGATGGCAAGAGAGTACCTCCTTCAGCAGTTTCTACAAGCTATGAATTCTTCTGTGCCATTGCCATTGTAATTACAACTGCACAGCTAAATGTGGAGTGTTTGAAGGATGAGGATTAATTGTAGGGGATGTAGGAGGAAAGGCTGAATGTGGGGAAGTGCTTCTGTTTGTCTATTTATTCCTTGGAAGAAGAAATGAAGAATGCTATCTGTTTTATGCATACATCAATCTCACTAGTTGGTGCACTGTCATTGCCTGTAAAAATGTGTGCAAATCCACAGTTCTGTTAAAATAAAAAAGGGAATGTCCTGGCATATGTGCCCTGGAGATTATTAAGGTTTCAAGTTTCTCTAGAGATGGAATCAAATTATCCGTTCTACCTGGTACTAATGCAGTCTCAAATTAAGGTAGTCTTTTTTTGTAGTGATGATGACACTGTGTTTTTGTGAGCTTGTCCTCAGAGGAATTTTTTTTTTATAGTAAAGAGTCTTTCCCATTGAATAGTCCTACCAATTAATAGTACACAAGAGTTAACTAGGGTCATATTGTCCACACCAAAACACTTTTCAGCTATGTGGCTGAAAGCTATGGAATGAATAAATGCTTAACAGTCTTTAAACCAGCATTTCAGAAAGGGTGATTTATCACATCTGAAGCTATAGCAATGAGTGAAAGTCTTACATGATTTTAAGTGTTCTTAGCACTGTTATTGGTGAATTTGCTGCCCAGATTTTCAGAGGTGCTTTTTCCCAGAAGCTGGTGAGAATACTGGTTATACACCATTAGAGTAGGCAACTTGTTAATCATTATAATAATCTTGATTTTTTTTGTTTTTACTCTTGCCCATAGGATCAGGCAGCTAAAGATAAAGCCATGCAGAGTATGGCTACAATGTCATCTGCCCAGATTATCTCTGCAACTGCCTTTCATAGTAAAATGGCCTTGCCTGGTCTCCCACGCCCAGCCTACCCTGCTGTTTCTGGGGTGAGTGAATCAGTGTCTTGGTGGAGTTTGGCTGAAGACATTTGAATATTTGAAAGGGTGTTGGGACCTGCTAAGGAAAATGCTGAGAACACCAGACAGAATGGGTCAAAAGGCACTGTCTTTGTGAAATACATCTGTCATATGGCTTCAACAATGTGGGTCTGATTCTTTGCTCACACTGACGTAAAAGAATTGTTTCACTCTACATTTTTTTTAATGACACAAATGAGAGAACAATCACTTCCTTTGGATTTTCATCTGCCCGAAATGTTTTTAAGCATCTGTATCACTTTCTTAGAACAGGATCTTTTCGAATAAAACAGTTTAGACCATCCTGACCCCTTCTCAAAATTATAACTCTCAAGCTCATCCTGAGTGCTTAGATCACAAACAGATGGCCCTTACACAAAGTCCTTAATGGGGAAGCCCTGTCAACATCCTCTAAACTGTGATTTGGGCCTAGTGAGCTTTTGCTCAGCATTGATATCTGCCTCCCAGCTCTCCTAGGGAAGATGGTCCTTTCAAGAAAATATCATGAAAGTTTTGGAGATGGAGGCACAAGGTATATGCATAATATTTAACATTAGAGAGTGCTATCAGTTTCTTGCATGTCAGCAGTAGTGGTGTGCAGAAAGAAAGCAAAGGTGAGTCAGTACCTCCATACTCGGTCACATCTTTAAAAGTCTGTGAGCTTGCAGTTTATTTCCCCAGAAAGCACTAAGCCTTGCTTTTTATCTCTGTTCAAAGAGTGATGACTTTGTGTGTGTTGTTGTTTTGCAGTTTTGGCAAGGAGCTTTGACAGGCCAAGCTGGATCTTCCCAAGAGTAAGTATTCCTTCATGTGAGCATCCAAATCAGATGCTTCTGCTGCTTTCTCTGCTGCCTGAGGAACACCATTAGCTATTACAAGATCTATAAAGCACTAAGATAATGTAGTAAAGCAGATGCCTTGACTGTGGACCTGAGACATAAGGCCCAGGGTTGAAGACAAACTGAGAGTCATGAAAGAATCTTAAATAGATGAAACCCTGTGTTTTCATATTGTACCTTCAACATGGGTTACACACCTTACCAATCCCCATGACTCAGGCAGCATAAAATGGGTTATTTTAGAGAGCTGCTGAATGTAGGAGCCTGCTAGAGGTGAGGGTATTGCACCTCCATGCTCCCAAATTCCACCAGTAGCAAGGCTGAGCATGTGTTCCCAGTAGGCACACACACAAGTGTGCACACACGTTACACACACAATTGCCTATACACGTCTGGCCACTCAGAACAGCACAGAAAACACTCAGCACTCCCACAAATACAGCAACTACTCATCCTGTCCTGTCTGACTGATGAGGATGAATGTGTGTTAGTGGGAAATAAACATGCCCTGGGGACCCATGGAGCAGCTGCCCTGGAATCCCTGGTGCTGGCACCCAGGCCAGTGAGCCCCAGAGGCCACAGCCCCACTCTGTTTGCTGGTGCAGCCTTCTCACTCACACACACACACACAAACACACACTGGGAGTCTCTCCAGTAGCTGAGCTTAGATACACAGTCCCACCCAGTAGCCGCATCTTCACTTTCTCAGATGTGCCTCCCACAAACACTTACATAGACTCATCTTTCAGTTGACCTACAGACTCCAAAGTCTTTCTGTCGTTTGGTCTGTACCTCTTGGTGCCTCTGAAAGCATTCTTAACCCCGGAGACACACAGCTGACTCCCACACCATCTACTTGCTGTCTAGTCTGGGTCATAATCCCTAGTGATCACAACCTCACTAGCCGTTGCCATTCCAGAAACAGTCACACATAACTGAGAGCGCTCATGAAGCAAAACAATTGGAATTTAGTACAAAGATAGGAAAGACTGCACTGACAAGGTGTGGCCATGCACAGACAACTGGCACCTTTTATTGGCATGTTCTCCCTAAACATTCTCATAACGACTCTTGCACAGTCCCCAAACGCTCTTGCCTTGCAATCCTAACTTGTCCCATACCACCTATGCAGTCACCCCCCTCAGTTTACAAGGTGCCTGGTTTGTGAGACTCCCCAGCTGGCTATCTGGGCAGGTTTCACAGCTGGAGATGAGCCTTTGATGCGCTGATGATTCACTACACTAGAAACCACCCGAGTGCAGTTGGCCAGAATGTAATTTGGGTTGCTCTGCTTGTTGTTGTTTCCCTGTGCTCCTTTGTTTGTCTAGAGGCACACTTTATCACATAACCTACCAGGAGCAATTTAAGCCAAATTTAAGGACAAGCAGCTGAAAGGGTATATGTTCTTCACCCAAGCCATGTATAGTTGCTCTTTTGTGATGCTGTTGCTAATGTTTGTGGAGCAGATCAGAAAACAGATACTAAAAAAATGTCTTGTGGGGAAAATGTGTAGTAAAAGAGTGGAAGCTATCCTAGGAGAAATAAAAAATTGTATTTATACCTTAAGCTAGAAAGCGAACATGGAAGCATCAGTGTGAGAGGTTCTTACAGAGACTGAGGTATCTGCTACCCTGCTGTCAGATGGTGTCTCCAGATCTTCATTTTTCTTGCAGTAGTGTAAAAAAGTGGAGCTGAGCTGTCTTGAAAGCTGTTGTGGGTGTTGAATGTCTCTAAATTTGGGTCTAAAAGTCTGATAGGCATCCAGGCCAGACCTATATCCACCTGCATAAATTTAGAACTATTTGTAGTTGAAAGAAAAGGATAAATAAATGGACACTAGTGTATTAAGAGGCTGATAAAAGGATCTCTGGAAAACAAATCTGGAGTGAGACACTGCTGAACACCTGCAGGGAAATATTAATCAGTCCAATCCTGGCCCCTTACTGTTTTTTGAGTCTTTCCCCATGACCCTCTTTTGCCTACACAGAAAGATAATTTCCAAAAGACACTTATGCCACTTTTTCCCTCAGGAGAAATACTTGATTTAATCTGTGGAAACAGCTGGTCAAAAATACTTGGTTTTGTTTGTTTTTTTTTTATTAACCACCTCTTTTTGTGTACTTCTGTAGTGTGAAACCTTTTTCTCAACAACCTTATGCTGTACAGCCTCCGCTTCCATTACCAGGTAGGTAAGGAAATGTAATATCTTTGAAATTATATTCTAAATTCAAAAACAGCCAACACTTTAAAGAGTTTGAAAATTAAGTAAAAGAAATTACCCACTGAAGCATTTCAGTGAGCCAAAACTTAGTTTTTTATGATTTCCTCTTATTACCCATTCCCATTCTTTTGCTGAGAGAGCTGAATCTTTTTAATATTGTTATATTTTACAAAACCTTTTCCCCCTGTTTTTTATTGGTTGTGTTGGTGGGTTTTTCCCCTCCTGTTCAGCAGAAGATAAAAGTTTACATATCTCTGCTGCTCTTCCACCATGCTTCTTGTTCTAGACCACTTCTTTCCATCATAGCATGATTGCCTTCCTAATTTCTCAGTAAGTGGAATAACAAATGTCTTTTCCTTCTCAGCTTCCCTGTTTTGAGAGCTTAATGGTGACGCCTCATTCTGATACTAAATAGTATATTTCACTGCTCCTGTAGGGCTCGATCTATGTCCTCTTAAAATTGCTGAACATGTTTTCTCTGGTGTCAAAACCAGGTAGATTGTCTTTTATGTCATTATCTACCCTGATAGTGCTGTCTTAGCAGATTAAGAAGCCATTTAGAGCAGAGGTAGACTGAAGACCTTATGGATGATATTTTTGCATGATGAATGAAGTTATAAAAAAATATAATGAGTTAGCTCTGACAGTAGGTGCTCTGCTGGAAAGCTATTACCAACTTTTCCTAAATTTTGTTACATAAATCCTGTGTGCTTAGGGTTTGAGTCTCCTGCCGGCCTCTCACCTTCCCCATCAGCACCAGCTTGGCAAGGACGAAGGGTTGCTAGCTCCAAACTTTGGATGTTAGAATTCTCTGCATTCTTGGAACAACAACAAGACCAAGACACGGTAAGAAATACACCTGATTTCCACCCCTCGTTAATTTTTGGTCTTCAGATAGCTGCTGTTCCTCACGGATATGTTACACTACTCTATGTGTATGGAAATACTTGCTTCATTGCTTTTCAGAGAATAGAAAGCCATCTTGGGGAAACACCACAAATCCTTCTCTTAGAGGATAGACAGGGATAGAGCTGGCTCTGTGCTATGTGCTTCTGTTCTCCCTGTCCAGGGTCAGGGATGTTCACACACCAGAGCTCAAGGTACTGAAGTCATAAGCCCCTGCTGGCCTATTCTAGTTGTCCTGTTCAGCCTTGTAAGATACACTCCAATACAGCACCCAAAATCAGATGATAGTAAGATCACATAAAGCCACTTATTTCTCTGGTGTGCTAGGAGCTTAAGTTTGGGGGCAACTGGGATGAATTTGCATCAATGGCTTTCCACGGTGCCACCTGTAAAATGGAAGTGCTAAGATTTGCCTGTCTCACTAAACCTTGTGGTACTACACCTTGAAATACACTTTGGTGATGGGCTGAGATAGGAAAGTTCAGAAAAGGTAAAATTATTTGGCTGGTACCTTGCTGTGGAACTTCAGGCTCTTAATAGGACAGAAGCATTGATGTTTGACTGAGTGACCTGTCACAGGTAACACTTTGTATCTTGGGTTATTTCAGACTATATAGCAGCAGCATGAGGCAATGGCTTAGAAGTGAATATAGGAAGAAAAGAAACAATGATAATGTTTCAGAGTAGGAAGAAGCACAGATGTATTGATAGGAAGGAAAGAACAGCATGAGCTTGTATTAACAGAGAGATATCTGTTAATTTTTCCTGTGCTTTTAGAGAATGCTGTCAAATCTTCATTGACTTTCAGCAGTCTTCTGTGATGAACACTAAACGTTCAGTATGTACTGAATGGTACTGAACAACTTCCTAATTCCATGTTTTTCCTCTTCTTGCAGTATAACAAACACCTGTTTGTGCACATTGGGCAGTCAAGTCCCAGCTACAATGACCCCTACCTCGAGGCAGTGGATATCCGGCAGATCTATGACAAGTTCCCTGAGAAAAAAGGGGGCCTGAAGGAGCTCTTTGAAAGGGGGCCAGCTAATGCCTTCTTCCTTGTCAAATTCTGGGTAAGAAAAGGACCCTTTTTAGGGTCTCCGTTTGCTCTGAAGTTTCCACTTTAAAAGCAGTGACCTCATTAGGTGCCTCTCAGTGGTTTTTCCCCTGTGCAAGCAACTTCATGAACCATGACCATCACTGGACATCTTTCTCTAACTGCACTAGGCACACTTCCTGGCCTGCAGCAAGATGTTTCTTTCACATTGTCCTCTGTAGAGTTGTTTTCGACTACTGTCCAGAGATTGTATTTGCTAATGGTGACTTGGGCCCTTTAGAATTTTTATTTATGTATAAGTAAGGAATTCAGAGAGGCAGTTATTCTCTGCAGACTCGTATGTGTTCACTTCATTCAGTGTTGTGTAACTTCTCAGTCAGAAGCTGTATTTTTCCATCTCTTCTCCTGTCTCATTAGCTGCATTTTGTATTATCCAAGTACTAATAATTTACAGATGCATGTTTACTGCTGGTACTAGGACAGGCAAAAGATAAGAGAGACATATAATGAAATTGGACTATGCTGATAATATATTACTGAAATGACTTCTGGTAAGTTGGCAGAAATCAGCCTGGCAAAAGCTGACTTACTCAATTTGGATTTTTGTGATTTAGCTGACATTTGCAATACCTGTGCCCTTGTGTTTCAGGGTACAAACAAAATTGCTTTGGTGACTGATATTATCATAAGTATTACAAAATTAAAAATAATAGCATCTTGGGGCAGTCTCATTCTAGATGGCTGAGGGAATGTGTAATGGGATTTGGAGCCTTTCACCTTGATTTTACTGCTTGTAAGTCAACCTCAGGTCAGGAATAAGATGGTGAGAAATGAGCTTTCATGTCTCATATTCTTCATACAAACTGGTGCTAGAAAGTCTCCTAACTGGTGCTTTCAGAAGGAAAAATTAAGTGCCTTTAGATGCAACTTCCCAGCTGTCCCAAGCTGGTTTCTTTCCAGAAGTGATTGGAGAATGTTGCCTGGGAGTCTGCTGCTCAGGTGTCTGTGCCTAGAGCATTGGTTCCCAGTAATTCTTGGAGACAATTTTACTATTTCCAGACTCTGTGCTTCTGAGCTGGGCCCCTCTTGGGATTAGCCTCTGTCAAAGTACACTAAAGCCTGCTTGGGAAGGTGAAAACAAAAGGTGACAAATCAGCTCTGTTCTGTCTGAGGGACAGCAGCACCTTGCTGAGAATCGGATCCTCTGACAGGGTACCTTTGAAAGGTAGTGATTACCTTTTGTGCTTAGGAAGTTTCAGGAACTGAAAGGAGGAGCTTAGACAGAAATATTACATAGAGAGAACAAAACGCTTTAAAATCCTTGACTTGAAGAGAGAGAAATCATCATGAAATTGTGATATGGTGCAAATGCAGTTTTATTTATCAAAACTGACCATGCTTTTTTGCTTTTGTCATTCACTTTGGGGATTGTGATAATTTCTTTTTTAGTATTAGAAGGATAAACGTGGCCTATGCATCATGTCAGACCAACCTATATCAGGCTTTTGAAAGATTTACTAGGTGGGATGTCATTAAGTTGGACTCTCTTTGGGCCCACGTGAAGTATTTGGTGTTCAGAGAGTATCAACTCACTGGAATTTGGATAAAGAGATGTGACACAGCATTTGAAACACCTGTACTCCAATGTGCAATTCTGCATTTGTAAGGACATAATTATTTCTGGGCCTGGTGTAATATTTTGACATTCTGATTCTTTTTTTGGTACCCTTGCGTTGTTGAATCCCATCTGGAGTAACATTGTATTTTATTGGTGGCAACATTACAGGTTGTCATTTAGAAATAAGCAAAGTTTACAAGTCAAGTCATTGGTTGAATGGAAGCCTCTAAGGCTTTCAAGAAATAAATAAGTAAACACTTTTCACAGATAAGGCAACGTGATTTTAAAAAAAAGTTAAACAGAAGAAAACTAGATTTCAGCAGAAAATTTTATATTCCTCTGCATTTTTATAACTGTAGCAGTATGTGCTAGGGTACCTGTTCATTTTACTGCCTGGTAGCTCTGGATAACTCTACAAATATACTAGTGATGTTCAAAGATGTATTGGATAAAGCAACCACTACACAGTTGAATTTATAGAAACACTTTAGGATAAAAATATTATCCAAAGGCAAATTACTGATAACCTTAAACTTAGTGAGTAGAATTAAATACTGGGAGGAGTGTTTTGAAACATGAAGATATGATTGATTTTTCAAAGGTTCTGAATTGAAGTTGTGGTTGCTGATGACAAAGACTTTAAAAATCAAGGAATTAATAAGTTGGGTTTCTATATACGCAGATTTAGGCTTAAAGAACCTTATATTCAAACCTACCATTGCTGCACTAAACACTGAATATACTAGTTGATCTGTTGTGCACCAGAAGCCCTAACTCCATAACCACCAGGGTTGGAGTTTCTTGACATCACTGGTAGCACTTGGGATCTGGTATGACTGAGAAAGAAATGTTCATGTTTGTTCACTGGTGCTTTATTTATACAATAGCTAAGAGTTAA
>JAOXXN010000174.1:416959-445613 GCA_026770055.1 Myrmophylax atrothorax | reverse complement strand
AAGAGTTAAAAGTTGATTAGTTTGAAACATAAGCAGTGTTTGCAAATCTCCCCTGATTTTGGCACTGAAAATTTGGTACAATGAACTAACTCTTGGACTTGCATTGGCAGGTTGTGTATGACATCTGTGTGACATTTCTCTGTGCTCCAAGTGCATTCTAGCACATGACAATGAATGTGAGACATTAACCTCCCAACACATGGGCAGTGGCAGCTCTGCTCTTTTCCAGTGTAATATTATCTCAACCACCTGTTACTTGCTTCTCCCTGTGAACTCCTCCTATATGCATAGTTATTAATAGTTTGGGCAAGAGGCGTTTTCAGGGCTTTGCACATTAGTAGAATAGTACACTTGCATCTTGAAGCTTTTGGTAGTTGTGAGACTCTGGATGGAGGACAGAAGGAAAATGACAAACCAGGAATTCAAGACAGGCAGTACTTTGTACAGAGCAGCCACATGCAGATGAGTGGATCAGGGGAATTTCTTGGAAGACCTGTCCTGCCAATATACATAGTAATTTCTTCTCAGTGATAGGCAAGCTGAACCAGTCAAATCACCGAGTGTTTTCTTCCAGCTAAATATATTATACTTACCTGGAAGGTGCTGCAGGGGTGGCCTAAAGACTGATGTCTTGCACTTGGCTTCTCTCCTGTTGCAAGCAAATCCAGTCAAAAATGCAGCACTGTAAATTTCCCTTGGCACCCTGCCTTGCCCACTATATGACTTCAATCTTGACCTGGCAGAAACTGTTTGGAGAGCAAGGAGGTGGCAATTTTGTCCCCATGTCCATTCTGTCCTTGGTATTCCTTCTGAGGCAGCAAACAAGACAGCAGCTATCAACAGAGGTTTTTATGATTTTGCACACACTGTTTTCATCTGCCATCACCAGCACCACCTTATGGTGCTGCCTTATGTAAGGGGACTCTGCCAATGGCCCTTCTTTCACCAAAGTTATTCTGCACAGTGTTCAACAGTATAGAGATTGCTGGCTGCAAAAAGCAGATCAAAAAACAGAATTGCTGAGGGAATCTTTCTGCTGGGTGTCAAAATTGCACAATCCTGCTGGGCTAGCTAAATTACAGCTCCCCATACTGTTAGCAAGGCTATCTTTGACTAGCTTGGGAACTCTTCCCTTCCCTCTTTTTTGAAGGTCTGAAGCTGCAGTGCCTCAAGTTTGGACTGTTCTTTAAAGAATTGTTCAGCATATGCCTTTCCATTGACCACATGGTACCTGTGTGCAAGATACCAGCAAGGTATTGTTTCTCATGGCATTTAATGCCATTTGGACTCTTGTCTAATCATTGCTTTTCAAAGCCTCAGATAAACTGAAGGCCAGTTCTCAAAGGCCACATTTCCCTTTGTGAAGAATTTCAAAGAACTTTTGAATCACAGGCCCATCCCAGTGGGAATGAGGCCTTTCTCGAAATCGGTTGTGAAACTCACTCCCACCAAAGAACAGACAAAAATTTTGGTTTAATATGTGGTTAGGATAGTGCACAGTGTCATCTTTTCTGTAGTTCTTTCTTGGGGTTGCAGAAGTTACTTGATACACTCAAGTCCATCAGAGCTGTTTTCAGTTGCTGAGGGACTCAGACCACCTAAGATTAAAAAAAAATAAAAAGTAATACTAACTTGTTGAGGGATACTATGTTTTTCCCTGAACAAATCTCTTTCATCTAGAAATCTTTGTCTTGTAGGTATTTGAGAGTTCTGCTTACTTCTCTGGAAAGGAGAAGATCTCAGGTGTTTCCCCCAAAACAGGTAGATCACTCTTGCATGCAGTATGTAGATCTCTGAGATGTGCTGCATCACAGATACCTCAGTGATTAAAGTTTAAGCATGTTTGGAAGTCATCAGGGAAGCTTTGGATAAGTGTGTCATCTGTGCTGAGCTTGCACAGTAAGTTGAATACATCCCAAACACATCAGATTGCTGTTACACCACAGTGTGCACAGGTTTGTGCATCTGTAAATTATTGGACAGAAAGCAAGAATCTTGAGTTTGTCAGATAAAGTAGTATGGTCCAACTGGTGGGCTATAACTCAGATTTGCTTGTAACATGCCTCATCTCTTTGATCGTCTACCTTTGTCCTTAAAGAGATGGAGAATAGTTGTTTGACTGCTGGACAGTCTGAATGCTGCTGCTGCCCCTGCCACAGGCCTGCCCTACTGCTAGCAGTGGCTGGTAGGAGCCTGGGAGGCAAGGCAGCTCAGCCTCCTCAGTGAGACTTTCTTAAATCCTGCCTATGTCTCCTTTGGCTGCACAGGTTGGGCTGAGGAATTTAATCAAGAGTTATTTAACTTGTTGTTGGACATACTAGTGCATTTGCCAATGAGGAGCTGAGGCACCTGGGCTCTAGTCACATCCCGTTATGTATTAAACGTGTCCAGGCATTCCCAGACTTTGAAGTGAAGATCAGCCTCCCTGCTTGATGGAGAGCTGGGAAGATGAATTTCTTTTGAACCATGGTTGCTGCTATTCCCTTGCATCTTTGAGGGATGGAATGTCCTGGACAGAGTAAATCAGACCTTACTGTGCTCATCCCAGGATTGGATGTGCTTTGACACAAGGTTTTCTTTAGAGAAAGAAACTCTGAAAAGTGAAAAGAAAGGAAGACTCTTTTCCCAAAAGCAGCAATGTGTCTCTAGTCCTGATGGCCCAGGTGTGGTGGGGAGCTCATAGAAATCTAGGCACGAAGGCCATAGCATTTTTAGAAATTAAGTTAAATGCAGTAGCTCTTTTGGCCATCAGAGACCTCAGGGTGTGCAATATGATCTTGTTCTCATGCAATCCTGAGAAGTTTGACTGAATCCACTCATGAATTACCTCAGTGTGCAGATGACATTTACTAACTAATTTGGCTATGGCAGATAATAGTGTTCTTCCTCAATTTTCTGCCCTGTCTCCCCTCAGGAGGTAATTGTCTCCACAGCACGGAAAGCTAACAGATTGGAGTTCCACTCCTGAGCAGTTCTTTGGTCTCATCTTCATGTACATCATAGCCATTTTCAGTTTGCATGAGTAAACCAGGTTGATGTGTGTGCCAAATAATCTCTGGTATGGGGGCAGTACCTTCCTTGAAGAGGGTGGTAACCAGTAATTAAATGAGCTGTAACTGCAAAGCCAGCAGGATGTGTCTGGAGTGCTGCAGCTCCATTCTCCTGCAGACATGAACTGCAAGCTGCTATAGTCATTCCCTGGAGTTGCTGAGATTCCATGTATGTATATTTATGATCTGAGATTTTCAGAGGTGACAGGTGCTAGGTATGCAGCTCTTGATGACTGACCACCTTCTGTCTGACAATCCTAGCCTGTAATATGGAACAAGCTTTAGAATAAAAGGTGCTGTGTAAATGTCAGGGAGTTCCAACATGATTCCAACTGCTTCACTGCAACAGGGTTTCCAGGAATGTCATTGTACATAATATCAGTGAATGGTGAGGACTCCTTAATTCAAACAGTATTACCACAGTTTTTCCTACTGCCAAATAGTTTAATGTTGATAAATTAGTTGTTAATTGGCTGTGAAATTCTAGTCCTGCCTTTTGATTGTGGAAGCACTCAGAGTGGCTTCTTGGAGCTAATGAAGCTTTTCTCATGAAGTGGAATTAGCCCCTTTCTGCTTTTCCTTATATTGACTCCATTTATTTTTTAATTTCCCGGTAAGTCTTTACTAGAATGTGACTTTAACTTTACTGGCAAGACCCCGAAAATGTCTGGTTCTGCAGTGAGAGACTCTGCTGTGTTTATGTAGCAATGGTCTGACCAAGCCTCTGTAGCCTTGACCCTTTGCTCTTTTTTGACTCAGTGGGAGAACTTCTTTGGAAAAGTGGAATTGTGTCCATACATTGTGTTTATCACTTCCATGGGAAATGGCTGAAAAATAATGTGAAGGACTCTTAGTCTAGTTCCTCTTTGGAGAAGAGAAAGAATTAATCTTTATTCAGACAGTCAGTGTGGGTGAAATAAACAATACAGTTAGTTGCACTGACATGGAAATGAGTATTACGGTTTTGCAGTACATTATAGCAGTAACTCAATAAAACCTAGACCAGAATAGAGTAGCGCTGCTATTCTCTAATACATGTACATTTCTGGTACAAAGAAAGTAGCTGCATAACTGTAGTTATTTGATTTGATATCAAGGTCTTCTGCATGACCATAATAATTCACTTGGCATCCTGAATTATGATGGAGTCTGTAATGCCTATGCCCTGTGCTACCAGGTAAAGCTAGCCTGGATTTGCCCACATAGGCTACTGCAGTGTAAGGAAACCATTGGAGCATAAGACTTTGTTACAGTCATTTAGGTGGTATGACAATGTACAAAGCTGTTGTTTCCAAGTTTTATGCTGTTATGCTCTCCATTAAGAGCCCTGTGAGCAGAGTGAAAGCTATGTCCATCCCTAATGCTGCCAGCATAGATATGAATGTTGGAACATTCTGATGTCTTATCTGGACAATTACTGTGATGGCAACTGTTAGTGAGTGTTGTGGTACAGAGATGGCCTGGCCTGACTGTCTAGGGACAAAACTTTTAGGTCAAAAAGAGTGAAACAAAGTGTGGCTTCTAGCAGGTTACTAGTTAGTGCTGTAGTTATGCAAACCCAGCATTCATTAGAAGCAGCAGTCCTGCCTTCTGCTTTTCCTGTTGCTGCTTATCCTCCCAACACACATTCTTTGTTTTAACACACACAACTGCTTCTGGATCAGGCCAAGGAACTGACCCCTCTGAAAAGTAGCTGAGCAATTCCTCAGCGAGTGTTGTAATGCAGCTACAGAAACGTGTGTGTCAGTACAGGAGGAATGGGGAAGCACAGACTGCTCTGGAACAGTGAGACTTCTCTCTCTTTGTGTCAGGACCAGCCTGGCATGATCAAACTACAACTCTGAAGTGCATTTCTCAAGAGACTCAAGACAACCTGAGTAGGTGTTGCTATCAAGCAAAATAGGCAATCTTTGTGCCCTCAGTTTTTGTCGTGGCACAAAGGCAGCAGAAAGCTCATGTGTCTGCAAGTGGGAACAAAACTTGACTGACACTTTCTAGGTTGACTGAAACCTTTCGTGAAGTTGCTGCTTAAGACAACTAAGCTAACAGTATTATGATAGAGAAGAGACAGGTATTTTGCATGGAAAAGAAAGGGGCGCATTCATTATTGTGGTCCAGTTCCAATGCTTTTGCTTGTCCTAAGTGCTGTGTAGGTATCAAATAAAAAACCCTTCACTAACATTGGCTAAGAAAACCATGCTAAAATAGCATCTAATGTTGTCCTATTTGCACTATATCCACTGTAGCAGGAACCCACTTTCTTCAATTTCCTCTTCCCCTTGGTTCATGTGGAACAATACAATAGTCTGAAGTGGCCTGTGGGAAGTGATCCTTACTTTTATGCTGATGTAAACTAGCACCTGGGCTTGTGGAGCCCAGAGAAGCTCTAGCCTTTCAGTTTTGAAAGGGAGGAAGCTGAGCTAGGCATTCCTACACACCCTTGTGTTTCCAGAGCTTAAGGGAACCACCTCTTCTTTTCGTAACTGTGGTTTGAATGACCCCTGGTGGAAGCTTCCGATAGCCAGGATTTTTAGGAGTTGGATCCCAATAGGAGGCTTTGGTTGGCCAACCGCAGGCACCCACATTTGAAAACTGAGGCTGCTAATGGAGATGGGTTTGCATTCAGGTGAAACTGGGCTAGATCCATCAGCAACCTACATTCCTGGTTGTACCCTGTCTATTTACATTCTTTATATCACAGTACCTGAGCCTGATGTATGTGTGCGTGTGTACTCACACATTCCTTTTCTCTGCTCTTTTCCCTTGCCTAGATACATACCTGGCAGGGAAAACACTTTATTGCTGTTGCTTTACCCCTCTTTTCCTTTCTTAGTGAGGCAGCCCAGTCTAGCCTGTCTGTTGCACTGCTCTGTCTCTGCAGTGCCTCCTGTCTGCTTCTCTACATGCTTTGTGAGTACCTCCAAGCTGTGTCATATGCTTTTAATGGTAAGAGGATATTCCAACATGTAAGCAAATCCCCATCATAATTTTTTGAATGGGATTCTACTGTATACTCTTCAGATTGCCCCATTTGCTTGATGTACATTGATCTGCTTAAGTAGCTTGGGATGCTCCAATACTTTACTATCTTGGCTATGCAAGGTAATGCTGATAAAATGCCACAACCATCTATTGATAATCATCTGATTTTTTTACCCTTTCTTTTTTTTGGCAGGCTGATTTGAATACCAATATTGAAGATGAATCCAGATCTTTCTATGGTGTTTCCAGCCAATATGAGAGCCCGGAAAACATGGTCATTACCTGTTCCACTAAAGTGTGTTCCTTTGGAAAGCAGGTGGTAGAGAAAGTAGAGGTAAGAAGCAGACACCTGGGTGCAAGGCTCTCCCTGGTTGCTATTTTGTCACTAAGTATTTGCATCCTGCATATATCACAAGGTAAAATACATTCCATGCTTCTTGTCAGGGAGGTGGATGCCACAGATTGTTATTTCTGAGACATGCAGGTGTAACATCACTCCAGCCCCTGCTACATGCCTTGTCTCAGGACTTCATGGAAGGTCTGGTAGAGTTTGTTACTTTTTCCTTAAATCTCAGTTTCTGAAGACATGTAAATATGTAAGACTCTTAACTCTGGTGATTCTTTTTTAGGGAAGTAAAGGAAAGCTAGGAAATAGAGACCCCTGCTTTGTAGTCTAGAAAGGTGAAAACAAATAGGCAACACCTCGCTCTCATTAGCATTTTAAACAGATGATTTATAGACTGTAGCCATTAATTGACTCTAATAATTTACAGACTATAGTCTTATGGTTTTATGAGGCTTAGAGCTTGTACACTTACAGCTTATGCTGAAAAATTATTTATAGGTCTGGCATTTAAGAAATTCTTTCTGATGTCACATTCAGCCACTAAGAGAGCTGCTTTGACATTCTTCCTGCTGCTGTAGATGCAGGGGAAGCAGCTTTGCACAGAACACCAGGTGTTCTTGTGTCAGCAGTCAGTTCAAGCTGCATTCCTTCCCCCAGAGCCATCTCCAGTCATGTGGACATGCCTGAAGTCCAGTTAAGTATTTGCAGATGGGATAGGTAGGCCCAAGGAATGGAGGCCAAGTTCCTGGAGTGAAAGCAACAAACATTTAAGGGTCTGCTGTGAAATGATAGAATCTGCCTTCAGCTTCTGTTCAAAGGAACGTGAAATATACAGGAGCCAAGATGTGAATGTGAATAAAAATAACCCTCTGTGTAACATTGGCCACACCTTTTCCCAAGGTGGGAAGCAGAGATACTGTTTTCTCTCTCAAGTACCAGAACACTTTAGTCTTTTCCAGCTGAAATTGTATCCTGAACACACAATTACCATCATTACTAGAAGCTTCCTGGTCTTGCTAAAGCAGTAGTGCTTAACCTTTTCCATTTATTCACACCTAATGTCTTTGCAGTAGAGATGCAGACTATAGTATAGGTGAGAACTGGTCTGTTCCTCTTAGTTACCTCTCACAGCTCCTTGATGGTTTGCTGCTTGTAAGCTGGAACACAGTGTTCTAAAGAAAAAAAAAATCAAGCTGAAGAAATTGGAGCTCTCAGGGCGACTGACCTTGTTGCAAAGTACTATAGTTACTGATAGTAAAATTAGTTGAAATTGCCATTGTAATTTTTCTGTTCTGAATCCCTGTCTGTGATTAATGTTATTAAGGTACCACCATAACCCCACATGGCCCTTTTGTGTTTTGCATTGCAGACAGAGTATGCACGCTATGAAAATGGACACTATTCCTATCGCATTCACCGTTCCCCTCTCTGCGAATACATGATAAACTTCATTCATAAACTCAAGCACCTTCCTGAGAAGTACATGATGAACAGTGTGCTGGAGAACTTTACTATCTTACAGGTGGGACTTTCAACTGTTTTTGTTGCACCTTGGCAATACGTAAACCCCAAGCAGGAGTTCACTGTTGTGCATCAAAGCAGATTTCCTTTTACAGCTCAGCATCTAATTGAACTTAGTAGCTCTCATGGGTATTGCACTTCAAGACCATTCAGTAGCTCATGCAGAGAAGCTGCAAAAGAATTTGAGAGACCTGAGTAAGGGAGCAAGAAGCAAAATAAAGAGAGTTCATGAGGCAGAGAGATAAATAAAGGAGAATGATGAAAAATACAGTGAAGGAAATGCTTATTCCAATACTGGACAAATGTTGAAGTCCTTTCTGTTCCCTGGCCCTTTTTGCAAGGTAAAAAACCCACAAGAGCACTGCTGAGCAGGTATAAAACTTTTTTATGGGAAGAGTTCTTCACTTGCCAGATGGGGGAAAAAAGTAGTTTCCTCAAGACCATCCTGGACCCAGAAAGAATATGGAGGGATGCAAACAAACAGGCATGTCATGATACCCTCATGAATCACTGCAGTCTCTAGGCAGGGCAGTACTACAAGGCTACAGCAACTAGATTTGTATTAGTGTTTTGTTATGCCAGGAGCATTTCCAAATTCAGATGCAGCCTAAATTTGGGAAGAGGACAGACAGCTTAAAACATGAATTTTTCTAATGGACTAAACTCTGTGTTCACCTCCATAAGAGGCATCGCAGATCTTCACCCAGAGAACCTGAGGCTGGGTAAGCAGAAGAGATGTCAGCAGCTGCATGAGAGAATAGAAATCAAGTGGTCTTCATTCATTCTCTGGAGATCTTGGAGAACTTCAAGTGACTAATTTCACTGCTCTGTGGCTCAGATACATCACTATGTAATACAAGGTTAATAATATGCCTCACAGGGCTTTAGGAATTTTAGGAAGTTTATTCTTTCATGAACCTGGGAGAAAGGAGTATTATAGATACTGAGAGTTCTTTTAAATGAGCAGAAGCATGAAGGGGGCAGGGACAGAGATATGGAAGGCCTGTGTGCTGTAACCCATACTGAGGAACAATGAGACTGCTTTCTGTGTGATTTATTCCTCAGTCAGGCCAGCACTTCCCAAAAATTCTATGAAAAAAGCTGACATATAGTTATGGTTCCTCTGGGGATTTATGTTTTGAGTAATCTCATGTCCTTCCCTTATCTTCTGTCACAGAGAAGCATGTCTCATGGGTGCTGGCACAGCCTTTTATACATTGCTTTGCAGTCCTGCTCCCTGAGCAGCAGGCTGAGCATTTTCCACTCCCCTCTGGGGACCTGAAAAATGCATAATGCATGGCTTGTTGCTAGTCCTCAGTCCCCACTACCAACTTCTGAGACAAGTCTAATTATATTTTTTCTAGACCCTTTTATGATCTTAGATACACCTAACCCCACAAGCATGACTTACCTTGCTTTGCACATTGATCTGGATCTAGCACACCAAGACTTCAATGCCCATTTTTCAGAAAAGGGTCTGGTGCCTTACCACACCTGGATGTGTATAACTCACCACAGCCTGCACAATAGAGGAGTTCAACTGCAAACCCAATCATGAAGTAAGAAAAGAAAACATAATAGACCAAAATCAGATTGCTTGAGTTAATAAGCAAGTTTGACAACAGTTTGCACAAGAACAATTGGGCTTTGGTACACTTCAAGCCTCCAGCTGGAATGTTTTTCTTCTTCAGTTGAGTTGGTGCTACTGCTGATAAAAATCTGTCTCCTCCAGCAGGAGAGAACTTTAGAACAAACTTAATTGACAAGACTGTGCAAAGCAGTGGCACCGAGGGAAGCTGAGCTAGGAGTCCAGGTGCAACATTTTGTCCCTGCCACATAGTACATGATTCTGAAACTTGGACAACACTGCTCCTTCACCGTGCTGCTGACACTAAGTCATGTAGAGAATCTAAGGTTCTTGAGGGACCACAGAAAGAGAAATGGGTAAAAAGGAGCTTCTGTAAGAAGGCATGAATGTAGCAGCCATTCTTCTCCAGACATCTACAGTGTATGGAATGGGAGGTGTAATGGAGTCAAACCTACAAGTCTCCTGTAAATTCACTTATACTCTATAATCCTTGTGGTCTGTGTCCACCACTGACAAGCAAGAGCAGATGGAGGGAAAGAACTGTTTGTGGTTGTGATACATCAACATATATGTGAGGAGGAGTGGATGTGCCACAGGAGGGGACTTCTCTATACCTAACAAACAGGAAAAAGAGCTTTTCAGTGAAACACTTTCCCTTTGCTGAAATCTGCAATACCAGGGGGTGGAGAGTAGAGGACTTAGTGGACCTGTTCCACTGATGGAAGATGGTCACAGTGGACTTTTCTCCACAGTGGACTCCACTGACCTCCCTGTCTCTTCACTGCATTGTAGTTCTGATGCTGTGAAAGTGCTTTGCTTTGGTGCGCGGGCACACAGACTGGGCATTGTGGTGGCCACGCTGTGTATCAATCCTGCACTTCTCTGTTCTTTGTCTATTACTGACTTTTCGCTCTATGTTAAATGTGTTGGAATATGTAAGGAGAGAAACAACAGTTGTCATCTCAACCTGTTCTTCCTTTCTGTCTAGGTTGTGACAAACAGGGACACACAGGAGACCCTGCTGTGCATAGCATATGTTTTTGAAGTATCAACTAGTGACCATGGTGCCCAACATCACATCTACCGGCTGGTGAAGGACTAGAGACTCTGCCCTGAGTTGTCCGTGGAGTGCATGTATAAGAAAAAAGCCTGTGCTTGAACAACCCCTGCCCCCTCATACCAAACTGAAAAATAAACTGCAGATATTGTGTATTTTCAGAAAAGTACCTCTGAGCTGGTTTGTGATTGATAGAGTCAAGTTTGTATCTTCAGGTTTGTGCAAATGGGAAAAAGACTTGGATTCAAAGAAACAGGAGAATGACTGCTTAAGGGTCTCAACACAAACAGCATCCTGTGAAAAGTACTTCCCATAGAGAACACACAGGGTGTGATCATGCACATAAAAGGAGTGACATGCATCTGGGTATACAGGTATGGCAATGGCAGAAGCTTCCTCAAGTTTGACCACATATGAACAGATTGAAAATGTTTGTTCTACATCTGATGTGTGTGCACTCGCATACATTCATTTGCTGGTCAACACATGCACAGACATGATTACCATACATTTATATAGATGTCAGTTAGACTGGCATGTGCATGTGTATAGAGGTGGCACATATATCCTACACAGCTGTCTGTCTAGCTGTCCATATTAGCAGTGGCACAGTCACAGGCTCATTCAGCCTTCCTCTGTTAGAGGCTGGTTCCTTTTTCCATGCCTTTTAAATGAGGTTATGCTTGGAAGATTGGATATGTTAAATCATGTTGTCTTGCCCAGCAGATTTCCTCTATGTATCAAGCCTGCTGACTTGACTAAAATAGTGCTTGCTGCTTTTGCATGTTTTCCCTGCACAGCTAACAATGCTCAGGGAGCTACACTGTGCTCTTTTCTTAGGCACCAGGAAAATAATTGTTTTCTGAGATCAAATTGTTCCACCTGTTAGCTGCAGACAGTGAGGTGCACAAGCATTATAAAGAATGCCACTTGGCCTGAAAACTGCAGGGAAAGAATGAGAGGGAATAATGAAAGGGCTTAGCTTTTCATGTTGCCAAGGCAATCAAACACAGCCTCTCTGCTTTACTTGTTAACTGAGGTTGTTTACTCAAGAGTTACTGACAGGCAATAATCTTGGTCACTACAATGCTGCTGATATGGGGGGAAGATCCAGCCATTCATGTTACACTGGGGGAAGAGGTGTGCTGCATGATGCTCTGGCAGGCACTGAACAGGAAATTTATTGGGTAGCCAGGCACAGTCCCGTGGCCTGGACAAACAGTTTGATGTGGAATGGGGACTAAATGACTCATTTCCTCATTAAGCCAGTTGATCTGTTGTAACTGTGCAGATTTCTATTTGCATGTCAGAGGTCCCTCACAGGGATGAGTCTTCACCAGATATTACTGTGGAACAGCTGACATCATACTGCTCCACCATGCACACTGCACTTTGCTGCTCCTGGCCTGTGTCTAGGTCATAACCTGTGCTTGGATACATGGAAAGAAAGGACACTGGTAAGGAGGATAGAAAAGATAATGCCATGAAGTCAGAGCTGGAGAAAGATACTTTCTTTCTTGTGATATGAAAAGAGCTCCACTTGTTGTAGCTAATGAAGTATTTTTCCCCCCAATCCTGCAGACCCTGCATTTGCAGAGGCTGCTTTTAAGGACTGTGCAGGGCTAGTGCTGTTAACCTTCTCTGGGCAGGAGCCAGAAGTGGATGGTGAAGGACAGAAACTTTCTTTGCACCTGCTAAACAACATCTACACCTTCGTCCTGTGCACAAAGTTCCTGCTCTGCCTGCTCTCTCCAAGACAAAGAAATGCCTTCAAGTACTGGCTTCCAAACAGCAATACAGAACACAGATGCCAGCAGCTTTCCATAAGATCTGCGTGACTGGTAACCAGAATCAGTCAAGCTTGGAGAAAGACAAGCCAAGCACTTTAAACACCTAGAAAAAAGCATCTGAAATGCCTGCTGTTCTGTGCTACACTTGAAAAAGTCATGCAAGCACAACCTGTTCTGGCCCATCCATCAGGTGTTATAGCTGGTCACAGCCAGGTGATCAAACCACCCAGGAGTGAATTAACTACATCTCTGCAAACCAGCCAGCCCCTCCAGTTGGCCACACAGGTATAAACGGCACTAACTGGCTACAGTCCATTACTGATGCATGCTCCTGCCTACTTCAGCCCTACACAATCTCTTTCCTGACCTCTGAACTATGTGTGGAGCAGAAAACAAATTAAATAAAACCTTGCTAATATAGAACAGACCAACTCTTGGCCAACGCAGACAAGTGTGTTTTGAAATGGAGCCTGTAGGGAGAAAGGGCAGAGAAAATCCCCAGGGATGGAAAATTGCTTGTGGTGTGTATTAGTACTCTCCTGCAAACATAAGCCTAGTGCCTTGCATGCATCCACTGCAGGTTTACAGCACAACAGCAGAGACCCCACAGAGTAGTCCCTGAAGGAGATGAGCCCTAGAAGTCCACCATGTCCATCAGCTGATCATGAATAAAACTACAGTAGCAGTTTTAAGATGCTATCAAAACAATTAACACAAGCCAACAGGCTGAGGAACAGATGAAATCTTTGGACAGTTGATTTGGAGACACTCATGGGGGGTTTTCTTTTCACTTAATAGCAACGAAAGACTCTTTCTTGGCACTATTCCTTTCTACTCTTGTTCTTGGACTTCACAGCTCCTTGGTGTCAATAAACAGGGCCAGCAAGAGACATCTGCCTACCTTTCAAACTCAGCAGAGAAACCAAAAGAAAATTCATCTGTCAGAAAGAGCTCACTTTTATGTAGGCTATCAGATAAAAGAAGATTTAAGAAAGCTGTGAGGCAAAAGAAGTACTGGAAATTTTGATCTGGACTAAAAGGCTTCTGTCCCCTTGCAGAATGGGTGAGATCCATGTAAAAATACTTCAAAGACTGAAAGGACTGTAGATCTCTGTCCCTAAGGCTTCCTTTCTTGGAATTTTACCAGAAGAAACCAGACAGTACAGCAGAAGTAAGAGCCAGCTGCAATTTTGCTAAAAATAAAGCAAAGCAAACACAAAAAAGCAGCATAGGTAAAAAAAGAGATAGCCTAGTTTGAACAGGAAAGGCTAAATTGAACTCTAAGGAACCACCAACAAATGAAGATGTCAGAGTGTCTTATAAGTTTAATTTCTGTTGGGGCAGAAATATCTGAAATATTAACCCCAGCCTGTAAGAACTTGCTCTAAAATCAAAGGACAAAACAGCAAAAGCTGATTTCTCTGGTCACTTTACAGCCACTAGGCTGAGACATTACTAGATAAAGTGACAAAACAGGGATCTAAATAACTGGTTTTTTATAAGGAAGCACGTCAAAAGTTTCCATTCAACTATGACTACTTTTTTTTCTAATGTACATGCTTCAGTTTAGCAGCCCTAATTTGTGCAGGTACATCTTGTGGAATCATGTCAAACTGAATTGCTAAAATGTTTCCACTTAAAGATAGTCTTCTGAGATAAGTCACAACACACCATGGATCTGAACTGTACAGAACTAGGTAAGACAGAGCCTTCCCTTTATCTTTACTTCAAAGCCAAAAGAAACACTTCAGGTAAGACAAGTTTGCTTGAATTAATTCATTTATCTGTGATGAGGGGGTGGGAACTTCTTAAAGTTGACATTGCCAACGAAGAAAACATGTAAATAGGCCTAGAGGCAAAGATAGGGATTGAATTTTAATCTCTTTCTACTGCAGTATCTAGACCCAAGGTTCATTATTTCCTTGATTATTACACGTGCTTTAGCCTTTAGTGCAATGGTTTCTCAGTGACCTTTCCTTCCCCGTTATCCACCTCATTTTTATCTTAGTTCTTTGACATCTTGGACCAGATGAAGGAGTTGAAGGACTTGAGCGGTGAAAGCAAAGAGTAAGAACTAATTCACACAGGTGAGAACACCCTCAAATTTGCTCTAGAGCTGTAGAAGAGGCAGGAAGAACACATGCTGAGCCTCCAAGAAACTGTCAGGGAGTCATGCTCTTTCATCGGTTGTGCAAGCACAGTCTACATCAAAACCAGGCAGAGAGGCAGCAGACAACTTGCATTCTTGTAATAGTACAGCAAGATCAATGGCTACTCTCTACAGGGGAAGGATAGCCAGAAGCTTATGTTGACAACAGCTCTGTCAGTGACCTCACAGACTGGGGTATAATCCAAATCCTCTTGGACATTAGATCCATATCTACTGCACTGGTAGCCATGTTTATCTGCATTTGGGTGATCTAACATGCTGATTCAGCAACTAGTCAAGCCTCCAGTTTGTGATCCATACCATTTTTGGCCTCTCAAATGAGCCATAAAAGTACAGGTGTTCATTCTGAGGAAAACAGAGCATCATTAAAGAAAATTATCCCCCTCACCTACTTCAGGTGAACAAGACAGCAATAATGATGGAAAGAACCTGAATATAGCAAAGCTAGAGAGTCTAGATGAATGATCTCATGTGGTCAAAAAGAGTAGCATAGGCTTTCATTTTCAACCTCCCTAATTTCTCCACAGTACTCAGCATTGTTGCCATGCTATTATTTCATCTGAAATTGGTGGCTGGGATGCAGAGCTATAAACTTGCTATTACGGTAGAGGGGGTATATCCTGTGAATCACTGGAGAGCATGCATCCATTTTTAGATGCCTCAAATGCAGCTACTTAAAGCTGTTCTCAAAAGCTGTATGTAGCCTTTAGGTTTGCTGGTCAGATGCCATGGATTCAAGTATACTGCTGATGAGGTGCAACTCTCTGTTCCTCACCGTATACACAACATCAGCGTGCGCCCATCTTAGGTTGGGTCATGTGGAAGACAGCTCTTGAAGCTGAAACACAAGTCTACTAAGATTACTTTCCTAAACTTAGTGGTATAATTGAGAAGAGACCTGCAGACTAGTGCAGTCTCCTTGGCAGAAAAGTGAAGCTGCAGTACCAGCCACTCTAGTCCCCAGTTTCATAGTGATCCTCAAACTCTTTCCTTAATGATCAAGATCATAGAAAGCTCCCATATGTCTTTTACCTTCTCTCTGTGTATTTTTAACCTTCTTTTCAAGGCAGACACCAAATGATGACTTGATTTCACATATTTATTTTGCTTCGACATGAACTACAGAAATCCCATATACCTGGATATAAAGCTGCTGGTGCTTATGCCAACAGGTGAAGAACACAACATCTTGCTGTTTCTGTTAAGAGTAAACAAACAACCAAACAACAATAGCACCACCACCAAAACTATCAAATGTGCTCATTGTCTGCAGACTTCCTGTGCTGCTTGTCTTTGAAGAAGAGGTTCTTTATCTCCAAAGTTTGAGTTATTTAAAGATTGACAACAATTCTGAAATGAAGCTCCTTCAGTTCTCAGGTACAATTGGAGTTGCTGCATTAGAGCTACAGCATCCAGGAGATGGACTTTTTTGGAGCCTACAACCAAAGAATCAAGTGGAATTCTCTCCACAGATGTTTTTATCTCCTGCTGACATATTTCCTTCATTGCTTGCTTTAAGGTAAACACACAGCAACATTTGTGTACTTTTGTACATAAATAAATGAAGAACAGAGAGCTGCTGCACATACTTCTCTTCTGGGAGAGAGAGAAACAAACATTCAGCAGATGACAGTTGTGCTGGCAGAATTACTGCCAGAATGCTTAGAGTCTGTTGAACCAGGCAGTTTATGAAAAATCCACATAGGACAGAATGGAAGGTATGAGAAAATGTATTTGATCCGAACATGCCTTTGAATTGAGAAGAGTGACAACAGCAGCAGCACTGGAGAAGGAAATGACAATGCACAGGGGACTGAGGAATGTGAAACAGATCTTCTGCAAAAAGCATTTACAGAGAAGCTTTGAGTTTCTCTTGATACATGTAAAATACAGTTCCTCTCCAAAGGCCCATGTCCATGACAGCACTGGGCTACTTCTGTAGGCATCTCTGCCCCAATTTTAGGCCATTTCCCCATCACACAATGCTTCACTTAGTGGTTCCTGACAGAAACTTCCCCTGCTGTGTTAAGAGGACTCAAGAAACTCTTCTGCTGGACACAGTGTTTGAAGTTGGCTTCATTAAGCTTTTGTTGCACTTCCACTGGCACCTAGGGGAAGGCAGGTGGGGACTTGCCATATGATCTCCAGGGATCTCATGGCCCTGTCTCACATACCACCATAGATAAGAATCATTAAGATTGGAAAAGACCTCCAAGATCATCAACTCCAACCATTAACCCAACAGAGCCAGGTCCACCGCTAAAACATGTCTCTATAAGCATCACATCTACTCCTTTTTGCATACTTCCAGGAATGGTGATTCCACCACTTCCCTGGGCAGCCTGGTCCAATGCTTGAACACCTTTCCAGTGAAGAAATATTTCCTAATATCCCATCTAAACCTCCCCTGGCACAGTTCGATGCTGTTTCCTCTTGTCCTATCACTTGTTACTTGGGAAAAAGGACGGATCCCCACCTGTCTACAACTTCTACGACGGCAGAAAGCTCAGACGAGCACTCTGACACGCCTACTCTCTGTGCTAGAAGGCATAGCAATATACTGGCAGTCGTGGTGGGACCACCGAGCATCTTAGCCTGGATTTGCCGTTTGCAGCAGCGGTCCAGGCGCCAGTGGGCTGCACTCACCCCGTCCTGCCCCTGCCATCCTGAACCCGGAGAAGACCTTCAGCCGCGGGCCCCTCAGGGCAGGGGGCAGCTGAGGGGGAGGTGGTAGATGCCCCCCGCCCCTGTGCATCCCGCCAGTTCCCGGAGGGTGCTCCGGGGATGCTCCTGGCGCCCACCCGGGAGGGGGGTCCCGGAAGGTCCCGCGGGCGGCAGAGGGAGCGGAGCGGAACCGGGGCGACCCGGCTCCACGCAGGGCTCTGGGAAAGGGTCTGCGTCTGGCGCAGGATGGGGCGGATGGGGCGTGCTGGCGGACCGGGCCGGCATCTCTCCCTCCCTCCCCTCCTCCGCGGGGCTGGAGCCTCCCCTGGGCAGCGCCCCCAGCTCCTCCCCGCTCGGTAGCGCCGGTCCGAGCCCCTCCTACCGTTTCCGCTGGCAGGAGCTGGGGCCGTGTCCTGCCGTACCTCCGCCGCTCCCCCTGCACTCGGCCCCATCCGGCCCGGCCCAGGGACGCGCGGGTGAGCCGCGGGGCGAGGGGTGGCGGGGACCGGCGGGCGCTTCCCGGCCGCGGGAGGTGGGAGATGGGCATGGCAGGAGCCGGGCGGCGGGGCACAGCTGCGGCGGGAATGCTGAGGAGTGCCGCTCCCAGGGGCCGGGGGGCGCCGGCCCCGGGGCTGGAGATGCTGGGGAGCGGCGCGGTCCCGGTGGGATGGGGTCGCGGATGGCTCGTAGGGGTGGGCAGTGTTTGGTGGAAACAATAACCTTCCACCCCCCTCCGGTGCCAGTGTGATTTTTGCGGAAACAGGAAAGTTAGTTCAGTGGGATGAGGCGAGCCCAGCGGCGTCTGCGTACGCGGTCCTGCGCTCCGCCGGGGAGCCCGCGGTGCCCATCCCTCGCTGGAGCGGGAGGATGGCTTCGACTGGGCACTGACTTCTCTCCGCCACCGCGGAAAACACGCGTGGAACAGCGCTGCTGGCAGGCGGGGGGCTGCCTTTCTTTTGGCTGCAGCGGGGCGTGAGGGGGTGGGAGCGCGGAGAAGCCCCCGCAGGAGGCTGCGGGCCGGGGGCGATGGGGAGCGAGCCCACGGTGGGCTGACAGCTCTCCTCGGCAGCCGCCCACGGAGGTGGTGTCAGCAGTTCCTGCCTTCCCCCTTCTTATGTAAAACTTGACTCCAGCTTTGCCTTTTCCCGTTCAAGCTTTTGGAAACTTTTCTTGCTGAATCTTGGATATCCGCCTGTCACCGTGCTCCTGATGGGAGGTGGGAGCTCCGTGAGCTCTGCCTCTCGGAAAGGCCTTCAGCTCCAGAGATTTCTGATGGGCAGAGAGGAGGACCTGTGGTATGGGGATGCTGTGCTGGGGGGAAAACTAGACTACGAGAGTGAATAAACATGCATTTCTCTACTTAATCCTTTTATCAACTCTTTTGTTCTGTGCTTTAACTCTGTAGTTTTGTGGTTTGTGCTACAGGGCTAGTAATGGGGGCACCTGAAATTCCTACTTGACTGCACTGAACTTATCTTAAGAGTGAGGAGTAAATCCCCTGGGACATGCCTGGGATAAAGTTGAGTATTCTCCAGAACAGCCGTGAATCACGCAGTTTGTTTGGGCTGTTACTCCACAATGGGCCTAAACTTCGCATGTGGAAACAAAAACTTGTTACTGTAGCAAAGATCTTAGTAACAGGTGCCACGAATAGTTTTAATGGTTTATTTGTTAAGCTGATAGATGGAGTCCTTTGTAGCCAGGATGTATCACTGCAAAGGTACTAGCCACAGAAGAAATGCATTCATGAGTTCTGTTGGATTAGAATATGGGGCCAAAGTTAGCACTCAATAACTTTAAAATAATCATAAGATAAATTATGTGTGATGTTGAGAACACCAAGGAAAAAACCCAGTCCTCATAGTTCTATGTCCTTTGCTTCCATTTTTCATTTTTCCTGAGCTCCAAGGAACTAATATAGCTTCTGTCTCCAGATCTTTCCCTTTCATATTTTTAGACCTGTGATGATCAAATTGCAAATCCTACATACAACACCTTTTCTATAATGGCTCTGTAAGACTTACAGCAAACTTGGTTTTGCATGCTTGCACTCTCTTTAAACCTAATTCTCCTAAATAAAGCTGTGTAAGACCTTAGGGTCAGAACATAACTAATGCAGAATCATCTGCATTATTTAGACAAAGCTCTGAGGTTAGAATGACCCTGCTCATCTCTCTTGGGCAGCGTAGAGGGTTAACTGTGAATGTCAGTGTTATCTTAGCCACTGTGGTTATTTTAACAGAAAATAGCTATCAGACATGCATATCCCACAGTCTTTGCTTTCTGTGCTATTTTAAGTTATTTTCTTCCAAAGCATGCCAAACCTCAGCCTGTCCATGAGGGTATTTCCAACACAACTGGGTATGTTTAGTGTTTAACCCCTTTCTCCTCAAATACACAAACTAAAAAATGGACACAGAAAAGTGAAGCATGAAAGAGCACAGATTAAAATAGCAAAACAACACTGAAGCAGCTGCTCTGTTTGGAGTAGTTACTTTCACATTTGTGTCACATATGAAACTAGCAAATTTGCACTAGAGAATCCAAAACTTTGTCTTGGTATGACTCTGTGGGAGCTGGTATGGAGTTGGTTGGGCCCTGGGCAGAAGAGACTGCTTGTTTTAGAAGCAGTATGTTAAAATACCTGAGGCATTGAGGTTTTACAGTTGAAAACTCATCTCAGTTTTTCACTTTTGTCATGTTTCAGAATTGTGCTGTTTGCAAGTGACTGATGCCCTGTTAGTTTTCTATGTTGCAAGAATGTCGCTAGATTTATTGATGCATAAAAGAAAAGAGATGAGATGCTTTAAAGAAGCTGAACATGAGCTGGTGTTGTGCTGTGGAAATGAAGGCAGCTGACAATAGTTAGGGCTATTTTAATGACTGCAGCCACTATATGAAAGGAAGTGATTATTTCCATGTACTTGTTATACAGAGCCTACCAGGCTGCATCAAGTTTTCTGCCTCCTCAGAGCTGAGAAAGGTATGGATAAAGTGGAGCTAGTCCCGTGGAGGGCCACTAGGACCATCAGTGGCCAGAACATGTCAGAACAGCTGGCCCATGGTAAGGGATGGGGAGCTGGGAGCTGAGTGTGGTATCACATCTGGCAAAGCAGATGCCCTGTCAGCCAGGGCCATGTCCTGTGGTGCCGAGTTTGGCAGTCAGTGCCAAGCAGGAGTCTAGATCACTAGGTGAGTTTTTGATGATAAGGCAGGCCCAAGATCGAGTTCAGATGTGAATCAGCACATCAGGCCCAGAGATGGTAATTAGGGCCAGACATGTTCACCACTGAGGAGCTCAGCAATAATGCAGCAGGCCTGAGGTCAAGTGGGCAGTAAGACCGTGGGTCAGGGTCTGGATTGATAGGGACCATGACCATTCAGATGCATGGTTCAAGGCAGGCACACACCTACAGCATAGGTTAGGCCGACACTAAAGGCCACAAGCAGAGCTTAAATGGACTCCCTGATGCCACAGGCAGAGTGCAGGGGTGGATGTGAAGCTAATGAAGGGATTTAAAAGCCTTTCAGTTCTCTCAGAGCCCTGCTACCACATGAGGATTATATGCTAATTATCCTGGAGATGAGAAGACTTTGATGGGACCTATAGTGACCTTCTAGCAATTAAGAGATGGTTCTCAAGAAGACAGGGTCAGGCCTTTCACTTTGGTACATGGTGGCTGCATAAGGGCCAACAAATACAACCTGAAACAAGAGTTTCAAGCTAGATGTAGTGAAAGTCTCTCCTGCAATGAGGACAGTCAGATGTAGGAATACGTTGCCCAGTTGTCTGCCCTCATAGGCTTTCAAGACCAGAGTGGAGATAGTGAGAGTTAGGACCTCATAGCGGGCCCTATGTACAATAGATCAGGATGGAACCCCGTCAGATCTTTTCCAACATGAATTCTTTGATCCTGAGATCAAATAGCCATTTTCTCTGAGAAGCAGGAAGGGGTGTAAAACTATGTTTCCTGGGAAAAAAATGTCAAATCTTGTCTTGTGGGTCACTTTCTCTGGTTCAGTGACATGTTTCTGTGGTGTGTTTGTAATGACGCAGGACGTTGTTCTCCAGTGAAAGACACTGGATGCTTTCCTCATTGCACGGGTGTTTCTGGGAAAGTCATGTTTCAGTGAGTTGCCTGTTACCACAGTTAGGCAGCACTGTTGCTTTAACATCTTTCAAACCCTACCTCACCTTTCCTCCTGTTTTTAATGATATTCCAAGCACTTGCATTCAATACTGTCAATGCCATCCTTGAGGGCCAGAGTTTGTAGAATAAGGTGTGATCCTGGAGTACAGCCCAGCTGCTTTTGGCTTGTCTGCAAGCACAGTAGAAAAGGAGGCAGCTGACCATGCTTCACATGGAAGAAAGAATAGATAGGAAATGTGCAATCTCCAGTAAGTAATGAGCTGCATTTTGATGCTAGTGAGTTGTATGAGGCTGTGAGACTGCCTGTTGAAGAGGGGTGAAAAACCTCTGTTATTGAAAACCTTTTAAAACCAAGAGTATAAAACAGACAGGTAGGCTCTAGAGATAGCCCCAGGCAGATGAAACAGACTAAATCATAGGCTCCAATAAGCCTTGAAGGGGACAAAGGTATTAATTAAGCTTAATGTTTCTTTGCAGTCATATGAATGTGATGTTGTAAGGTTATGGTAACACTGAAGTAGTAACATAAATTTAAAAGATTTGAAGTTTGCATTAATCTTTGTTTCAAAGGGTATAACAGGGAAACTTTTCCAAGTTCTTTTGAAAGCACATTTCCCTTTTGCTATCAGAGTTCTCCTTTCTATTGCAGACTGTCATACTGGTCTAATGCCTGATATTTCTGAAGGTGGAAGTGACTAATAGCTAGGGTGTTTATTTCCATGATCTCTGTTACAAATGCAGAAGAGGAAACAAACTTCATTAACTAGTGAAAAGCCAATTATATTTTTGAGGCCAAGTCACTGCATGTCTCTAGAATAAGCTGAACTGTCTTAACTGAGCTTGGCTTTTACCCTGATGTTGTTCAAGTACAGCTGCCTTTGCTGTGGGCAGTCTTCACTGATTTGCAAATGCTTGGGCTGGTCTGTGTAAACTCATAGTAAGGATATGATGGAGTATATCAACCTGATGCAGGCATAGGACCACAAGAGCTGCATTATCCATACGTGGCATGTCTGGGGAGGAGGCAGGGCTAGACTGGAGAAGAAGCTCAGGGAAGAGTGAGTGGGAAGGCAGGAGTCTTGAGGAGGCAGTAGGCTAAGGGGGAGGAAGTTGGCAGCCCTCTCCTGGGAGGAAGGGCTGAAAAGGAAGGATGAGGTGGTACACTGTGCAGAGAGCTGGAATGTCACACCCAGCAAGTCTGAAGGAGACTTAGCTCAAAGTTTTGAGACTCTGTCCTTGGGAACAGGGATCAAGGCAAATCATAGAGTGCAGAGGGCTCTGTGAACTTTCCTGTATTTGGTGTCCTTCAAGTTCACTCCTAATGGCATTTATTTTACCTGAAGGATTGAGGGCGGCAAGGCTTGAAGCTGAAGGACTCCTGGGCTTAGGACACCGATGAGAAGGACTTGTAGGAAAGAAAATGTTGTGACAAAGCTAGACAAGGAGTACTTTCTTATTGACAGTTTTATCTCTGTTCAGGAGCTGCACTGTTCCCTATAACCTGTAGGTAATCATTACTAATTTCCAAATGAATATGGCTATAGAGGGGCAAAGCCTGAGAGGCAGCACTGGGGACTCCGGTGTTACTAACCCAACTTCTGAGTCTTGTGCAATTGGTTAGTCAGTGCTGTCTCTTCAAGTGCCTTATGGCACTATGCTGACAAACACTTTTTATGGTGATTGCAGCCATACTCGACACTCATGTTGAGCACAGGCAAGGAGAATTTCTATTTTGATTTGCACATTTCTAAATGTTGAATAATTCAAGAATGCTTTTGAAAGCGTATTTTCCTTTCTCTGTGTCTGTTGCTGTTTTTTACTCACAAGTCTGCATACAGTTCAGTGTAAGGTGGTTCTGCCCAGGATGTTCAAATAGCTTTATTTTAGACGGTTCTTTGATTTTTTAAATATATACTTATCCCAAAAGTATCTCCCCCGGTCCCACCCCCAAGAATTGGGTCTGGGGGGTCAGCAAGGGTTTTATTCCATTTTATTTTATGACTGTAACTGTATGTGAATGGGGGTTGTTACTTGACTTGGTCTGAAGAAAGTGCAGCTCAAGTAGTGAAGGATAGAGAGCAGCGTTCTAAGAATGTCTAGTGTATTGTTTCCACTGGAGGACAGTCTGCACAGTTTTGTTTATATGTATTTATATGCAAGTGGACAAAATACCATTAGGGGAATGGGATAATGGTTCTGGCAATACAAGAGACCTGTACTAATGTGCAGATGGGAGCATGTCTCCTTGTAAAATAAAAACGTAAATGGCTGGCTTAAAAGCCTGTAAAGAAAACCTTCCAAATATAAATAAAATTATTCTCTTTCATACATCACAGCGTGTGGATCTCTCCAGTGCTGCTGTGCTGTCTCACAAAGTTTTGCCAAGTAACAGTGGCTCTGAGTGTTAAAAAGGCTCTTGCTGATCTCCTTCCCAGCAATGGAGAAAGCAGCAGAACAGGAAAGACTTTGCATTCATAGCACCTGGGACACTGTGGACAGCAGCAGAGGCAGATATGGGAAGGATATAAATAGTGTTGACACCTATTGCTGAACCATTTGTTGCCATCAAAAATGAAGAGCAAAAGGAAAGAACTGCAGCTCTGGAAAAATTTCCAATGTATTCCCTTCACACCCACTCAGGATGGAAGATGGAATAAATCCTACACTCTGAAACTTCTCCTGTTTCAGGTGGGTAACAAGGAAGACCCAGGACAGTATTTCAGGTGGATATGGTCATAGATTAGGATAAGAAGGCCATGGTAAAGTAATTGCTGAGACCAGTGATCCGTAAAGGGACATGATCATGTGTGGAGGAAGAGACTTCATTGTGAACAGGAGCTTTTTGGATGTGTTCTCTATTTCAGGTATATAGAAAGCAAAGTGAAAAGAACTGTGAAGCAGAGAAGGGATCTTCTAGGGAAGACTAAGACTAGGAGGAGAAAATGAAAACAGAGTCTTAAGTTCCCACAGCAATGTAAATTCGTCTGCGTGGCTTTCAGTTTTCCAAGTTCCATGTTATCCCACTGTTGCCTAGTGAATGGTTGTCACAAAGTATCCCCCAAAACTTACACAAGAAATTCTTCCCTTTTCATTTTGTTTTTCTTAAAGTAATTTCTCAGGACATCTTTTTGAAAGCAGTCAGTTTTCCCTGAAAAATTCACCTTCAGTTTCCTACTCTTCAGGGACCCCAAGAAGGCCCTATTGCACCAGCTTTCTTTTATGAAAGCAAAAAGTCTTGCTCGTGTCTCCTTCAAGGTTAGTTTTCCCAGCTATGTAGTCTTTATCTTCAAGTGTTCCTTCTTATTCTGTTCTCTATCAATTCCTCTTTGAAGAGCTGAGGAAGTTCATTCTATGCTAAGGCAACCACAAATTCTGTTTTGCTGTCTTTAATTTGTTTCTTCCTTGCTGTTTCTACATTAAACCACAGCAAGGGAAACAACTGGTCCAAGTCATTTAGATATGTGACTGTTTTTCTGAACTGCTTTTTAAAGAATTCTATAAAGAGAAATGTTGCTTCATGCAGGAATCCCCACCATTCTTCCTGCTTTAAGAAATAGTATTTATTTAATCTATTTTTAAAATTTTCTTAAAGCTCTGTTTTGAAGGTGCTAAGGCATCCCTCTTAATTTACTCTTAAGGTCATATTCTGTGCTCAGTATTCTTACGTCAGTAGGAGATCACTAGCAGTTTCTTCTTGGATCACTAGACAGATTGTATACAGATTCTATGTAATTTCTATTTCAAAGATCTGAATGTGGTTAGATATGTAAGTTTTAATTTTGTTTATAAAATTCACCCATCCCCTACTTCAGGTACAAAATATCCCCACAGCAAACTCGAAACTATCAGTATCAGCCAACGTAGGTATTTACCTGGTGCTGAGGACAAGGCAACAGACTTTGCTTGCCCTTGAAACGTGATTTAAGGAACTGAAAGACAAGTATGCTTTATTTTAGAGGATGAAGTGTGGTCATGTACCTAACAGTTATCAGGAGATAAGTGCCTACCAATCACTGAGCTTTCTGGAAAAGATCTACATTTTCTTCTAGGTTTTGCTAGCCTTCTTGTAGGACTTTTCCTTTGAAAGGTAGACCTGTCTCCCTACTTCCTTCTACTGCAAACTGTGGATTGGACAGGTTGCCTGGTTGCTGAGTATATTCCCTACTCATGTAGACAATGAATGTGAAAGATACAAATTTCTGAAAGATGTGCACAGTGGCTGTTACTTGCATCATAATTAATTTCAACAACTTTGTACGTACCTGAGCCCTACAGTGAGTATTGGAGGATATGAACTGAGCTCTTCAGTTGCATCTGCCTGTGAATTTTCATCTTGCCAGTTCTGTTCTGTCAGAAGGTTCTTGTTTTTTTGAGTTTGTTATCAATGTTAACAGCAAGACCTTTTTCCTCTAACAATTTTCTTGCAAATATTTAATTTCCTTTCTTAATTTTACTGTATAGACCAGGTTTTGTCAAGCCAATCAGTGTCTCTCTGATGTGGCTAGCACTGCTACCTCTCACAGCATTACATGACTTAAGTACTCCTTTCAGACTATTTCTGCCTTTGCTACAGATCATGCTGTGTTCATAACAGTCTTGCATCACTGATGAATGAAGTTCATCTTTAAATGTGGTTGACAGCGTACTGTGTGTGACATCAGTTTGACTAACTAGCCAACATCAATAGTTCCATCAGTGGAACTATGGGAAACTTGGATTATCTGAATTTTTTTAAAATTAGTTTTTATATATTGCTAAGTTAGATTTGACTTCAGTATGAGTAATTCAGTGGCTGAAATTGTTGTCACTTATGTCCTTTGGGAGCTAGCTGGGTTGGGTGGATCCCTGTGTGTGCTTTACATAGTGCCTGACATCAGTGGAGAGCCTAGTGCTCACATAGTATTAGTTCCCTTTCAGGAAGATGTGTAGAACTGATGTGTATGATATATTGAGGTGCCCATGTGCTCAAGCAGGTAAATAAATAGACTGTGTGAAATCAACATCAGTATTTCATTATCTTACTTGATACAGTGAAGCAGGCCAAGGGAAAGCATTCATTTAAAAGTCAACAGCAATGGAATAACAGCAAGATTTCTGGTGCCCAGGTTTGGTGAATAATCACAATTTTTTAAAAATGATTAGTCTGTCCTTTTTTTGTATGTAGCTGCAATTGTTTTGATGGGCTTTTAAACACTGGAGGTAGTACTGTTCTGTGTCTCCTCCATGTGGCTGGAGGAAGTCCTAGTCTCACTCAGCTCAGTTTGCTATTTTTGTAGCACCCTTCTGGTGTTGGTGTGATGTTGTTACAGCCCTAAAAGTCCCAGTATGAATTGGAGAAGTGAGGTGCCTTTTGTTTTGTGTGATTTTCTCTCTGGCAGTTTTGTTGTGCCAGAAGCAAAGGTGAGACCAGTCAGTAACTGGTGCTAATGCTTAAAATCTGTTTTTGCTGCTGTAGGCAGGTCATCAGGTGTCATGGTGATAATAGAGGACCTAAGTTCAAAGGGGTGGAAGCACTGAATTTTTCTGACTAGTATTTCTGATTTCATTGACACACAACTTTTGTTTTTCTCCATGATCTCTGTTTTCCCTTTAGCTTCTGTAAATCTGTTTTAATATTTTGCCTATTTCTGCTATTTAAGTTCAAGTTTAGATGAAATCAGTATATTATGCCCTGGAGACCAGTGTTTAGACTTACTCCTTTTATTCAGAAGCAGGTGAAATTTGACATACCATTTCCTGGGGTTTTTTTGTGTTTATTTTTTCTCTCTCTCAATCTCTTCTTTCTGTCCTCTGTAGCTAATTATGGTTGTGGTGAGAAGTGGGCCCAAAAGGCAGAAAAGTTAATTTTGTTCTTCTTCTTCTCTCCAGGTTTGGTCTGTGACTTCTTCATTGGTGTACATTCTCAATTACCTCAAGTAAGTAAGTAATCTCTGCGCAGGATACTTGGAGTCAGTCAGCCTTATCTTTAATACTGCTCGTGCTGACACTAAGGGAAGATGAGTTGGTCCAACACTAAGCCCTTATGAAATCTTCTTGTAACCATTATTTTCTTGCCACAAATGCTGAGAGAGTCCACAGTAACATGGTTGGTTTTGGGGTTGTTTCCAAGTGCTGCTCTAAGTACTGAAGGAAATTAACCAGAAGAGGAGAGTAATTCTCTTCATTATACGGAAATCTTCTTCTTCCTCTCTATTCTTACCTGTCTGTGACATTTGTAGGGAAAGGAAGCAGGGAAGAACAAAACAGGGTTCCAACCAATAGCACTTTCATTAGTCCATCTAAGTTTTATCCTTTTGTGCAAAGGTAATTCTATAAATAGGCTTGGAAAAACAGACTTATCACAGAGGAACCCACTGTTACCCTGGGGTTAATTGTCTTAGTATGGCTGTAGACCCGTTGCTTTGTGCTTTTACTTTCCCTGTGTTTTTCAGGGATTTAGCCTTGGTTAGAAGCGAGTGGAACATGTGCCACTGCCTACTTTTCATTGTGTTTCTGACATAGAAGAGGCAACCTTTACTCCTTTAGGGAAATTAAAAATTGTGAGCCACCTTTCTGCTGAATGTCATGTATTCTACTAAAAGCTTCAAGGAGTACAGGTTGCTAAGTCCAAGCAATAAGAGCAACAGAGAGATAATAGTCCATTCTTGTACTTGGTGTTCCAAGAACTGTTTCAGATTTCTGTGTAAAACTTGAAAAGACTACTGCAGGCAAAGAACATCTACTGTTGCACATTTTGGGATGAGTGATAAGAGATTATTGTCTGTGAAGGGAAAGAATCTCCTTGCAATTTGGAAAACCTGGGAACTTGTTAGGTGAGACTAAGAGAAAGGAATGCTGAAGCTTTCCTTTACACTTGTGTAAATCATCATTACAAGTAATGCCACACAATGGCTCCATCCTGGGGATACGGTAAAGATGCATCAACCTCGGGATACTGTTTATGTAAGAGAGAACTGAGAAATACACTGAGGGGGATTTTTCAATGTCAAGGCAATAGTTCTATTGTCTAACTGGTGTGGAAAATTTCACTTGTAGGACCTGTGTGTTTCCAAGAGAAAAATTTAGGTAATAAGGTGCATTAATATGAGGTATACAACTATCTTAAAATCAGTACATTGGATATTGGACATGGTTGTGATTTAACCCCAGTCAGCAGCCAAGCCCCATCCAGCTGCTCACTCCCTCCCCTACCCATGGGATTGGAGAAAGAATCAGAAGGGCAAAAGGTGGAAAACTCATGGGTTGAGATAAATATAGTTTAATAGGGAAAGCAAAAGCTGTGCACACAAGCAAAGCAAGGCATTAATTCCCTGCTTCCCATTGGCAGGCAGGAGT
>JAOXXN010000174.1:378954-398037 GCA_026770055.1 Myrmophylax atrothorax | reverse complement strand
GCAGCAGTGAAAAGAAGCAGCAAGGTTTGGCGGATGTTCTTCCAGCGTGTCTCTAACCACATGGCAGTACAGATGGTGGTAGCAGGCAGTTGAGAACAGATGAGCAGTTAAAGGGACAGACATCTGTGGAAGATGGAACAGTTTTTTCAGAATGAAACATAAGAAAATAAATACATTATAATAATATAATACATTATAATAATCATAAGTAAGATCATACATATTAGAGTACACAACACTGTGAGAACATGAACTATGTGCATACATAATAAGCCTGGGAAATCTGTACATAAATGCACATCAATGTAAATGTACTAGAATTTCCTGTGTGAATGTGTATTGAATAATGGAAATGCTCGGACATGCAGTTGGAAGACATAAAATGCATAAACAGACCATAAGTACTTATTGCCAAACATATCTAAAAAGATCTGACTTTATAGAGAGTCTGGGATGCAGATTTGAGGTTACTATGAAAGTGAAACACAGAATAAGGGTTAATTCTAGGACATTTGTATGTTGCATAATGAACATTCAAATACTTGTTCAGATCCCGGAAGAAAAGTGGCCTTATTTAATGGTCCTGTTTGCCAAAGTAAATTGAGCATCTAACTTCAGCGTAGCATTATAGCAATAATGTTACTTTAGGTTCTGGATATAGCTAGGGTACGTGTAACACTCAAAATGTAGGCACAGTTTGAATATTTGCCTGTATCCTCAGTTCGTTCTCTGTTGATGTGCCTTTTTTTGCACCATCCTCAAACACAAGAACCTGTCCTGTTCCAAACCCCATCTCTGTGAAAGAGACAGCAGTTGTCACCAGGGATCTGTGGTATTCACAAATACCATAATTAAGGAATTGTCTTGCATGTGTTTTGCATATATCCCACTGTTTTGATGAAGACTCCTTTGAAGGAAAAAAGTATGACACAACGGGCATATTTTTATGAATATGCGCCTCCAAACAAATATACAGTTCCATGTTACATTGTGTACTTTTCCACACTAAATGTGATCCCTTGTTAGAGAAAAATAGTTAAATGTATATATGCAAAAGAAACACATTCTAGTTCAGCATGTACTTACCAGAAAGAGGTTTTGGTAGGTACGAGCAGTCATGTTTTAACTTCTCTCTTCATCACAAGGAAAAATGTGCACTGCTGCTTCCCGTTCTGACCCAAGAATAGGACACCAGTGAAAACTCTCCCTTCTTCCTTTCAAGTTTTCTTGTAGGGAAACAATGGGGATTTCTTTTGAAAATAAAAGTCGGAAACTAGTAAGTATGGAAAGGTACCAAATGATGAGAAGATCCCATTGTACAAGTTTTGCAGGGGAAAATAGAATCTCCTTCCAGGTTCTGAATCCAAAGCACTTTCTAGACGATCACATACCTTCTATTCTTTTGCAGCTCTTCTCCGTCTGTCCCACAAAAGCAGGAAACTCATTAGGAAAGAAGGCGGAGTGTGCAGTGGGGGAGTGCTTACCTGTGGCGTATCTGTTTGGTCTGCTTTGCTTTAATGAGAGAAACTGCCCTGAAAATTCTGGGTTTTTTCCTTGCGTGGCAAAGGAATCTTGAACTCTGCCTCACAAAGCAGGAACAACTGCCTGCCCAGCCCACATCACATGGCCCACACATAAATCTATTTATGAGTTCTGTAAAATGTAGATCTACACATTTTTCTATCCTGATCACATGCTGTTTGTTAAATGTTTTACACTGTCTGTGATTTTACAAACAAAAGGGAAAAAAAGGGGGCAACGGGTTATTATTTCACAGAGGGCTGAGTTAAAAACTTTTTTACTCTGTATCTGGGAATGAGAGGTACTGATAAGCAAGAGAACAGGTACTGAATTACTTCTGTTATCTGACCCTTTAGTGTGTGTCTGAAAAGTAGAATAGAATAGAGTATTTCAGTTGGAAGGGACCTACAGCAATCCCCTAGCCCAACTCCCTGACTGCTTCAGGGCTGACGAAAAGTTAAAGCATGTTACTAAGGTATTGTCCAGATGCCTCTTAAACACTGACAGGCCTGGGACATTGACTTCTCTCTAGGAAGCCTGTTCCAGTGTCTGACCACCCTCTCGGTAAAGAAATATTTCCTAATGCCCCCTGACAAAGCTTTGAACCGTTCTCACCTGATCATTCACTGGATTCCAGGAAGATGAGATCAGCACCTTCCTCTCCAGTTCCCCTCCCCAGGAAGCTGCAGAGAGCAAGGGGGTTTCCCCTCAGCCTCTTTTTTCCAAACAGAAAAGCCCGGTGTCTTCAGCTGCTCCTCACAGCACACGCCTTCCAGCCCATCCACCAGCTTTGTTTCCCTCCTCTGGACTAACTCCAGGACCTTCACACCCCTCTGAAACGGTGGGGCCCAGAACTACATCCAGCACTCTGTCTGAGGCCACACCTGAGCACAGTGGGACGATCCCCTCGTCTGACCAGCTGGTGATGCTGTGTTTGATGCTTCCCAGGACAGGGTTTGCCCTCTGGGCTGCCCAGGCACACACTGCTGACTCACCCTGAGCTGCTGCCCACCAGCAACTCCAGGGCTCTTTCTGCAGGACACCTCTCCAGGCAGATTCTCTGAGCCTCTCAGCAATTGGATAAGAAGGAGAAAGAAGCAATGAGTGAAAAAAAAAATAAAATAAAAAGAACAAAAAAGAAAACGTTCATTTTTAGAAGTACAAATAACTTTCATAAGTACAACAGATGCTGTTTTGTGTGGGCTTTCCCCCTTCCCCTTTCTGTAGAACTGACCACCTACTTTAGAAATAAGATGTGGAACATGCCAGATTGATGGGCATTTCAGCAAATCTGTGTAATCTATTAGTAGTCTGTATGTCTGAGGCTATCAAAAAGAAATCAAAACTGCTTCATTTCCACAATGTTAAAACTAATGATTTTTAAATTTCTTTTAACCAGGAATTAGACTGAATGAATGATTGACTCAACAATCACTAAATACTGAAGTATTCAAACTGTCTTCAGGGTCATGGATAATTTAGCCATAGCTAGGAAAACTCACAGTATTTGTAAAATTTTAAGTCTGGTCCTGTTTTTTTCATCTCTTGTTTAAATTTTTTAGTCGTATTCATTTATCCTTGCAGCACTCCATAACTGGTGTCTTTCTGTAAACATCCATAGCTCAGAAGTATTCAATTTGGCTTTAGCAGCATTCTCATGGGCAGTTGGCCAGGAACTTAAAGGCTTCACCTAAATTGCTGATTGCTGAGAATAATCTCTCTCAGCTGTTCTTATCTTTTCATTGTGTCTTGCTTAGACCTCCATCTGCTTTTTACTGGGTGAAGACAAGTAGCAGTAAGTGGTGGTATCTCTAATTCATATAGTTTGCATCTTCATAGCATGTTTGGAGGAAGGTATAGATCAGAGATACTGAAGCTAATAGAAGAAATTTCCACCCAGTTCCAACATTTCTTAAATAGTCCCTACTGAGAGAGAGAGTACTGGCTGTCAGAACATGATAGAGCATCCACAGCTTCAGCTGTAATTTGGCAGCAATCTGATTTCTGCTCATTTAGAAATCCAATGCAGGTTCTATCCACAGTAATTCTAATGACCTGGGACATACGTCTCATCAGTGTGTTCACTGACCATGGTATGAGGCTGCATGTATTTGATGCAGGTGGGAAGGGCTGGTCAGGAAAACAGGCTTTGTTCGGACAATGGTTTAGACACACTTCATATTACTCCTCAAAGTATCATCAAGAGAATAGATTTTCTCAGGTGAAACACATCTTTGCTTGGGAGATGGAAAGGTTTTTTAATAATCTGTGCTACTTATTTTTTTTAAGTGTAAGTCAGTCCTCCCTGATGTGATGGAACAGCTTAAAATTAGGATTTCTTTTTGTTTCTGCAGTTAGGTCAGTGGGTGTTGTTTTCTGTTGGTGTTGCAGCTCACAGAGGGGGCTTTGAAACAATGATTTCTGGATTTTGAAACACTTGAAACAGCATATCTGAACCTATGCCATTGCAGGACTTGATGAGCTGAGCCTTGAGGAGAAATTGTGAAGACTGACATAAAGACTGACAGCATAGAAATTCCTCAAATCCCAATTAGTTACTCTCTATTCATGGATAAATTTAATGAAAACAAAACTTCTGTCTTAACAGAAAGGCATGTTCTTGGCAGCAGGATAATTTTAACTTTTGATGAGAAAGAAACTGATGATCAAACTTCTAAGTGGGATTTTTTAAATTTTTGGGTGCCTGATTATCAAGAGTAAAGAGCACGTATAGGAATACCTGATTTGGTTTAGGCACTTCTTCCTCCGCTTTCCAGTGATCTGTACATGGTTCACCTCGAGTGAATGTAAACTGAACCCAAAGCACACCTTGTGCTGTCTCTCTGCTTTTCTCACCTCTGCCTGCTGGGCATCTTTTTCTTTAATTGTGTAAGTATGCAGAACTGTGGCACCCTGACTTGTGTAGATTTAAACCCTCTACCACCCCAAAGTTAGAAGGAGAGAATCCAGAAGTCTTGTGCTTCAAATCGGATGGGTAACTCATTGACCAATCTGGTATCCAGATAGGCAAGCCCTAAGAGTCTGAGAACAACCAGAGATAGAAGGTGAACTTCCAAGAGTAAAGGACAGCAGCTTTGTGGAAGTCTCAACTTTCTTTTTATTGTGGATGAAAAACTGGCAAAAGCAGACTAGGGAAAAGTCTGTTATTTGTGTTCCTTTATTAGGGATTTAAATATGGATATGTACTTTAAATCCCTGCATTTAGTGACTGCTGCTAATGTGCTTCTTGGGACCAGCAGTAACATAGATGTCTGCATGAGAAATGCTAAACCTGCAGCCATTATGTTTTGTGAGCTTCCCAAATGATGAGAAGCCAACCTTTACTACTTGTATTTGATTAGTGTCTTGACTTTTCCTGGAGTGAGCCAATAAATTAATTTTTGTCCTTGTATTTCCTATCTGTTGATCCATCAGGACCCTTTCTAATTGCACCATAATGGAATATGGAAGCAAAGAGTTTAGTTGTTTACAGTTAGGGCTGTGTTAGCTTGTCTAAGTAAGATAGGAAGGCTGTGAAAGCTTTTAGGTGTAACAGAAGACTGAGGGAAGTGCTAAGTAGATAAATGCACCTCTCAGTCACGGAATACAAGCTCAGCTGGATTTGAGAGCAAACACAAGCACCAGGACTGGTTTGTGGGAAGAAGAGACCACAGGAAAAGTAGTTAAATCAGCCAGCAGGTAGTGTAGGAGTTGCTACTTCACTTCTGCCTATACAGTATTAATGGCAATTACCATTAGTAATGTAAAACAAATAAAGTCACCCCATAAACAACCAGGTGGATTTGAAGATGGGATAGTGAGCTGCAGCTGATACTTCTGAACTCCATCAGGTATATGGGGAAAGCAGAATGCCTGAGGACATATTTAACCTTTTCAACAGTGACATAAAAAGCCCTCACATTTGCTGGAAAGGTTCATTTTTGGCTCACTGGATCTGCTGATGCCCACCTGTTGTGCCCAGTGCTGGTTTATTTTGCCAGTGGTTTTATTTAGTGGCTCTGCACTGACTGGACAACAGGTTTTTTAGTAACAAATTGAAATTCATTGATTAAGCTTCTTCTCAATACTGTCCGAGTCAGAGAAAAGGGGTAGCTGAGTGTAAGCAAGATTTTTTTGTGAATGGTCCAGATCATATTACATATGTTACATCACTAATAGTTTCTTTGGATTTTCTTCACAATTAGATTGCAGTCTTGCCATTCTTCACCATTTGCTTTCTTGAAAGTTTAAAGTTCTCATTTTTAAAGTTCACGGGGTGGATAAAGTAACTTTAAAGCAGGTAAGTAACAGTCAAGGTTGTGTAGATGACAAAAGAAGCTGGGGTTTGCTGATGGTTCAACAGTATTAGGTAACCTGACAGAAAATTCAAAGTTGAAACTTCTCAGAAGAGATGAGATTATAAAGAAAAGAATTTGTTTATGTTAGAAAAACTTTATGTTTTTACAGGTAAACAGGAAAAACAGGAGGCTTGTACAGACTGGAAAATAAGTAATTTGGTGGAATGTCAGTAAGCTACTTCAGTGTAACTGTGTCAGCTACATGAATTGTGTTTCAGGAGCTGCTGTGCAAGAAGTGGGAGCTTTCAAATTCATTTTCATGGAAAAGAAATTGGAACTCCAAGAGCTGGGGGAGGGGGGGGGTAGCATAATGCTGTAAATGCACTGTGAATATGCAGTAATAGCCATACAGGAACTCAGTATTGCAGCTTATTTATTATACTGTAAGTCTTTTTATTTGTAGAGGTATATCAGTAAGTTTCCTGCTGGAACTGCAGTTTAAATCAGTTCTTAAGTGGAAAGATATACAGTGGCAAGTTGAATTTTGTGATGACACAGTATAAATTTCCAATCTATGTCAATTTAAGGGTGGGATTGAGGCAGACAGCTTTGTCTATACTGGCAAAACTGAAGTGTAGACAAATGACCCCAAGTCTTCTTTGGCCTATTGATGGCAGTACTTGCCTAAGTAGTGCTTTGTGGTCAGTGTACTCTGCCCATGCAGTCAGTACTGCTCATTAGCTCTAGCCTTGCTTTCAGCTTCCTGGATTTCTTTGTTTCTGTAAACACTGTTAAAAGGCATTGCAGGCAAAGGCTGGGGCTTGAAGACTGTTGGTACAGGGGAGGATCTGGATCTGTGCAGCAGAATACAACTCTTAAGTGGGGAAACTTGAGGTTAAATTGGGACTGTAGCTTCGGACTTTGACATGGTATGTCTTGGTGCAGTCAACTGCTTTGATGTGTGTCAGGTACAGTCCAACATTTCAATCCTGTGTCAAAATGAAGAGCTTCAGGAGATTGCCCTTGCACAGAGTGCAAGACTTTCCTCATTTAAAAACAAAATAAAACAGAAAAAGAAGAATTAAATTGTTGACACCAAGAGGTCCAAGTTCTGTTGAACTTAAACCAAAACTGAACTCTGGCTCAGTGGAGATGAAATACATAAAGGGGTAGCTGCAGAGGTGGGAAAAGTCTGTAGTGAAAATAGTCTCCAGCAATCAGCTGAGGATACTGTTGAGCTCTTGATTTAAACTCTAGTATTTCTCTTCCTTATGTAAATCCTGCCCTCTGGCCAGAGGACTAATCTCCATAGTTGCTATGTTCTCCAACATACAATGTACATGGACATTGGTGTTTTCATTGGCTCAAAATTTCCAACTGTTTGTCAGCAACAAAGATGCTGCATCAGCTTCTTACTCACTGCAGCTGGAAGATGGATCTGCCAAACCATTCTTGGGGAAAAAAAAAAAAAAGAGCCAATGCAAATGTGGTGTCCAAAGAGCTGATAAGAAAAAAAGAATCACTTAAACCTTCCATTTCTCTCCCTGTCCCCTCATTTTCTTCTCTTTTTTTCCTCACTCTTTCCTGTACACTGACTGAGCTTTAATTCATAGATGTGGGAAGGACAGGAGCTGTGCTGGTGTGTAGAACTGAAGATCCATAAGTGTGTTATAAAGAAGTGTGTTTATCACCATTCCCCTTCTAGATGTAGGATCCCAAAGCATTGGCAGCACTAAGTGACCTGGTGTAGCTGCCTGTAAAGTCACTGTTGCAACTAAGAAACCAGCAATCTCCTGCAGCCAATATGCTGTGGTTTCTGACTTGAACTATTCTAACTTGAACTGACTTGAACTATGTTAAACCACATACCTTCATTTGAAGCTATAACGTCTAATTAAAAGCTTATTCACTCTTCACTCTGCTACTCTTCTGGTTTTTTTATAGTCTTGCTTTTAATAATAAAATTACATGCAGGACCTAGACTATTGCAGCTTCTCACAAGAATTTTACTAGTATGTAAGTGCTAAACATTACCTCCTTGTTTTGAAAGGTGAAGCAACAAGGAATTATAGTTTGGGGGTATTTCTTTTTAGTGAACATGCTGCACTACATTTATATGTCTGCTGTGGAGTGTCATCACATGTTCCATAACTCAATGTCACTTGCATCAGAGAGCTACAGTGCAGCCCGGGATGCATTTTATCTGTTGGCTGCATCTCTATAAGACTACAGACTGATCCTTCATCTCCATTTGAGGTAGGAGGGCAGTGGGAGCAAGATGAAGTGTTGTAGTCCTCATACTTAATCCAGTTCCCAGAAATGACAAAAGGCAATATGCCATCTGATACGTTTCATGCACAGTGGTACCAACCACTAAGGTCTTGGCTGATTGCCAGTGAGGACCTGAGCAGGGCAGGGTTTCAGAATGTGCTTGGGGTGGTCATGAATGTCAAGTTTCTGATGCCTCTCTGAAATGAGATGTAGTAACAGCTGTGCATTCCTATCCCGCTGCAGAACAGGAGTGGGATTCATTTCTGATTCATATTCATTTGCTAGAGGGAGCTTCTGATTGCCTTCCAGATGGTGGTCAACTGAGTGTCACTTAGGTGTCTTGAAAACTGCATTACATTAGGAAACTTCAGAAACTGGGAGTGAAAAAAAGAGGGAGAACAATAGTCAGCAGTCTTCAGAGGGTGTTTTCCTGGGAGCCTGGGCTAATGGAGGAGTGTGTTGGCTATATAAGGCAGCTGTTACTCAGTACAGAAGGATATAATCAAGGGGAGTGGGGAAATTCTGTTCCTAGTTCTTTAAACCTCTTGGTGATGTTGGTACAGTAGTTTTATCAGCCTTTGTTTCACTATTTCCGTCTCCCAGATGGGATAATGCTTGTGAGATGTATTCAGCTTGACCAAATGAAGTTCCTCTCATGTAGCCAGTTAATTGGAATTGTATTTTTCTATTATACCTATGTGTAGCCAATGTGCAGGAAAAGGGTGTTGACATGAAAAAAAGAAGTAAAAGATAGTGACTTTAACATTTTCTACTTTTGTTTAATTTAATGCATTTTCCCCACTACTCGTTTAACAGCTTTTGAACAAGCTTTAGTCCCTACAAATAAGATGCTGACATTCTTGTGGGAATTATGCTATTTCCCCCACCAACCTGATGATTCAGAAGTGTCTCCCTTTATCTTGTGTTCTTTCATGGCTCTATCTTTTCTCTTCCTAGGGTCCTCAGCCCAGTCTCATTACTGTCAGTGCAACAGCTGCTGTCTCTGCACTGCTGAAATCTCTGTCTGTCCATTGAAGTGAATTCCCCTCTCACATCCAGGCTCAGCTGAGAGATACCCTCTGCCTGTACCTCTTTGTCTCCTGCTAACTAAAGACATTAAGCATTTTGATGTACAGTTTGCATTAATAAAGTGAAAACAAAAATTGCCCCACAGAGAAACAAACAAGCACTGAAAAAACCTGTACTGTGTGAGACAGTGGCTCATTTGGAGCCTTGTTTTGACAACCTTAGATTGGAAAAAAAATCCCACTGTGCATCTTCATGTCTCACTGAACTCTTTCTTTAGTGAGTAAAGATCAGCTCCCTTTCCCACCAGCTCATTGTTTGATCAGGAGTGTGCAAGGGTCCAAGATGCAGAGCAACACAAAGAGATGTTGTGTCTGCTCATGTAGCATAAATATATATCTATAGGGCAAGACAGCATAGTCTGAAAATGTAATTAAATGTAATAAAAAAAGGAGTGGTTTTGAAAAACATGCATGCATTATTTTAATCCTGCTCCTTTCATAACAAAGAACAAACGTGGCTGCTGCTACTCTTGCAGTTTGTTTTTCTTAGTCTATATGCATGCATGAAAAGAATCAATTAAATGTAAAATCACAAAATAATCACCATAATGTGTTTAAGGATCGCCTCCTGTAAGCTTGCTTTCTTTGCTCTTTCTTTGTCCACTCTAAAGTTCATATAATAAGTATAATATGAAAATAAGAGATGCAGAAAACCCCCCGAACCAATCCCTATTTTGCTTCTGAGCTGAGTGGTTTTTATATATTTTGTGTATTTTTATATATTTTGGTTATTTGTTCTTCTACATTAGAAATTCAGATGCACCAGCAGTATAGTGGAAGCAAGTTGGTGTTTGTACGAAGTGAGGGAAACAGAGGTGGGAAATAAAGGGATAATGGGCACATTAAAGCTTTGTCCCTTCTCTCTGCTACTTCTCCTCTTAAAATGTTTTGCCCTTGTTTTATTTCTCATTTCACCTCAATCTTTCAAGCTAATTTTTCGCAGCCCTGGAGACCAGAACCAGAATCTCCAGCCTCTTCCAACTCCTCTGATTTTACTAGTGCAAACTGGAATTTAAAAAAAATTCTTCAATTTCAGAACATACTGCACAACTGAAGTTGCCAACAGGAGGTAACACTGGATATGCATACTGGTGCATCTGAGTAGCTTGTACCTGGTATTGCACATTTGATTGTATAGAAGCAGCCATGAAGTTGACTCTTCCATTCCCTTTCCTACCCGTTCATGATGGTTTCCTCTGTTCCTACTTAAATATGTTGTCAACTTCGCATATTAGAAACATGTTGGAAACATTTAAATTGTTTCCTTGTCAAGAGCTGTTTTTTGGCTTTTGTTTTCATGAGGCAGAAAAGGAGAGAGTTGCCATTTGTCTGTGCTTTCATGATGACCTGAACATATGAGTCCCCAAGGGTGCAGCCCTATTGTTCCTGGTGTAGACTCTCTCACTCACAGACATGCACAGACAGCCCCTCACTCCTGCATCCCCTGCATTGTGGATCCCCCAGTTGTTAGCCTTGGACACAGAGTCCATCCAGCAGCAGGTCTTCCAGCTGACCTCCAGGCTTGAATCTCTCCAAAAGTTGGCCAGGACCACCCTGATTTCTCCAGAAGCCAATTCCTGTAGTTGCCTCACTCCCAGAGACACACACACCTGTCTGCCAAACCACCTAGCTTAACTGCTTGCTTAGCCAGCAAATAGCTGCTGGCTATTGTGGCTTGATAGTTCCTAGCAATTACACACTCACTGCAGTTGCTGACACCACAGATACATGGACTCTAAAACCTGTAGTCCCATCCAAGCAGCAAACCTGTTTACACGTGACTGGCCCATTTTATCCTCTTGTCCCTCTATCTTCCATGCTTGTTCCCCCCTAAATCGCTTGTACCTATCCCTTCCCCTGCTTTTGTTTCCTACCCTAAACATCCTATAATATTTCTTGTGCAATCCCAAAATAGTATTCCTCTACATCCCATAATGTGTTCCATACTGCTGTACAGTAACCCCCCTTAGCCTATCAGGTGACCCTGAGGGCTTCTCCATCTAGTGGGTGTCACAGCTGGGCAATGGGGCTGGTGACTCTTCTGGGTCACCTCTGGCAGGGGACTGGGGCTTTCTCTTCCTGGCCAAGTTCTTCTAAGTTCCCATGCCTCTGTGCTCATATGTATGTGTGTGTGTAGAAAAAAGCCTTTGAGGGGGTGATCATTCTCCTTTGATGGCCCTGGGAGTACCTGCCCAAGATGTTTCTGGGGTTCCTGACCTGTCCTTGCCTCTCTGTGCTCCTGTGTGTGTGTGTTTTGTTATCACATAACCAAATCATCACCGTATACAGGAAGGTGAATGAGTGGGCACTGGCCTTTGGATAACAATCATTCCCACACAGAGTAGGAAAAAAATAATTTCTGTCCCTCTTATTTCTCTTTTTGTATGACTCTTACTCAAGAATTCTTAACTATTGGGTAGCTGCAAAACCTCTTTGTGTAGGGCATGACAGTGATTGATGCTTGGCTTTCTGGTCATCTTTCCATTAATTTTTCTGTTAAGGGGCTTTCTGCAGTGCTTAGCATCAGTGTATTTACCTGCTTATATAAAGAAGATTCATGATGTGATGAATGATGACCTGACAGGGTTGATATTAACAATTCTACTTCATTTACTTATGCACTACTACTTTCTTTGCTGTAACTGGTAAAATAAAAGAGCGATGAAAAAGATGTGGGAACTCCAGATACCTTTCTCTTAGGCTGTTTTTACCCAGCTGTTAGTTTGGCTCCAGTCCTTCACTATTCCCCCACCTCTATCCACTTTCTTTTTTCCCTCCTCCACCCTCCAGTCTGCTGCAGCTGTTAGAATTTCATCATTGTCTCCAAATAGCACATTTCCCATTAGCACCACAGCCACTTCTGTGCTAAGAGAATGTCATTTGTGTGCCTTGCATGTGTATTATTGGTAGATGATAAGCAGTACTTATACCTTTGACAGCAGCAAGGCTGAATTCCCTGGTAAGAGGCACACATAAGATGCATAAATACTGAAGGATGAGACTTGCAGACTTGCTAGCAGAAAGTGGCTAAGCCTTTTTGTTCCCGTACTCTGCTTTTCACATGCCTTTGCACTGTAGCCTTATCAGCATTTGATTTAACACTGGATGCCAGCAAATTTATTCCTTTTGGCAGTTTTAGTGCCATGTCAGTCATTGACTGTCACAGTTGTGTCATATATTAGAAGGCTTATCCTAAAATATGATTTTCAGGTATGAAACTGCTGCTTATTTTAATATACTTTATCAATCTGTTGGGGTTTTATTTTCAGCTGATTTTTAGGTTTGTGTGTGTCTTGAATCAACTGCTTTTGTGAATTTCTTTCTGCTCACTATCTTTAGATATCTATGATTTCCATTTTGCACTTATCTTGGCTTCACAACAAAACTCTGGCAATGCCCTTGTTCTTTCTGTGCAGTCTTCTGTGATTACTGTAAGCCTGGCAGTGCATCTTAATTTGGACTTGGGGTCATCTTGGAGTTCTAACTTACTTGTGCCTTGGTTCTGTCTTGCTGTCTTGTTCTTCGTATCTACGCAATTCTTACTGAATCATTTGTGGGTGGAAGAGACCTTGAGCAAGCCATTAGGCTTTTCACATGTGCAGTATGAATTGCATATCCCACAAAATGGCCTCAAAGAGATGTTAATTATAGGGTTCCTTTGCCACATTTGTGATCCACGTGACTAATTCCCTCTGGCTCTCTTTCAGAGAGATCTTATTTCCTTGGACTACAATGCCTGTAGATTTAACTTACTAGACCAGTGGGAGGAGAACCTCATTCCAGGGAACGGAATAGGCCTTTCAGTCAAAATTGGTAGGAGGCACATTGATGTGTACCTGCACACGTAGCCTACATATGTGTATCTATGTGCCAAAATGAACTGTATAAATTGGAGTCACGGGACATCTGTGATCACTGATGTAAAGCTTCTATTTGCACAACTAAAAGCTGAAAGCATCTGTGTTCAGTGTTACATGTCATTGTGTGTTGCCTCATTTCTACACTGGATGCATATTGTGAATTCTGTTGTGCAAGTACAATCTTACTTTGTGCAGTCTAAGACAGTTTAAAGCAAAATACTTCTGACTGGACTTGTCATCTTCTATTCTTCCCTCTCAAAAAATGGCAAGGGTATTTGCACAACATTGACAATTCCAGATATTTTTCTTTCTGCTGTCATGTTTGTTTTGTTTCATTAAATCCTTTGCGAAGAGATAGAAGCTGCAGTTCCTTTTGTAGTGTTAGTTCTCTCTTTAACGGGTGTAGGATGCTTTCCTGAGTGCAGGAGTTGCAAACCTGAAGTTTTGCCAGAGTGCCATGTTTAACACTGAACTGGGGTTCATCACAGGATCAGTGAGGCTGGAGAGGACCTCTGGAGATCCTTTAGTCCAATTAATTTTCTTAAAGCAGAGTCAGCTAGAGCAGGTTGCCCAAGCCTGTGTCCAGTCAAGTATTTAATACCTCCAAGGATGGACATTCCACAGGCTTTCTGGGCAATCTGTGCTAGTGCAGATCACACTTAGAAGAAAAAAAGACTTTTCTTACATTTAATCAGAATATCTCAGCATCAGCTCTTATGGAGGATGTTCCAGTCCCTCAAACATCTTTGTGGCCCTTTTCAGTATGTTCATGTCTGTCTTGTACCGAGGAGCCCAGTACATGCCATAGGACTCCAGCAGTGCTGAGTAGAGGGGAATGGCCACATTCCTTGTTCTGATGGTGTTGTTGTTCTTAATACAGCCCTGGATGCTCCTGGCCTTCTTTGCCTCAAGGGCACATCACTTGCTCATGTTCAGCCCATTGTCTACCAAGACCGCCAGGTTTGTTCCTGCAAAGCTGATTTCCAGTCCATCTTCTCCCAGCATATACTGGTGCACGGGGTTATTCCTTTTCAGGTGCGAGACTTTGCATTTCCCCTTGTCACTTTTCACGAGGCTCCTGTGAGGCCATATCTCCAGCCTGTCAAGGTCTCTGTGAGGTTGGCACAATCATCTGGTGTATCAGCCAATCTTCCCGATTTTGTATCTGTTGTAGTTTTGATGTAAATTCTCTCCCTGCCAGTAACTCCCCATGCCATTAGTTAACCAAAGAAGTAGTTAACTACTACCAATTCCTTCTTGATCGTTTTGGGTGGGGGAGACTGTGGAAAGGTGTGGTGGGAAACGGGCTTGGACTGTCTCTTTGGTTCTTGGGGACATCACACAGCTCTGGGGGAAGTTGGAGCTGCGTGTGCCGGCTGTCGGAGAGAAACCTTTCTCTCCTGCTCCTCGCTGCTTCTGTGGAGTAAGCTGGCTTCTTCTTGCCACTGCTGCTTCTCCTGGTTTTCCGACACTGGGGCCCCGGTTGCCGCTCTGGTCTCCCCGCTGCAGCAGCGACCCGGGAGAGAGAAGTTACAGCTGCTTTCTAAGACACGCTGCGGTTCTCCACTCACAGTTTTCCTTCTTCGTTTGGGACAAGGGACACAGAGGGAGAGACAGAATTCATCTGAGTGCTCACCACTCGTCTCTGTCTCGCTGGAAAGGGACTGGGAGCTCACCCTGCAGCCAGCCAGGCTGTGACACAGACACTGCCCATAAGTATAGCTTTTCTCCAGGAGGAAATCTGCTGGTTTGGGGGTTGCTGTTTTCTTTTTTTTCTTGTGGTGTTGGGGAAGCAGTTTGCTCTGGTCTGTTTACAGTTATATCTGTACCTGCATCTATCTATCTATCTATCTATCTATCTATCTATCTATCTATCTATCTATCTATCTATCTATCTCAGTTAAGAACAGTTATCCTTCTTATATCCAAGTTCCTTTTCTTAAATTTGATAAAGAGTGACGTGATTATTGTGGAGGAATCCCCTCCTCTCATTGTGGGTAAACATTTTGGTTATTCTGCTTAAAACAAGACACATATCTACTGCAATTGATTAGCTGAGGCAATTATTTATATGTTAGATTGTGTTGTGAGTATCTTTGTTGCTTTTACTTTGAGAGTTTTCTATAAAGCGGAACACTAGAAGTGATTGTTTAATTAGCAAAGCTCCAGCTAAAGCACAAGAGGAAAAAGGTGCTCCAGCTAACACAAGAGGAAAAAGGTAATATCCCCTGATTTCTTTGTTAATAAGAAATTCTCATTGACTCCACTTTACCTGAGTTGTGGATGTGTCATGGGTGGAGTATCTGCTACCCTACAATAGTAGCAGGGCTATAGGAGTACTCTGCTTCATGATCAAGGCCGTATTGCTTTCAGGGCAAACTCATCACTGGAAGCAATGAAGCTGCTGCCTCATGAAGCAGCTGGCTTCACACTGTGGCAGCTTGGGCATTTTTGCAAGCTGTTCCCAAGATTGAGGTGTCAGGGATTCCAGTGCTACTTCCCCAGCCCTAGGTTTGGTTGTTTGCAAACAAGCCTTCTGCCTGTTCTCTGGCCTGAGTAGCGTGTTGTCTACTATTCCCCTGCTTGCGGTATTATCCGTACCCCAGATTTTTCTACTCTTTGCTGATATAGCAGCTCCATTGTTAGCTTTAGGAATGGACTGAGCCTTGACTGGATTTGTGCAACCATAGATGCCAGATACTCTTTGAATGAAGCTGGTTTGGAAGACACATGTAGGTATTGACTTACAATTTTCCTTTTCCTTAGGTTTTTTTTTTTTTTTTGGTCAAGTATACTGAGATCCACAAGTAAATAATATTATATATTCTCTCTGTCTCTTCCCATGTTTTCAGTCACTTTTTATACCTCCTCTAAATCCTTCATGCCCTTCATCAGTTGTTTTTCCATCTGTACTGCCTTCTACTTAATAAGACAACTTTTTTTTTTATTTAATTAGGTGATGCTTATTGCACCAACTGATCTTTTTTTCCCCATCCCCTTCACAGCAAACATCCCAAGTCTTTCCTTCACATGGATAGGCTATGACTCTAGTTTGGGGGATAGGTCATCTATGAATCCCTGGTTAGGGAACTAACTGCATGGTCAGCTTTCTGTTACTGAAACACAGCTCAGTATTTCAACATTTAAAGAACAATGGTGGATCCTGAAAGAGTAAGATGGACATCACATGTTTCTTAATATAAGATTTCTTTGTCAGCACCTGCAGATGAAGTCTGGTAATACTCACTGATGCAAGAAACCCAGATAGCTATTTGGCAAAAATATGCAAATTTGTGAATAGTTGTATCAGAAGATTAAAATGTACTGGACAACTCAGATGCAGTGATCCCTTTTTACCACTGATGTCTGTGAAGAGTAAGATGACTGAACAGTAAGGATTTGTGCAGATCGTTCAGGTATGTCATCATACTTTGAAGCACACTGCATTAAAAATATCAGCAAAAATCCTGATATCTCCTTCAGACTTGAAGACAAAACTGAATGTTTAAATCCACAGTTCATGACTTTCCCTGATTTTCCCATTCCATTGGTACCAGTACTATGTGATTTCAGTGACACACTGAAAATGCAGCAGTGTAAAACTAATATGTGAAGTTTCAGACAAACCCAGCTGCAGTAATTAATGCTTATTATTACTGGCAGTGATGAAGAGTAAACAATTCAGAAAAATAAATAGTATTTTAATTGAAAAGCTCAATTTAAAAGGAAATTAAATCAAAAGCAGTTTCTGGAAATGTTTCTGATGGAAAGCACTATTTTTTGAAAACATCAGACCCAGATCCTTCACTAAAAGTACTTGGTCTCTCTGGGTAGGTGTAAATCAGTTATTTTTTTGATTAAGAAAGATTTTAACTTTTTAAATGAATGTGCTTATTTCATCAAAGGCACTGTCAGAAAATTACAACCATTTGTGCTGAATTATCAAGAATAGCCATATGGGCACTGATGGGCCTCTCTGTCCATGTCTGCATCTTCCCTGCTGCACCCCGCTGGGAACCTCCCCATCTGCCCATGGCTCAGGAATCTCCATCAGCCCCAAGGCCATGGCAATGTCAGTTTAGCAGAAGAGATGGCCCTGCCCTGTTGGTCCACTAATAATAAGCAGAATATTGCCATCAATACCAAACAGTGGACATAAAAAATTGTGCCCTACCATCAACAAGAAAAAGCAGAATTTGCTGTAAATCAGTCACTCATGGCAACTGCATGGTGATTCTCTGAATGCGTGTTTTATATATTTATCCTGGAATTGCATGGATATGGGAAGGAAGAGGTAGTCTGTACCAGAGGAATGCAGACTACAGATGTATTTTTTTTTATTCTACTTGCTCATTTGCTAAAGAAAAGACATAAGTGTGAGCAACATTAATTCTCTCACACTTTCCTTGGAGCAAATGAGATGCTGTCCTAGCAGTGTTGTTTCTTGTCCCGTGTTGAATCATGCAGTGCAGACACTTTATCCTGCCCATGCCTCTGCTCTAAGACCACAGATCATGTTATCACTTTACAAATATAGCATATTAGTACATCTGGAAGGCTAGTCACGTTGTTGGATTCAAAGAGGTCTGGCTGGCCATGAGCTGTGCTACTGCTATAAACAACCTCAGTGTCCCAGATTGAATAACCACAGAGCACACTCAGGAGTTCTGGCCACTTGTGTTCTTTAGTAGTAGGTAAGTGACAGTTTTGCTGATTATTGTGCTTCTTCAGATGTGTGTGCTCTAGGTGGAAAACAGCAGGGAATGTAGCTATCCTGTCTTTGTTGCTGCTTCCGAGCTGTGAATTTTTACATGCTAATGTAAATGGCAAAATAACTGGAACATGGAACATTTAGTCTGAGGTAACATATTTGGTGGCTACCTTTAAAGACAGTAAGATTCACCACATACATAGGTTCTCTAACTAGATTTACACTTGTGACAAATCCAAACTTTATAATTTAGGAAATCTTTCAAGACTCACTCTGTGATTCAGTTATAATAAAACCTTGCAGTTATATCTCAAGGACATATGCTGGTGTGAGAATGATTTTCCATAGAAAAAATGGTTGTAGAGGTTGGTCATTTATCTTTGCTGTCTGTCAAAATTTACAGTGGAATTTAAAGACATTAATAGAACTTCAGTTTTGTAGGTTACTTAGAACTAATCTAACTGCCATAGGAAATATAGCCTGTTAAATTTTTTGTGAACAAAGCCTATAATTTAAAGTCAAATATTGTCATTGTTGTTGCTACCATAAGTTTTTGTGTGCTATCACTGACTTGGTACTTTCTGTAGGCTAAAAACTACTGACCATTGCTCTTCCTCTCAATAGTAGTTAACAGAGCACCATTTTGAGGATCAAGAATGGATGACAATCTTTATTAACCAAAGAGCTAAATCTTACCAAAAAGTTTCATTCACTTTGCTCTTCTCAGATAGAAGGTGAAGGTGGAGAATTTTCCCAAAGGCAGCTGTCCGTGCCACCTATGTTCTTCTATCCATAGGCATAGGAATGTTTTGTGGGAAAGACTGAAGACAGAGTTGTGGTGAGGGAAGGCAGTTACTAAAATGCAGCTGCCACCTCATGACTATATGGAGGGGTTTGGACCGTTTGAGCTAAAACAGCTTGGCTGTAGGAATAGTTGAAAGCAGCACTATCTCTTGCTTATCTAAATTAAGAGCTATATCTTCTTAAGTCACAGAACTTATCAGCTTGGGAACTGGCTATGAGCATTTTACTCTATATACAACTAATGATCTTGTATCTAACACTGGAAATAGGACTGCCATAGAGCAGACATAGGTTTTGCTTTCCTTCCGCAGCAGAGGAAGGTGACAGGATTTGATTATTAGACCAATACAAGGGAAATTGCCCCCTGGGAGCAAAAGGAAATGATCAAAATTTTGATGGCCTTTGATTAGTCACAATTAGGACAGGGAGCCTCAAATTATGATGCTGTCACCCACATAAATAACTTCAGAGACTGGACTCTCTGAACGCACACAAAAGGTAGTAGTAGTAGTAGTAGCCTTGCTTTCCAG
>JAOXXN010000174.1:359687-369908 GCA_026770055.1 Myrmophylax atrothorax | reverse complement strand
GCTCTGCAAGACTTTTGGAGAGGGTAGTTTCCCATTAGGGTTTCAGTTTCAGAATGGAAAAGACACATGTAGCAAGCAGTCTCTGCATTGCCATGTTGCAGCAGAATCCCATAACGTGAGGTATCTGCCTGTAATTCAAAACTTCAAGAGGGATCCAGCTGAAGCAACAAAGGTCCCACTTTTGGCATTTGTGCAGCAGCTGCCTGGGCATTGTGCCATTCATCAGAGGCAATACACATTCCCTCTCAATCCTGCTGTGATTCCCTTCCTCCCTCCTGTTTCAAATGCTTTCGTAGAGCTGAGCAATGTGAACTTTCATCAGAGGAGGTGAAAGTGGTGTTTCTCATTTTGAACATGCTGGCATTGTTTTCCCAAGTTCAAGTCCCACTGAAGGTTTATTCCTGTTTTTCTCCTCACAGTTGCTCCCTTTTAGACCTACAGTTGACTTACTCTTTGGTGTAATTACATGAAAAAAGCTAAGAGCCTTTTCCAGGCAAAGAAAATTAATGTCCTTTTATACTGAGCTGTAGTGCATTACCGGTAATCCAGTTATGTTCGGTCCTTTGCAAATGAAGATCATAAAAGACAAGCAGCTTTGATCCATCTCAGTTACAATTGCCATGATATCCCATCCTTGGAGTCAATGTGGAGTTTTTTCAGCAACAGTTGGTACAGTTAAAGATTGTGGAACTTAATTTTCATTGTTACATGATATAAATGATGGTTGGGGAGATCTTTATTACATCATTTTGTAAGAAGCTGTAGCTAAAAACATAAATATCATCCATCAGTGTTCTGGAAAAAAAAAATTGAAATAAAACCAAAATTTTGTCATCATGAAATAAGCCTTAGAAAACTCTGCACAAGAGCAGCTGTGAAAGGGAATACTGAATGGGTGGTCTCTCCATCAGGGAAGTTTTCTCTCTCTCTCTCTCTCCCTCTCTCACAAAAGCCTTGCTGATGTGAGGAAGTTGGTGAGCATTTAGATGAGGTCCTAAGGGATAAACCAACTTTCCATTTTAATATATATTGTGGTAAGATTGTTGTGTTTAAAACTTGTTTCAGATGTTTCCCATGTGATCTTGTTGGCCATGTACTGAAGTAAGGAACTGCTGTGATAAAATAGATGTGCAAGTAATGCTGATTATGAGTAATGATAACTCTTGATGGTTGAAAGAGCCTTTTTGGGTCACGCCTGCCCAAGAGGAGATTCCACACACAGAATCCTGAAGATAGTTGTCTGAATTGCTCTTAAACTCTTTAAGTTGTAGAGCACTGCAGCTTGCCTTTTGACCTTCCCCTTAAGCCCGTCCTTCCAGTGTTTAAGGGAAAAAATTCCAAGAGCACAGATGACATGTATGTCAAGATCTATAATAGTTTCTCCATATCCATGTCACTGGTTTGCATCCAGCCCAGGTGGTAAAGTCTGAAAGCTGTTGCCAACTGATAGCTTTCTGGTGGGCTGTGAGAAATGAGCTCCCATCCAGGACTTAGTGAGGAGAGACTTTCGGAGTAGAAATGCAGTTTCGCTGCTTAGTACCTATTTGCAGTGTCAGCAGAGGTGCTGATGCAGAAAGAGACCCAGGAGACTGAATTCCTTTGGACTTATGTAGTCCAAAAATAACTATGTGTGATTCAGAAGAGACTGTAATGGAGAGCTATATTACAAATAGACTTTGTACAAACACAACAATTTTGTTTGCACATAACAAGGTGTTGAAAGCAAATGCAGTAAAACCAGTAATAGGGATAAACTATACTGTATTTACATACTAAGCAGGAAACAAAGGATAGTACTGAGGCTGCTGAAGTTATGCACTGACAAGAAATTAAAAGCAAAGGGAGCTTGTGGTGGCTGCTGTGACAGTCTTGGCCTGAGAAAGGTGCAGACCTTCCAGAATCTGAGGCTTTAGGAGCATGTATTTAGCTACTTAGATGGAGAAGACGGCTCTGGATAGTGAGTAGGTATTTCTGCAATTATGTTGAGGTTTGGCAGACATGAAGTATTTCTCACAGAACTGTGAGAGGTAGTGTTTTTTTTCCTCTGCTGCTCTCTTGGGAAGCAGTTACAGGCCATCTCTACTATTTCCCAGCTGTGAGTGTGGCATGAAGCATCTGGCAGAGCTGGAACAGGGACGCAGCTTCCTGCTGAGCAGAGGTTTGTGTCTGTTGATACTGGTTTTGGAGAGATGGATGTACTAAATGAGTGGTTGAGCCTTACTTGGCTGTGAGTCTGATTCTGTGAAAGTTAGGGGACAATGAGGTTAAGGTACATGACTGTTGGTGAATTGCCTTATGTGGATTGTGATGCCACTTTATGAGTTCCTTGAGATGCCACCTCAGTGTCTTCAAGGGGAGTGTGCTGCACCAGAGAGTCAAGAAGCACATTTTGCTTTTTACTCATTGTTCAGTTGCAATTACTGTGTGCTGCTTTAACTCCACTCTGAAGACTGCAGTGACCTTATTGTGATGATATTGGGGTGCTTCATAAAATTTTAGGACCTAATTTTTCAGAGCACTTGTTTCAGGGAAAGTGGAATGTTGCCATATCTCCATTGTAATGCACAGGAGCTGAACATAAGGTTCAGAAAGCTTTTCTTTTCTGGCTGCCCTGTATTTTTTCAGGACACTTTGTGTTAAATAACAGCCTGTGTCCATGGTGCAGGTCCCACTGTAATTGTAAGTGCTTGGCCATTCTGCCTGCAGAGCAAGCTTGGTCTGAAGAAAAATAACTAAGGAACCAGGAATGTGATTAGTAGGAACATGACTATGTGAGGAATTTCGCTATGTGTTGCAAAAAACTCTGTGGTAAATGAAAGGATCATGTTGGATTTCAAGGACAGGGGTTGACTGTTTTGACATTCAGAGCATTGTTCCTGGCCTTCTCCCCTGCAGGACCTGTATCCTCAAGTGTTGTATGATTACGTTGTACACCATAGCTGGGTGTGCTCACAGAATGTGAAACCCACTTTTATTTTCACAGAGAAAATAAACCTGTAATGTACGAATGGACCTGCATTGGGCTAATAGGGGTGGTTGGCAGTGTCCAGTGAGTGAATCGGCAATGGTAATGTCCTTTTAATATGAAACACAGCATACTACTTCCTAGGTTTTAAAAAAGACAACATTAATCTCCCTCAGCCCTTCCATGTGTTGCTATCAGGTATGGCAGACAGGCAGTTCTAGATTCACAGCCCTCACCTCTGCCACTTTTGCTGATGGTATCTATTCCAACAGTGTTTGTCAGGTGGTTGTCTTCTGTGCTGGTCACTTTGCCTTTGGCCTTTGCAGCTCTTAGCTGTGCACTGGGATATTTAAAAAGGCAGCTGCACTCTGTTAAGGAGTGAGGTTTTTCTTGAAGGAAGTTCCCTTTCCCTCAAAGATAAGTTTGACTCTACTATCAAGTTTCAGTGGTGACTCGTGTATCTGTGGTTTTATTTTAGTCACCTTCTTCTCCTTTGGCCTTTTCATGTCTCTTTGCTCCACAGATTTTGTGTTCTTGTTTGTTGTTGACCTGTGCCACTGGGATTTCTGAGGGCTTTCAGTGCAAGCAGCTGGGTTTTCCACACCATTCTGGTGAGCTTTAGGACACCTCTTACACAGTATTATGTGGAAAGTAGACATGCAGGAACATGTCCCTGGTAGTTTTGAAGACAAAGAAGCATTTTATAAACATATTTACAAATAAATGTATTGCTATTTTCATCACTGCAAATATGGCCTGCTCTTGGGATTGATTATGGTAATGATGAAATTATTGGCTTTTCTTCACTTGTCAGGTTTTCTCATTAAATCTGGCCATAGATACCTTCTTTTTTTACCTCTGGAGAATATTTTGCCTGAAATGTCATTGTGCATGAAGATGAAGTGGTGCTGTTTTGAATGGTCCTTCCTTGTTCTTGAGGTTGATTCATTTAAGTCCCTAATAGTGTTATATGTTCCTCTCCACTTTCTTTTAGAATCTAAGACCAACCTGCTGAGTACTTCTGCTGTCTCATATTAATTTCATGATACTTACTTGCTCCTTCTATAGAGGAAGCAACCTCTAATTTTGAATTATTTCCTTCAATACTTCCTGTTTTTCTTGGTTGTGTTCACCTGGACTTGTGTTCTAGCACACATATAATCAAGGACCTACAAAGAAAGTGGAAAATATTCATTAATTATCTAACACCCTATTGTGACCAGAATTGAGGTTATAGAGAAAGTGAAAATATTTCATTAATGATCTAAGACCCTGCCGTGATCAGATTTGAGCTCTATATGCTTCAGTTGTGGAAGATTGTATCAGCTGATGAGAACAACAGATCCTTACTGCAGGGGCAGCATGACTCCTATTTTCTGGAAATAGAAATGGAAAGCTGCAATTCCCGTGTCAGTAGGGTGTGAGAGCTGGGATGAAGATGTATCAGTATTCCTATAATATATGTATAGCCTGAATGTTCATAACTCATTCAGGATGTGACCTTCAAAGCAGTTATGCACTAGAGTATGCAAGGTTTGTTTTGCTTCATTTTAATTTTGGGGGAGGGCTACGTGTACGAATAGATTTTGTGAAATGTGTTAGTACTCATGTGATGACCTCAAAATCTGTAATTCCTGTCAATGTCTATTGAGATACTAAGTTTTCTATGTGAGAGAGCTGTAGAAGGCTTTTGGACTGTGAGCTCTCTTAAGAATCTGAGTTTAAAACAGGAGCTTTAATGCTACCTCCCCTGTCTTGAAGAATTAATGGACTATGTTCACTGTAGATATTTTTTTAAATTCATTTTCTCTTTGAATTTTATTCTCGTATTTTATATGCTGTGTCTTTCAGTCTAAGGCTGTGAGATGATTTCCAGACTCCCTTATAAAATTTCAGGATCTATCTTGGTGTTTCCTTTCCTCTTTTAGACTAAAGTGCTTGTTCATTCTCTCCCCACCCTCCCCGCCCCCACTGCCCTGATTTCCCACTGCTATCTCAGGATGCAGCGCTCCTGCTGCTTTGATATGCTTGGGCTTACACTTTCTATTTGAGCTGAGCTCCCTGTCATGGGATAGTTACAGGCCACATTCCTGTGCTGGAAATAGATACTTTTTGCATAACCTGCTTCCTTATAGCCTTTAGCATCTAAAGCCTCTGGTAAAGCACTGTCTCCACTACCATAGATGGAGCAGGATGGGAATCATCAGAAGATGAGAAAGGTGACAGGGAGAATGTAAAAGCTTGCTAGGTTCCTAAGAGGTGGAAGTTCAGAGTGTCTGTTTGTTGTGAGATATCTTCACTGTACTGTTACTTTTATTTAAATTAAATAACAGAACCCATCTTTTTCTTATTAGATATAGAGATACAAAACCCCAAATACCTTATGAGGCATTGAATGACTTGATGCACAAGCACTTGTAGTCTCTTCATTCTCCTCTGTGCCCTTAATAGGAAATTATTCAGCATGTTCTGCTTTTGATTTTGCCAAAAGATATCTTCTCAAGACTCAAGCAGCAAAACTGAAATATTGCTCAGAACGTGTGCTAATGATCATCAGCTGCCTGTTTTATCCCTCATTAAAAAACCCAAACCAAACAACCTTGATTAAAGGTTACTCTTCATTTCAGGTTTCTGTAATATTAGGCAAGCACTGTCTTGTAAATACAAATTTCTGTAGTTCTGAATTAATTTTTGCCTGTGGTTCTGTCAACAACTTTTTTGATGATTTTGAGAAAATCACTTTTCTCGTATGGGTATCTGCTTCCAATCTTTAAAATAGCTGTCCTTTATCTCTTAGGATTCCAGCTCTTTGCTGCAGAGGCAGCTTCAAGTGACAGTGTCCAGTTGTTGGAGGAGGCATTCCTTGAATCATGACAAACCTAAATTCAGCTTCCCATTCCTGCCAAAGTTTCCTGTGTGAGCTTGGGAAGTTTACTTGACATCTCTTTGCTGTCCATGAAAACAGATAATAGGCAATGCTTTGCTGTACAAGAATATCCAGGAGGTGCACCTTCAAGAATCAAATTTCAAGCATTTAGGTTGTGGCTACAGAGCTTTTGAAACTGACCTTTAACTGGAATTGCTGTGATCCACTCCTGCCCTCCTTTTTCCCTGAGTTTGCTTTCCTCTGTGTGCTAGTACCTTCTGGAGCTGCCCTGGCCAGACTGATGGTGCTTTTTTAATAGGGATAGTTTGCAGTCAGCTCAGCTTCTTGAAGTGTCTCACTGAATAGATACAAATGCCAGCAGCTGGGAAGGGTGAGGTGCTGCAGGGGAAGTGAGGAGACCAGAGGAACTCAGAAGTTTGGATTTGCAATGGCTTTAAGTTGCCCAAACCCTGCAACCTAGAAAGAGACTGCAGTGTCTCTGTGTGAAATATTGGTGTTGAATTAATAGCTACCAGGACAGAAACACCCTGTTCTCCACAGACTTCATGTGTGGGTCCTCCTTGTTGAAAGCTGGTACTGATTAGTATCTTAAAGTAAGATTCTTAGAATTTTCTCCAGCCCACCCTGAGTATGTTGAAAAATACTCACCCTCCACCCATGATCTGTATTTCACTCAGTGCCAGTGTTTCTTGTTGTTGAAGGTACCTCCCTATGCTGAGTCTCTTCGAATTACTCTCCTATGCAGTTCATAGTATTTATCTCTGATCTCCAAAATGGTTCTTCTTCCTTTGCCTTAGTCATTTTCTCTTGCAGGACAAACCTAACCCTCTTTCATGTTGTTCTTAATATGTAGGAGGTTAATTTCCCTCTCCCTTTCTTTTCCAAGGTAGCACAACAGGATAGGTTCAGATTAGATACCAAGAAGAAACTCTTGAGAGTGGTGAGGCATGGACTAGAGAAGCTGTGGATGCCCCACCCCTGGAAGTGTTCAAGGCCACGTTGGATGGGGCTCTAAGCAACCTGATCTAGTGGAAGGTGTCCCTGTTCATGGAAGAAGGGTTGGAACTAGATGGTCTTTAAGGTCCCTTCCAACCCAAACCACTCAGTGATTCTATGAAATGCAACCCCCATCCCCACAAAAAAAAAAACAACCAGAAGGCATGGAGGAATTAAAAATACTTGATTTGACTTAGTCTTTGAGACTTTGAAACAAGTCCTTCTAAAGGCATGGGAAAGCGTGTCGATAATGCAGTGCTTCACTGAAGAGTACATAGTTCCCAAAGACATTTCATAAGGAGCAAAGCACTGGAAAAAGTAACTCTGGAGCTGTGAATTTATTTCTTTAGTGTCCCTGCTGGCAGACAGCAAAATACTTTAATTCATGTCTAATATCATTCATATGTACTGTAATATATATGTATATGTATATCTATGTGTATATATATGTGTGTGTGTATATATATATATATATACACACACAGAGGCACCATAACTTCAGTGTAGGGTGGGATATGAATTTTTAAGAGCAAGGTCTAAATTTTAAAGTTTGTGTTTAACAAAGGGCTTAGATTGTTTTCATCAATTTGCTGCATGCTCGTGGTAACCCTGCCCCTGTTTCCCTTGATTCATTCTGTGGGAGAAGTGAATGCAATGGTTTAGCACAACACACTGTTAAATTAATTTATGCCAAATTTCAGAGGATGCTGGTAAGTTATAGGATAAAAGGGTCATAACCATAAAGGAGCAGAAGGTGACAGAACACGACCAACCTAAAGTTGTGCAAAGGGAACACCCTGATCTGATTTCTCCCCAGACTGCCACACGAGAGGGATCTGTCTGTGGTCTGGGTGGAAAACCCTTTAAGATGAATCCATGTGAGAGGCTGGTAGGTACATCTGCAATCATCCATGGCATGAAATTTCACAGAAACAAATGCTGGATTCTGCACCTGGGACAGAGTAGGGTCAGACACAAGTATAAACTGCTAGAGGTGTGGCTGGAGAGTGCCCTGCAGAGAGACCCCTGGGGGTGCTGGTGGGCAGCAGCTCAGGGTGAGTCAGCAGTGTGTGCCTGGGCAGCCCAGAGGGCAAACCCTGTCCTGGGGAGCACCAAACACGGCATCACCAGCTGGTCAGACCAGGGGTTCGTCCCACTGTGCTCAGGTGTGGCCTCAGACAGAGTGCTGGGTGCAGTTCTGGGCCCCACCATTTCAGAGGGGTGTGAAGGTCCTGGAGTGACTCCAGAGGAGGGAAACAAAGCTGGTGGAAGGGCTGGTGGGTATGTCCTGTGAGGAGCAGCTGAGGACTCTGGGCTTTTCTGGTTTGTTTGCCACTGGCAGGATGTGGGGACATGAACCTGCAGCCTTGCCTATATAGGGCTGTCAGATTTGGCAGCTCTTAGCAGGTTCTAGTTACCCTTTCTAACTAGATAGCCAGAAATCTGACATTTATATATTAGTGATAGGAATGGGAGTGAAAAGGAGGTTGGTTAGGGGTTTATGTTTTTTTTTTGTTTGTGTTGGACATTTGAGAGCAAAGTAGTTCTCAAATAATTTGGTACCTTTTATATAAATGAGTCATGACACAATATTCTTAGAGATTTGCCAGTGCTAGCAACTGGGACTAGACTTGCACTTAAGTGTTTTAGTCCCTGTACCTCCTTCTCTCACTTCCAGTTGGCCTTTCTCCGTCTCTGGAACTTGCTGTTGAATATCAGCTTTGGTCTGTCCCCACTAAACTTTTCTAGGGCACAGGATGCCTGAACTCTTGGGCATCCTAATAAAATGGCTTGGCTAATCTAATTATGAAGGCAGGCTGCAGAGAAGTACCCAGCTGGTTCTGCTGACAATGCAGAATGCTGTTACAAGTGCTGAAAAGTGATAAAAGTGTATTTATTTTAAAATAACTTCTAGTGGATTTTGTGTCATCCACTTACATTGTGACTCATCTTGGTGATCCTGAACTGCAAAGCTGTAATGTAAAACCACTAGATACCACTTTATGTACTTCTTGGTCTCAAAGAGCTCCCCTCTCAGTTGTCAGATCCTGTATTCCTGTTTCTCCTGGAGCCAGAACTGGCATTCTGTCTGGCTCCTCAAGACTCTGCTCCAAACAACTGGCCTCTTGCAAGAGAGGGAACTTCTTTAACTTGTCATTTGTGTAGCATATATACCTTGTCTCCTAATAGCCTTCGGATGTTTGCACAGAGACAGTTTTTTAAGCCATTCTGTTTTCTTATTGTTTGCTTTTTTCAGCTTCTCTGTTAAGCCACTAGATGAATGCAATAAATATCCTGAGAGCAAAATTGAGTCTGCATTACTCCTAAACTATAACAGAACTATTCTGTGTTCATCAGGCCATTGCTGTTAAAACAGAATGGAAAGCAGTGGCTGATGTATACATGTGAACACAGATCCATGGACTGAAATTGAACCCCCAAAATTTTGTACAATCCTGGTCTCCTGGACAGCACTGCCTCTTTAGTTATTTTCTGTTGCCACTGGAGCCATTGGTCTGTGCTGTGTACCAGGACAGCATTAATTTTGTTTTTTCTTCATTTGTGGTAGAGAGTGTATGTGAAAAAACAGACCATCTTCATGCAGTTATCTTCTCCACCTTCCATGTTCCCTGGGATATGTCCAGTACTGAGAAATCTCTTTCCCAATCTAATATGAACTACAGCACATGAAGTGTTTAAAAGTGGAGCCAAGGTAAAGCTTTATCTTTCTGGGCTTTAAGCATACATGCAAGAAGGTCTTCAGTTTTGTATATATTTACCATTTCCTGCCTTACTAAAATATGAACCTTCTGAACTGACTGAATTGCCACAGCCGCGTGCTGCTGTCTGCCCTGCCCTCTTCTCCCTCTTGTACTGCTTTCCTTCAGGCATAACAACAAGTGTTTGCACCTTACAGTGTTGCTTTTTGTTCTCTTGTAGATGTTTGCACTTCTAGGAAATTCTAGGTCTGAATTCCCATTTATCCTCTCTTATCTGGCCTGTTTGTTGCAGATCTTCTCTCTGTCACTCAGCATGGCAGCTGTTTCCATTATTGAGACTTGCACATCAGCTTTTCCTCTCTGGATGCTGATGAGCCTGTCTGCAACTCCTCTGTCTTTATTTCTCTTACACTAGGGTACAAATAGGAGACTTGGGTCAAATATCTTCTCCTCCATGTGTAAGCCACTTCAATAAGCTGCTTTTCACTCTGCTCGCTTGTTGCTCACCTGATGGTGGAAAACCAGTTATAAGCATATAGAGGCTTGTAGAGATCAGGTGCAAACTTTATAATTTGGTTTATTAAACACTAGCTTCAAAGACTGAATTTTTAGTGTAATTAGAAATCCTTTGCATAGAGTGCAAGAACTGTTGA
>JAOXXN010000174.1:336281-359675 GCA_026770055.1 Myrmophylax atrothorax | reverse complement strand
CTTTGCATAGAGTTCAAGAACTGTTGATATTAAAATTTGCCACTATATGAAAACCTGTAAAATTAGATTGAGAAACTGCAGTCACACACCTTGTAATAGCAATGGGAAAGGAATTACCTGTTTTCTGCTGCTCAATACTCATGAGGCCACATTGGGAATGCTGTGCCCAGTGCTGGGCCTCCCTATACCAGGGAGATGCTGCCTAGTAGATCTAGAAAGGGGCCACAAGGAGACTCTCAAGAGTGTAGAGCACATGCTGTTTACAAGACATAGGTAGCTGGACTCATTTAGACTGAGGAACAGGCTGATTTGCATAGTCTTACTTTAGTTAGAGAGGGTTGTAGGGAAGCAGGCTCTTTTCAGAGGTGCACAGGAAATACATGAGGTAGTGGTCACCCAAATGGAGCTGAGGAAAACATTTTTTCTAGCGAGTGCTGCTGTGGGAAGAGGTTACTCTAAGGAAGCTGTGGAATCAGCAGCTTTGGAAGTTTTCCAAATTCAGCTGAACAAGCTCTTGAGTAATATGATACAGCTTTGAAGTTTGCCCTGCTTTGACCATGGGGTTGGACTAGGTGATCTCAAGAGGTCCATTCCACCCTGCATTATTCTGCAAGTCCAAACAGTATAACTGAGTGCTTTTTTGTAGCAGAAGACTGACTGCTAAATTTCTTTTAATGTTAAAGAGTGTGTGAAAAAAAGATTGATTTTTCTCTTTCTTACCTCTGGGTTTAAATAGCTTGTGTTCAGTGAACCTTCTTGCAGTGCCAGTATTGTATGATTATTGTTTTTGTGAGATGGTAGCTAAAATGAAGTGTCAGTGTGAATGAAGGCTGGCAACTATATTGTTGACCTTCAAAAGAAAGTTGAAGTTTTTCTTAGCAATTCCTGTCCTGAAAGTATAACCACTGGTAAAATAATGGGCCTGTTATTAAAAGAGTTTGCAAACTTAGAGTCTGCAGGGTGACAGAACTCTAAGCAATAACAAAAGAATAAATCTTGCCAGACAATGAAATTGCTTTTTTTTTGACAGAATTGCAAAATAAATGATTTTAGGGAATCAAGAGGGAAGTAGGTATATGTTTACTTTCTAACATGAAGATTAATTGAAATTTGCTTGGGTAGGAAGAGAAAGTTGGGTGAAAGATAGTAAACAGGAGCTGATTATCAGCAGCAGTGTAATGGTTATGTAGATTGGGAGTTAGGCTGGTGTTGTGTAACATTTCTGTTAATGATATGACAGAGGGAGAGAGAAAATACTCTTAATGAGCTTTGAAAACAAACTGGGAATTGTGAGCCTCAGAGCAGAAAAATAAGGGGGCGAAGGGCTTAGATACATAAAGAGAAAATATAATGAGATTAAACTTGGAGAACTGTTCAATCAGGAGCATGTATGCTATCCTAAACTGAAGTGGGAAGAGAGGTATTCAAAAGGGACACCAATCTGTGGTGCTGAAAATGGCAGCTGGGATCCTAGTACCCCTTTTGAGCAGGGAACTCGGTCTTGCTCCTGCCACTGGGCAGGGCAGCTTTAAACCCTCTGCCCAGGCCACTGGGCTTGAACAGCAGTTTGCAGAATTTCACTTTCTGCTGCTGTTGTGGTGTGTGCTTAAGGCTACTCTATGTGCTCTTAGAGGTGAAGGTGTGACTGCCCAGCTCCAGTTCTGTCTGTTACTGTTTAATATTCTGCCAAAAGCAGAATGAACGAGTTCTGATTTTCTTTTGGACTTTGATGGTTGAGCTCATTACAGACTTCTTCCTTCCTTCCCCACCTTCCACCCTGCCCAGACTCCAAGATCTCCTGTATGTCCTGCTGATAGGGCTGGGCAGGGTAAAAGCACAATGCACAGAATGTGAGCCCGGAGTCATGTGCATGCCTGTGCTCCCCGCAGGCTCCAGGTCATCCTCGCGCACTGCTCTGCTTTGCTGCTATTGATACTCCAAACACATGCTGCTGTGTCTTGGCTTGGGTTTCCAGGACTCATACAGCACTGTGCCTGCTCCCTTCCTTCAGGTTTCACTGAAGACAATCTGGACACATAAATTTTATTTCTTTAGAAATCCAGAGTGAAAGTAAGTTACCTGATTTTGGGGAAGGAAGAGTGGCCACAATCTGTTACTGTTGCCATATTGCAACTTCATTTATAGCAAAGGGGGAGAATTTTTTTTCTCCAGTAAGTGGGGAGAAAGAGAGGCCACCAGGATAAACTGGGATTGATCACTGAATGACTTAGCTTTATCACTGGCCGTATTTCTTTTAGAGCTTAAAAAGGAAGTTCAACTAATTTTCTGTATGTTCATCTTTTACTCTTTTAACAGCTTTTCATGTGCACTTATCTGTACTGACATGCCGAAACAAGACTTTTAAAAATCTCAAAGAGATCTGATCCTATTAGGAACAGAAGAATTGCTCAAGACTTTGTAGATCTATAGGAACTATACCATGGATTTTTGTTTTGGACTGGAGCAAGTTTTTCCCTCTGAGATACAACAGGCAATGTTACTTTAACACAGAATATGTTCACTTGCTGTGGGAAGAAACTCGGTTGTCAGCCTGCATGGCTACCCAGGTTAGCCTCAAAAAGATGTCAGGGCATGAAATTCATTAGATTCTTTAAGAATGAAAGGAATGTACAACACTTTGAAGGTATATGTGTAGAATTCTTTAACTTCATCATCAAAATTAATTGTGTTTTATAGTCACATGAGTACTGGAAGTTGGGAAGGTAAAAATATTTCAGTTCTTTCAGCAATTCAATCAAAATAGCTCTTTAACATTGTTAGTATCCAAGGATCAAAACCATGTTTGTTTGCTTTCTTCATATTTTATGCCTCTTGTGATATAGTGGCATAGTAAAGAGAGGAAAACACTGCAGAGGAGATGTTTCCATGTGCTAAGGCTTGCTGTTAGAACAGCTCATTAAAAAAGGTTAGAAACAATGTGACTAGTAGTCCTCCAAAATCCCAAGGAAATTATTGCCCCATGTATGTCTGATGCACAACAAAACTTCTAGGGGGGCTCAGCACCATGACAAGACTGTCCGTAACTGTTAAAGGCTCTAACAATAAAGCAATTATGTGGGGATGTGGCCAGATGTAGCACCATTTTGGCTTTTTCCTTCAAAAGATTAGTCCTTTACTCAGTCTTTTGATGAAAAGCTTTAGTAATCAGACCAGTGTGCATTATTTGTATACACAATCTGCTATCTCCTTTAGTGCTTAAAGAATCAACAGCTTCTAAAGTCAGACTCCTGTCCAGGAAGTTTTATTCACTCTTTACTACAGTAGTATCTGAGATGCCCTGGACTGAGGTGAGTGAGCAAAATGATTTTTCTCCCTCCTTCTTCTCTCGTCCCTTCTTCTCTCTCCCCTCATCTCCAGTGATCATTTTTGTGCAAAGTTTCATGGACTCTCCCTTCTTTGCAGTGGGGCTATAAGAAGAAAACAGTATGATAGAAAAGATATAAGAAGAGACTTGCAACGCAAGATGTATCAGAAGCAACTTTCTAGACTGTATAGACTAGAAATTATTTTATGTTGATAATGCCCAGTTAAGGAGATGGATGCAACTAAAACTGTATCAGCTTGTGAGATCAAAGTCCTTAAATAGCTTCCCACTGTCATGACATAGAGGCAACACCAAAAAAACCTCCAGCATCTCTGTACTCAAGGATCAAGCTTTCTTCTCCTTTATAAATACCTTCAATTTGGAATCTTTCAGATTTTTACTCTTGAGATTAAACCAGCCTTTCATCTCTGCAGCCAGTACATCTCTAAGGGCAGATGGATTGCCTTTAAATAATTACTAATCCCTGTTCTTTACATTCCTTTCATTGAGGAAGGTGCTTTATTCTGACAAATACACTCTTGTATGGAATTTACACTCCAGTAGGGAAAAAAAAGCAGAACATGGTGATGGGAAAGACTGGAATTTGTTGTGTCATTTCTTTTGCTAAAAAAGAAATTTCCTCTGTTAAAAAAGACAGTAGTTAACAGATTGGAAAGGATAACTACCAAATTAAGTCACACAGATCAGACAGGCTTTATGATCTGCAGATACTTAATTGATAGGATGGGAATGCTCCTAATTTGTAGTATCTAACTATAAAAAGTAACACAACTTTCCTCCTTCCTCATTATTGTGATAGCAATTTCATTTTGCCAGTTTTTCAGTACATACAGTTGTACTAATCACTACTAACTGCTCCAAGTAGTTCAGTGTCTATCTTTTGCAGCCAGAGGGGGCATTATGCTGTGATAGGGAATTGCACAGCCCATCTTTGGGGTCAGTGGCTGACTCAAGTTTTGAATATTAAAACAAAATGTTAGAATCACAGCAAAGTCTAGGTGGGAAGTAGATGCTGGAGAGTGTGTGGTCCACCCTTTCATGGAAAGCAGGGGCCCAGTTCAGGTTTTCCAGGCGCCTGTCAAGCTGAGTCTTGAATATTTCCAGTAAGGGAGAGTCTACCACCTCTCTAAGAAGGCTATTCCAGTGTTTAATTGTTCTCCCTCGTTTTTGGTTGAGTTATTTTGTTTGTTTTTTTTTTCTCATTTATACCAGGTCAACTTTTCCTCTGAGCAACTTCTTGCTATTGCTTGTCCTGCCAACATGCATACTTGTGAACAAACCGCCATCATCTTCTGTAACTGCTTTTTAGTTATTGAAAGACATTTTTTGGCCTTCTGGAAAGTGAGAGTCTTTTACATGTTAGGCAGCACATCTGTCCTGAACTAAGTGTCTGCCTAAAGCCCTAATATTAACATTTTATGAGGTGAAAGTTTTATTTCAGTGCAGCATACAACATCTCTTGAGGGCATCTTAATTTGGAATTCTGTCCCTAAGCACGTAACTTTTCTCTTCTATAATAGAAGTCAGTGCTTTAAGTTTTCCCAGCATTGGGAAATGTGTGTCAGTAACGTGTATCTGGCTTTTCATTTTGAAGGGTCCCTGGTTGCTTTAAAAATGTGGTTTGCAGATTATAAATAAGGGCTACTGGTGACCAGCCTGTGAAATCTGAGAGGGAATCTGGTTGACAGAACTTTGTAGCATTGTACCATGTCAGGCCTTCAGTAGTGTGAGGGTTTGGGGTTTTTTCACTGCTTGAGAATGCAGAACACTGTAGAGAAATCTGTTCTGGATTATTTGGCTTTTAAGCATTTGTTCTTTATATTAAAATAAAAATAACTGGATCTTAAATATGAAGGATGTTTAAATTGCATGAAGATAGTTCTGTACTAGACCTTTTGAAGGCTCTGGTGCCTGGGAACAATTTGTTAGGGAACAATTTGTAGGGAAGAATTCATTATTCCCTCCTCCCCATTCCCTGCCTACGACTTGGTATTGATGTAGTATTTTAGACTCAGATATCATCAATATGTGATAGAGTCTATATAAACACAGCAGATACATTAGGTAGGGACAAAAGTAAGACATCCTTATAAATGGAGCTAAGAGTGCCATGGAACAGCAATAGGCACTCCTTGGAAGGCATTGAACTGGAATAAGGTTTCTTTGAAATGATCAAGACATTTTCTTTCTTTTTTTTTCCTTTTTTTTTTCTCTTTTTTTTTCAATGTAATACATAAGCCTGTCATCTAATTACAGGACAGGTGCAAAGAATCATTATGTTTGCAAAAAAATATTCCATGTAAAAAGAGAAACTGCACCTTGCAATTCATCAGCTCTGTTCCCTTTTTATGTTCAGAGAGCCATAACTCCTGATTCTGGTGATTAAGCTTTTATTGCTTTTTGTTTCCTTTAAACCTAGAGTTCCAGTGGTACACCTGTCAGGGAGTGAGAAGAGTTCTTTTCTTCTGTTTTATTTTCAGTCCCAGGCCCAATTACTTACCATATTATAGTAAAAATTTCTGAATATTTGTTTACTGTGTGGGGGGCAGAAAGCATTCAAATTGATTTAAAAGAAAAAAACACAGGGAACTGAGTTAACTTAATTTAGCAATACCTGAAATACAAGAAACATGGGATTTCAGAGTGCAGTTCATGCAGTCAGGTTTTGGATGGAATTATGTATATTTGAGTACTGCATTTCTTCAAGAAAAGACAAACAGAGAGTCTTTTCATGCTTGTATCTGCCAAATTATATTGCTTCAGTTTGCAGTAGAAGAGAGTAACCCCATTACTTACAGATGTTTAATATAACATTTTCCATGCTATTGGAATAGAAATACTAAGTCCTATGCAGGAGAGTCCTGGATTAAAACCATCAGCACAGGAGGAGGAGGGGGAGAGGAAGACTGAGATGTGATCAGTTTAGAAAGGTTGGGTTTCAGATATGGGGTAAAGCAATGAGTTTATAAAACTCTTCTGAAAAGTGTCCAGGTGGCTTGAGAGAATTTTCTGTGGCTTCTGGGCAGATGTTTGGCAGGAAAGGGACAAGTGCATCATAAGAAATGAGTATATGAGAAAAATAACACAGAAGGAGAACCTGTTGGCTGGATAAAAGTCAGGGAACAAAGTATATTTCATGTTAGGAGCATTGATGTCCAAACCTGCATGGATATAGGCACTAGGATTATAGAGTTAAAACAACAACAACAAAACCAAACAAAACATTACCAATGGATTATACTATTGTAGATTTACTATGAGCTTGTTCTCTTGAAGTGGAGAAATCTGTAGTGCCTTCTCAGCAAATTAGTTTATGTTTAAAATTGGTCTAGACTTGGACATTTAGGAGTAAAGAGAAAATGATCATATAGATATTGTTGCTATGAACTGGACTCCTGCAAGGCATATTTGGACCCAAACTAGCACTGTCTGCTCTTACATGATACTGCGTTTCGTAAGCCCTTAGTTTAATTCATGTTGTTTAAAATCTGGTCTGGATACACACCATTGACTAAGCATTTATGGCCATGTATTTGATAGATTCCTCTGAGCCAGTGTGCAGAGTGTAGTGTGAAACATCATGTTGGTTGCTTCTGAAATAAAATGCCAGCATCTCAATTAATTTGTAAATGGAAAATATCTGCCTGTGATGAATTAACAAAGTGCTGCTTCTAAAGGCCAATTGATATTTCATACTAGAACTACTGCATACTTGTGACATACCTAAGTGGATCAGAGTAGATTGAATGACACAAATAGTTCTCCCCTTCAGAAGTTTTTTTTTTTTGTCTTTCAAATGCCTCTATGAGGAATTTTTACAAGGTTCTTAGTTTCTGACTGCTGATCAAGGGTATCTATCTTGGTTTTCTCATCTCTGAGAGACACTGATGGTACAATTAAACTTTTTCAAAACTGAAGTGAATGCGGGCTTGGCTTTTGGGAAAGAGTCAAACATGCTTGGGTCCATTCTTTACATCCCATGTTAGACTCTGAATGCCTGGTATTGCAGCTAGCACACAGCATTCTCCAAGCGTAAATGAGTCCTCTATAATGCCAATAAGGTTATAAAAATATGCTTTGCCATTATACTTCTGCCTTTACAACAGCTCATTAATTAATATAGTGTAAAAAGTTAAGTAAGTTAAGTAAAACTACTGTAAGTCAGAGAATTGAACTGCTGCATGGTTTTTTTGTGGCTTGACAGGCCCGGTCATGTCAAACTGTACTATGATTTTTTTCTCTTTCCTCCTTTGTCATTTTAAATCTCTCACACCCTTGTAATAGGAGCTGACACCGATCACAAAGCTCATGAATAGCGGCACTGTTACATAAACCTGCTGGATTATAGTAAGAGGTTTACCTTGTTTTCATTATTACACCCTTTCTTGTATCTCATGCAGAATAGATGAGAACCATTTAGCCTCGTTCTTGTGAGATGAGTAAGGTGGCTAAAATATCTGCCTCCTCTTGGGATTTAAATCTGACTCTGTTGGCAAAGCAAAAAGCATTAATTGCATGACTGTTATGTTACAGGCACATCCTATTTTAAATGTTAAAGTTTACCGCATTCCACTGTTCACCACACAACATGGAAGAAGCTTTATTGTGAAGATAGAGAGGCTTTATTGCAAGTGTAGATGCATATGCTCAGATAGGATTGATTTTATAAATCTAAAGAGCTTCAAGACAGGAAGGAGTCTGTGGACTTTGCTCTGGGTAGAAATTGTGGCAGTTTGTTGGAAGCCATAATAGGAATGATGAGCAAGATGGAAAGTGACTGTCCTGTAGTGGTTTAATCAGAACTTGAGAAGTGCTGTTAATGGCAGTTATGGTATGTTCCACTTACCTTGAGTTACTCAAAAACTGTTTCACGTGAATTTAGGAATGTCTACCTTCAAAGGCAGAAGGAGGTATGTGCTGGGAATTGTTGGGCAATTGTCACAGTTGGTAGACCTCACGGAGGGCCAGGAGTGGACTGTAGAGACTAGATGCCACCCCTGTTTCCAGACATTTCTGCCCATGGGTCATGTTGGGGGTCCAGCAAAGGGTAACCTGGTACAATGACTTGAACTCAGACCTCTCTGCTGGCAACTTTCATCTGGGAGGGTACTGACTCTGGGCAGGTACTTATTTCATTTGGCAGTTTGACTCCTTTATGAAAATTGTGTCTCTGACCTGAAGGTGGGACCTGGTATCAGGTTTTGCTTGGAAATGCTGCTGCTAAACAGCTTTATGATAATTCATACACATCTGAGGGCATTTGGTCTGCCACTTTCGGTGAGTCTTAAATTCTAGGCTGAGGCTGGTGGTGAGTTAGTGGGGAAGGAGCCTAAAATAATGGTACGAGTTTGCTGCCCATTGAAGACATCTGGGTCTTTGCCAGCCCTGACACAGTGGTTTTAAATGTCCCCATTCATAGAATGACACCTGTTTATGCTAAGTGCCAAAAATTGAATATTTTAGCAATGAGGAATTCACTCAATTGTGAAAGGAATGTGCTTAGAAATGTTACTTCATCACATAACTGAGCAGGTTTCAGAGATGTGTGCTGCCTTTTATAAATGAATGCTTACATCATCCTCCTGGTTCTTTCTTCACACAAAGTCATTTAGATGAGCGGTTTTTTTTTTAATTTGTTGGTTTTTAAGTTTAATAATTCTGCTAATACATAGACACCAGCTGTCAGTTAATTCAAAACAGCAGACTGCTGGTGAAAGACAGCCTCTTTGGAACAGATGTTAGAGAAAATCCACCTGATTTTGTCCGAGGGACTTGTACACATTTGACACAGTTAGAAGCGTTATTTTAGTAATGATGTTCTGCTACACCGTCCAAGAGGAAGAAGTCTCATCTCTCATCTCATGATAGGCAAAATCATTTGGCTATTTGCTAACTTTCTTTAATCTGTAGTCAACAGAGAAGAAGTAAAAATCTAAACTGTCATTTAAAGTGGGAGTGGAAGAGAAGCGTTCAGATCACGTACTTTACCTCTGCAAAATATGGGTGTTAAATAAGAACCCTTCGCACTTCCTCGCCCCTGCTTTCTTTTTTTGGTCTTTAATTTTTGAAGCATGGTTTTGGAGATCTGATTTGTGATGTTTCATCCTACGGGGGTATCTGGGATATGATGTTGCTTTCCTGCCACTGGTTGACAGCTTTCTGGCTCTTTGATCTTATAGTCTCTGTATGTGAAGTAAAAGGCACTTCCTTGCATATGCTTTTTTTTTTGTGTACTGGGAAGGGACAGCAGTTGTAGGGCATATTCATTTGCATCATTGGAGGTCAAGGCTTGATTTGGCCTATATTAGTGTCTTCTCAAGGAGTTCCAGCCTTGAAAATGGTCTTCCTGATGACTTTACAAGGAATCATTATTAAACTAATGCTGTTAGAGTGAGAAAACTCCCTTTCCTCCTGCAGGTAAGGTACAAATTTAAACTACAAGAGTTTTCCTGTTAGGCTCTGAAAAGTTCAACGTTTCAGAGCCAAATTTTCAATCTGAAATAGAAAAGCAGAATTGGGATGATGAAAAAAGGTCTGTTGAATCTGAGTAACCTTACTTTCATAAAGTGTTGATAGAAACAGAATTCATTCAATTAATCTTGAATTTGAATATTAACTCTTCTTTCCTTTAAAAAGAAGATCAGCAGATTGCCAAAGATTATTGTATAAACAGAGCTCCATTAGAAAGAAGCCCTAAGATGGTTACCTGAAATTATTAGGGAGTCAGAGAGTTTTCAGTAACAGGAGATGCTGAAAAGATGAGTGCTTAGTTTAATGAAGGACAAATGACATGAGATGTAATAGAGGATTACATAATGATGAATTATGGTATGAGAATGAATACCAGGATAGAGGACAGAGCAGGAAGGCTTAATAATGATGGTGAATAACACGAAGATGCTGGGTTTTTTTAACATAATGCAGACCTATGGAACTCACTGTCCTGTGATACTGAGGCTAGGTTCTCAGCAGAATTTAAGAAGGATTAGCTGTTGATGGAGATGAAGCAATGTATTAGTTGTTACAGAAGATGAGATAAACACCCTGTAATTAAAAGGGATACAGGTTCTTATGCTAGAAGTCATAAACAGACTGTTCCAAAGCATCTGGTATGCTCTGCTGCCTGGCAGGATAGGCCTATTGGTAAGGTAGTTTTAGGACTTAAGAAAAAAAAGTCCAATATAGTTGTTGGTTTGTTTGTTGGTTGTTTTTTTTTTCTGACACAGCTATTACTATCTGGTTTTCTGCCTGAATTGTACTGTCGGTTGTATGGGTTGATTTGCTCTATATACTGCCAAACCCAAGAAGACTCTGATTTCCAGGAGTTCTCAGAAACAAACAATAAAAAGACTTTCTGGATTTTAGTTCTCAAAGGTGAAACTAATGATGAATTGTATTCTAACAGAGTATTCAGAGTACTTCTTTCAGATATACCATATTTCATGATGTTGTTTGTGAAGGGCAAAGATCCCTGTATTAGTGCAAATGTTTTCCTTTCAAAGCTTTAATGTTGGTAGTAGGATTTCTATTTTCTGTTCTGTTTTTTCGTAGCTTTGGAAACTCAAACATTCTGCTCAATCTGAGGGCTCATGAGGGACAACTGGTGTGAAGGTGTGACATAACCACAATTTCTTAGCTTTCAGACCTCATATTGCACTTCAGTCCTCATGTCCCATATCTCCTGTGCATTAGCTTATCAAGTCATCATCTACATCTGATCACAGTGCGTTAAGGTTCCTGACATGATTTGCAGCTAATTCCTTTGTACAATTTTGAGACAGAATCTCTAGTGTGAAATCCTAAATTAAAAGTCTCACCCACATATGCACTGTTGGCAGTAAATTATTTTTAATGGAAGTCCCAGGGACCAAATGACACAAAATGTTTGGCACAGTAGAAAGTCTTACAATAGGATCTTATTTTCTTGGCCCATGTAGAAAGGATAAAATCTTATAGGTATATGTTAGTATAAACTAATAAGTATTAATTTAGGCCCTAGTAAGTATTAATTTAAACCATTCAAAGAGATTTTCCCTCTTTTTTACCTCTTTGCCTCGGGGAGGCAAGGAACATTACTCATCAGAGGCAATCATGAACTGTTAATGCAAGTGTCATGGTGTCAGAAAAAACAGATTAATTTTCTTTCTAGAAACAATTTCAAGAATACAATTTCTCTCTGTGAAAAAGTCATGGACAAAGTCAGGACTGATGAAGGTGTTGAATTGAGATGGCTAGACACTTAATTCCTGTATCTGTAAGAAGAGATTGATTCCCTATAGATGACTAACTCAATGTCTCATCAGGCATGCTCCTTCGCTTGGTTCCTGCATCCTGGAGCGCTGTCCTACTCCTCTCTCTTTCTGCCAGGCCTTCCTTTCCTTCAGCCACGCCAGTGCACAGTGGAGACCCAGAACATGGAGCCCAGCCTCTAAGAACCCATCTGAGTGCCTGTGTTTTCCTGCCAACTTAAGCTGTGTGGACATTACCTGTCCCAGATACCTGGCCTCTGGAGGTGGCTTCATTCCACAAGTGGAATCGAGGATCAGGTGATCCTCGACCTGCTACAGAGCAGGGCATAAGCTTGTTGTCTGTCATCTCTCACAAAAGATTAGAAGGGAACTGTTTCTGGTCAGACCACAGGCAGCAGCTGTGAGTAAGCCTGTTTCTTCATGAATCCAGTCTTCCCTCCATCAGCTGTCTGTCCATCCAGTGCCCAAGGAAATGGTGTTTTTTTGAAGGTATGAGAAAAGTCTGCTCTTCACATTAGTAGGGAAACTAAGTGTACATTTCACTCTTCTCTGAACACTTGGTAGTGATTCTTTTTCAGCATTTATAACAAACAAGCTGTTCATATATGCTCTGAATAATGTAGGAAGCTATGATCAGAGATTAGAGACTCCAAAACTGAAGTTGCAATAGTCTGTCTGTTTCTAATGGAATACTTTTCTTCTTGAAAAATGAAAGTGTGTCAAAGATTAAATGTGGCTGGGGATATTTGGTTCTGAAAAATACAGGCATGTTTCAAAACTTGTCTACTATACAAAGTTGTCCTTGAAACCTACCTTGCTTCTGTCCAATCTCATGATGGGCAGAATGCCTTGGATTTACAGGATGCAAGCTGTGAGCTTAGAAGGCCCTATGATGTTTATTACAACCCTCAGAATATCCATGGTTTTGGTTACAAATCCTGTAGCCTTGGGACACCTATGAACTCCAGGTATTTTTGACTTGTGGGAGTCTCGAAGCTCTTTCTTGCGGAATCAGGAACATGGAAGTCCTGAGAACCCCACGTTTTTGTCTCCCGTGTGATCCTAATTTCAGTGCTATTTTTTGGACATTCTTTTCCCTTTAAGTTTATTCCAAACCCAGTGTTTTTGGTTTTGTTTGGTTTTTTTCCTAATCTGAGCTTTCAGCTGTATGCAACTGCATGCCAGAACCACAAGCTATTCTTTCCAACTCTTGTTCCATATCCCTTTCTCATTGCCTTCCAGGATTTGTAGCAGTGACTGAAAAGCTGTAGACACTGAGTTTATACTCAGCGATCTTGACTCTTTGTCTACTTATTGTGCCCTGAGAAAGGCTTGTATAATTGAGTTCTTGGTCAATATAATTCAAAAGAAAAGAATGAATTTAAGAACCGTATCACTCTACCACTTGGTAGTGTATGCATTTGTCTGTCTCGCTGTAGGGCTCATTATTGTTCTGAAGTCATGTGGCAGGGTTACTAAAACTCATGATATCTAAGAATAATTAGAGAATGCAGTGGTTAGTGTTCTAGTGTAGGACATGTGAGGCAGAGATTCAGTTTGCTTCTCTGCCAGCAATTTCCTATTCATCCTCAGCAAATGTCTTGGTCCTTGGGTTCCCCATAATTAAAATAGTGACAGTAGCATTATCCTATCTAATGGAAATTGCAAGGTAAAATGTATAAAAAGTTGTAAAATGGCTTGTGTATTGTGGTGACTGGAGTTTTTATTTTTCCTTTTCAAAAGCTCCTGGAGTTTTATATTTCATATTCAGGAATCATGGGAGACATAACAAAAGCCTAAGATATTTTTGCTCTGTCTTCAGTATTTGTTCCTATTCTTGCCTATTGTAGTCCCTCTTCCTCTCACTGAGTCAGCAAGATCACTTAAGGAGAATGTCTTGTAAGATGGATTCAAAACTTCTAAAAGGGGAAAAATAAGCATATTTTTTATATATTGCTGATATACATTTTATATCTGTATTATGTTATTACAAACACATGGTTATAAATATGTGTATAAACTTGGTCAGCTTTTGCTCTCTTTTTTTTTTTTTTGCTCTCTTTTGCTTCCACAAGCCAGTTGTGCAGAAACAGCTGGAGAGGGCAGAAACAGAGGGGCTCAGGAGCACTGTAGCTGGGCATAATTGGCACTGAAGTTCTGGTGAGATTAAACTAAGGGCTGAGAAAAAAGATAAAGTATTTTGTGACTTCCACTAGAAACTGAAGTTGTTGGGATCTGTACTTTGAGGACTGTGTAGATTGTTCCCAGGAGGGAATTAAGTAAATCAGTTTCAGTAGGAGAACCAACCTGTGCTTTTTTGGCCATGTTACTAATACACTTCCTTTCCATTTTTTGACTACACCCATTGTGACATCCACTTTCATATCTGATATCTGAAAGTGGCCTAAATTTTTACTCTTAATATTTGACAGAGGCATTTAGATGCAATGGACTGAGGTTTATTGCCTTGTCCCAGGCATGTACATGTGGAACTGAAATTATTTTCTTGATATGGAGGCATCACTCAGCAACAAAATTCTGTGATTCAGTAATCAAACATTAATGATCTACAGAGTGAGCTTTTGAATGTTTTTCATGCCCTGATTACTAAACAGAGGTAAGATCTGTAGTGAAGCAAAACGTGTTTGTCCGCGTGCTGAGGTTACGCTGTCGAGTGGGACCACTCTAGGGTGCTGTTGAATGCACTGCAGCAACACTTACCGCTGAATTCTCCATCAGAGGCAGAGTTAAGTGCAGTGGCTGGTCAAAACACAGCTGGACGGACTGGTTACAGCTTTTTCACCATGTATTTTTTCAGCAAATAAGCAGTTCTGTGTGATTTATTAACTGAGCTACCTGAACACTGAGTTAGAGTTCCAGCAGGAGGAAGTGGCGTCTAATCTGTAAAGCTGCTCCATGGCTGCAAATTCAAGTGGCGGAAAGTTACTGAAGCTTGTAAAGTGTCCCTGGTGGCAACCACATAACCATAAGAGAGTCATATGTTTTCTTGCTACACAGCGGGAGGGGAGGCTGATCTGGAACTGTGTTTTCCCTAGTGCTTGTTGCTCAGGCCTGGATTTTGAAGCTGGCTATTGTCTTTACGTGTGTCTTTGATTGTATGTTGTGAAATACAAACTGTTCTGTAGGCCAGGCATGGAGATCTCTTAGGGGAAGATGCATAACAGGTAATGATGAAGTAAACTATCATTTTGTTGTATTTGGAAGTAAAAATAGAGAACTGGGAAACTTTAGTGAGGTCTAATAATGAAAACTTGAAAAAAGTAAGGTTGGAGGTATAGTTGTTTTGCTCTTATTTTTTTTCTTTTTAAACCACCAGTAGAAAGTTTCCATATTTACAAAGGACGACTGAATTTGTGGAGATTTATTTTTGTTTGCAAACCATTCTTTTAATTTTTTTTAACTTTGAGGATGGATTAATTATTATTGTCATATAGCTTCAATGGGAAGGCAAATGTTTATATTGCATTAGTATTCACAGGTGCACAGCAAGTGTTTTTTTCTGTAGCTAGTCTATCAGTATAAATTTTATGGCAAAGCAAAGGGTGCAACAGGAAAAAATGCTTTAAAATGCTTGAACACTCCTAATATTTTGTCTGGCATCTCAGTTTTGAGTGAGAAGTGAAACCCATGGAAAATATCTAGCTGCAGCATAGGTTTGCAGTGGTGCATCTTGACACTTTTAGTGAGGGAATGTCAAACAGAAGAGCTTTTTCAGACTTCTAAATCCATACTCAGACATCTGCCTTGTGTTTGAATGCAAGTTACGTTGCAGGCTCCTCTGTCCGAGTCAGGTACCTGACCATGACCTACAAGTCACTTTCATGTTTTTTTCTGAGAAAGTTGGTTCTTGATGATGCTCAAGTTTGTATGTGCACCATAGACATGTACAGAAATGCCCCATTGTACTTTGGTCACTGCTAATTTGTCTTTTTCTGTTTGGGTGTTTTGTGTGTAGCCTTTTCTCCTATCGTACACAGTGCTGAGCAGTCATCTTGCAGTTTTCTTTCTGATGGACATATTTGATGCAGGTAGTTCTGAAATTACTTTTAGAAAGCAAAGTGAATAAACACTGTTGATGGGGGCTTGGGCCAGCCTGTTGTTAAAATGTTGTTCTGTAGCAGAAGAGGTGAGTGAAACATATTACACGTTCAAATGCTCGGTATTTCATGGCATAAAGTACTTTATGGTGGAGGGATCTTTTCATGGAAAAAGCCGTCAAGAAGGGTACAGTGCTGCTATAGGGTGATGATTCTGATGTTGTCACATAAAAAGTACATAATTTTAAGAGCCCTTTGGGCATAGATGTCCAAGACTGAAAAAATGTCATATTGTCTTTTCTCATAGATACCTGATATAATAATTAACAGTGCATTTTAATGTGCATGTTGAAAGGGACAGTTGAAAATCATGCAGAATTTTGCTTTTCCTGGTGGCTGTATTTCTGCCATAGTGGCTTTCTAATGTAGTTTCTTTAGATACAAAAAGAAAAGAACAACCTACATTTTAAATCTGCTATAGCACTTTGCACCATCAGTGCACTGCTTTTACACTTATGACAAAATGACAAATTTGGAAGCACCAGGCGTGACCTGAAGTATTTCTCTTCCTTCCCTCCTGGCACTTACATGCCTATGTACAGACACACATATGCCCTCTCTGTTTCAAAGTCCTAGCTGGGATGTGATAGTATATGGAAAAGAAATGTGGCATTTGGGTCAGTGTTTCCAGTTCACAGACAGCGTGTGATGTAAGATGGCTTATTGCTGTACAAAATAATAATCTCTTATATACCAGTTAAATTGAGTGTAAATAGCTGAAGGTTCAGATACCTTTGCATTTCAGGGGTTTTAAGAGTTGATTGATGACTCTGTAGTAGGCAGCAGCTCTGCTTTTCTGGTTATGGTTAATTATATCACAGGTGATGGTGTCACGTTTTGTGCATGTATAACTGAGACATGTGCCTATTCAGTGTATGCTGAGTGCTAGCCTATTCCAGTTCTGTGTCCCATGGCATTTGTTTAAGCCAGGAAAAAAAAAAGTAAGTTACAGCTAACTTAATGAGCAGGGAGAGGTTAACACCTGTCTATCTAATCCGTACTTTTCCTGTATTTTATTGCTCTGAAGGAATATCACTGCCTAACAGTTCTAGCGCATAAACAGCTAAACAGTACTTGACATTTAAAGAGATTTTCTGTTGTGCACTTGTATAGTCAAGAGTAATTCTAATCCTATTAAAGATATTATGTCATGGAGGCGTGCCCTGGAGGAGAAGGCTTCTGCTAACTGGCCCGATGGAAAGCAGAGGGGAGGGGCGAGCAGGAGGGCGGATTTATTACTCGATAGTTAGGTCAGGGATTTCTGTGGGAAATGCCCAGTGGTTGCAGTTGCCGATGATTTCACGGCAACAGCAGTGAAACACAGAGTGCGCTCCGGTAGCTGGTTACTGAATGAGACACTGCAAATGGGTGGAAAGGAAAAGGACAGCATGTGAGAGAGAGTCAGAGAGACACAGAGAGGGAAGCTGAGAGCAAGGAAAGTGCTCCGGCTCGAGGAGAGTCTCCCAGGTGTACTGCAGAAGCTTTTTGGAAATGGATGCAAGGACCATCTGCTGCCTATAGATTAGAGGGCTGTAGACTAGGAGTGCAGAGAAAGAGCTTATGGCTCTTTTAAATAAAAACCAAAGTTCTGCATAACTGATTCATCAAGATAAATCATGAGTCTTCTCTTGCATGGGATATTAATGTATAAATCCATGCTTCAGACAGGCAGAGTACAGCCTACATTGCTTTAAAAAATAAAACCAGCAACAATGCAGTGAATAAATTCTGCAGTGATTATCTGATTTATGTACGAAGAAAAAGAGAAGCAAAGCACAGACAGCTCTTATCGCACTGTGGCATTTGCAAGGCACTGCATTTAATGCTGAGAGATGCTATACATTAAATCTGACAACTGTGAAAAGAGAGATCATGGAGAAGTCAAGTAGTGAGGATTCTTCAATTCACCGGAGTCCATCTTTGGATAGCAAAGACTCAGATTTTGCTAAACCTTCTACCTCAGGGAGGCAATTTGGTCGAGGTTTTACTGCCGGAGCTTTCTATGGTACAACTGGATCACGCACACAGAGCCACACTGGGGTCGGAACCGGGACCGGCGCTGGGACTGGAACTGGCGTAAAAAGTGACAAATACAGTGCACCCAAAGGCAGCAAATACGTGGTCTTTTACCTGGATCTATCCTTTGTTTTCCTTTTAGAATTTAAGAAGTGCAACATGGCAAGAGGCTGCCTGTGTTGTTTGAAATACATGATGTTCCTTTTCAATTTAATATTTTGGGTGAGTACTGCCTTTTCAGTTGCCTTCATCTGTTAGCGTATCCTGTACTGCTGCATTATGTGTATGGTGCATCTTTGAAGCAGTACAGTAAGTTCCCTCCTGCTCTCTCATACCTGCTTGGAATATTTTCTGTGTTAAACTTGTGTCTATTGGGAAAATGCACATGCTTTCTATATCTTTATTGCTACCTGGTTACTGTAGTTTGGCTTTTAATCACTCAGACTTGCTATTCTAATGTGCTTTGAACTCGGTTTTCTAAGAAAGGGCAGATTTGTTGCCCTTTAAGAAAAAACAGAATTATTGTAGCATTAAAATCCTGCAGTGGCTGGATTTTTGCATTCTGCTGTACTACCTTGTGTTGCAAAAAGCTGCAGGTTAATTTTTGAAGTATATTGTCATTGTCACTATAAATCTCATTTGCTTTTTGTAAACTTCATTTGGCAAACTGCTTTTTCATTTGAAATAAGTTCTGCTCCATTTCCCCAATTAAAAACAGTAAATCATGTATATTCTAACCTCTTAAGGTCTCAGCATAAATGTGAAATGTCTGGAATGGTGAATTAATCTGGATTCAGTTTCAGCTGCAGTTGTACACGTTGGTGTATGAAGTTGGAGACTTGCACTTGCTTCTCAGGGATGAAAATTGATTTTCCTCCATGAGCCAAGAGGCATGAGGAGTTGTAACAATGAATGCCTCAGCAAGCAAGTTAAAAGCCTAATGGCTACTTTAAGCAAAGTATTGTCATGTACAAGAGAGGGAGGAAAAGTTAAATCATCTGGCAGCGAGGCATCCTTCAGTACAGTATTTTTAAGAAAATCACAGGCTAATTGAAATATACTGAGAATAGCTGAATATAGCCCAATATGAAATGGTTTGCTTAGTTGAAAGCAAAGGTCACTGCTTTCCTGATGGTTGTGATCCAGAAATATACAGTAAGCTTCATAAATAAATGAAAACACTGTCCCTGGATTTATTTTGGAAAAAGAGGCATTAGCAATCTGGTTCAGATAGCTACCTCTGGTGTGTAGATATCATTGTTCAAATTAGGAATCTTACTAGCAGGTCCTCTGTTTATCTTGACCCACTTACCGAAATAACCTTTAAGAGCAGGAGTTAATGGGAGATTTGGTAGAGTGTTGAACCACTCATGCAACAGTGAGCTTTTATCAGTAATAGACTGGAATGGCACAATTACTGAACTTGTAGGCATCTTATTGAAATAAAAAGACAGAACTGATGACTTAAGAACATCTGATCAAAATTCACTTATGACTTTTGTTTTCTTTTTCTGTGCCCAAACCCTACTAGAAAGTTGCCTTAACTATTTCCGGAACAAATAATTTTAAACACACCAGATTGGTATCAAACTGGATATTTGACCAAAGGCTGCCTTACTTTGACACCTTGGAAGTGTTTTTTTTTCATACCTATATGTGGTGACTAGTTTTAGAAAAGCTTTTTTCTGATATCATTACTCATGTCCTCTGTGATCAGTCATTTAGGTGTCTCTTAGCCCCTCATCTCCTCAAATGCAACATCTTTCTTTGATTTTATATTCTTCCAAAGGAGCAATTTTCTTGACTGCATCAGACATTTAGAGTCCATTTTTTCCATTTCTTGAACTTGCAAAAATATTTCAGACTTCATCTGTGTGCTCATCTCTGTCTGCTCAGCTCCCACTGGACTTTTACACAAACACATTGCTTCTTAGGTTAAAACTAGCCTGCCATCTGGAACAGTTCTCTTGTGTCCTGTGCTTCTTCAGTTCTTACTCTTACCTCTTAATCCCCTTCACACTCTTTTCACCATGTCTTTTGTTGTGAGGCTTATATCACTTTTCTGTCTGTTATTAAGCTTTGTCACCACATCTCTATCCAGTATTCTGAAAGTGCTTTTTTGTATGAACCATGCTATACAGAATGAAAATGATACTCTGGCATGGTGAATCTAAGAGATTATAGAAAAATGCTAAATGCAAGATGTTGGGTACTCTTCAAAGTAGTTTACAACAGAAATTTGATCCTCCAGCCTGTTTTAAATTGTTCAGAAGTCTGCCTTTCTTCAGTGTAGCTGGCTTTTACTCAGTTTTGCAAGCCAGAATCATGTTCCCTTGCATCCTCACACTCTTGCTGTAGTCTTACTTTTTTTTTCTTAATTGAGCTGTGTTGTTTTGAGACATTCAAATTAATAATAATTATCATCCCTTTTTATTCGTGGAAGCGCATCCTACAGGCAGGTGTTGTGTAGCTCACCACATCTGGCTTCATACCTGGCATCTACATTAGTCCTACTATGCCTATCTGACAGGTTTTGAATGTTTGGCTCTGTACAAGGTGTTCCTTGCTGATGCTGTGCACCTGCAGGATCTCTCTCTCCTGCCCTGAGCTCTCCTGCTAGCCCAGCTCTGGACTCCCCACACACCTCTGCCAGTGTCCTTCACTCCTACCCTGCCCTGAAGCACTCCCTGCTATTTCGCTCCTGTCTTTCTTCTTAACCTGTTTTTTTCCATTCCCAGGTTTTCCCATTCTCTCTGCTTCCTTCTGAATTTCTGTTAAGAAAGCCAAGGTCAAAAACATGAAGTTGTGGCCTGCTCTTGAGCTGTGACTATCATCTTTTGTAATGCAAGGTGATTTATTTTTAAGAAAAGAAAACTCATTTTTAAACATGAAATTTTCTGAACAGTAATTTAAAGCAGAATGAGACTCCTGGTCTTCAGAGGTGAGGAGACCACTGCCACACTGTTTTCTTCTGGCAAAGGCAAGAAGCATTTTGGTTTTGGACTGTTTTAAATACAGGAACTGGCTTAGGCAACTGGAAACAGAGGTGGGAAAACTGTGTTTCAGGGAGTCTTTAAACAGGTGCCAGTCCAGCAGCTGTACAGCTGCAATAGACAGTCTGGCAGAGCAGCTTGGTTACCACAAAGCTGCATTGTTCTGAGCCTGCAGGAGCAGAAAGCCCATCTCATAGGAAGCATTGCTCTGCCAGAGCAGAATGGGGTTTGTGAGATGCTTCCTCTGCAAATGAAAACGGGAGGTGTCCTTTGGCATCCCAGAATGCTGGGCACCATTATTTTGAATTATTCTTAGTGTTGGCTCAAAGGAGGATGTTCTTCAGTGGGAAAAGAGGAACTTTTTCCCCTTATTTCCTTCTTGACACAGGGAAAGAGACTGAAATCTAATCTGTCCCTCATGGGCCAATGAGCTGTACTAGTCTTTCAGCCTTGCAGCTAACTCATATGTATTTGAATACCAATTATATATTAATATTATATGTTATACACATTATTTTTATGTAGACTATGTTTTTAATATTTTAATATATATTCATGGATACATATACACATGTACAGATTTTGAGGTGATGGAGAAGTGCAGTGGTTAGGGGATTCTCTCTGTATTTTGTAGCCAACATACTGTCACTGTGATATCTACAGTCAAGGCTTGCCCTGTATTGCTTCTGCCCAGCAAAAATTCAGTGTTTGAGAATAAGACTACAAAATTCAGCTTTTGAAGATGAATAGTGTGTGCATTAGTTAACCTGGAAGGATCACATGGGAGTTGTGCAAAGCAAATTTATCTAAGTGGGGCCTAGCAGTAAATTGGAACAGAAGGTGCTTCTCCACCATATTACCAAGAGCTTCAGGTATTTCTCTGTGTCCCTCTGATTCTTAGCAGTTGTTCATGGCCATCTGGCATTGCTTTCTTTTAGAGATTAGGAGAGTCTGAGCTGAGGGTTAAGGAAGCTTATAGTATTTAATTGTGTGGCTAGGATGATGATTTACACTGAATTCATCCTAAGTGCATAATATGTTTTGCAAAAGGACTGGACAGCTACAAATGTTAATTGATTTAGTTTGCCTTCAAGAATATTTATGTGCAAACATATAGAGATTGTAAAGTAGCCAGTATCACTCTGCAGAAGAAATAAAGTATTGATTTTTGCTTCTACAGATAGCAGCTAAATTGTCAACAAAGGTTATTGCCAAATGCAAACATTAGGGTATATGTCTTTCTCTGGTAGATTTCACTTCTCTGTTATTAGACAGAAGCATTACAATAATTATTTTCACAAAAGGTGTTGGAAAAATCTTACCAGTTATAAAATGGAAATTTTATAAAACATGAATTTTTAATAGAAATTTTGCTCATGAAATGAGAATTGCACAGGGTCTAAAAAGGTACATTTTGAAGTGAGTGGAATAAGATAAAAAATTGACTAGAGAAATTTGCAAGTAGTCAATGGTCTTGGCCACGTGTTGGGTTGTTCTGTTAATTTAACTAAGGTTAATGAATCCACATAAAGTAAAATGTTCATAATACACATCTTGATAGCTTTTACCATTACTTAATTTTAGTATAAAATGTATTTTATTGGGGGGAATATATAGCAAGAGTATTAAATCTCTGATCTTCTGTATCTGAAGAAGTGCCAAGGAAAAGCTAACCATAGTCAAGAAAATCCTTAATGGGGTTTATTTGTTCAAGTGTTTACTTTTAAACTACTATAAGAAATTCTGATAGAAATAATACCCGTGTATTAATGTTATAAGCAGAAGTTATAATTTCTCTGGGTTAAATGGAGTCAAGTTTACAAGCTCAGTTATTTAATACTCAGTTTCAAAGTAAATTTTGTTATGTGTTTGGAGAATTTTTCTTTCACTGAAACATAAGTCTAGAAGAGAAGAAGTTGGGTTGGAAACCTGATGGTCCAGCAGTAGCAGCAAAAAGTCAAATACAACAAACTTTTCATGGATAGTCTCTTATTACAATAATGGATACTATTGCTCCTGAAAAATGTTTTTCAGTGTTAATTGTTTGCCTAATTTAATATAGCAGGAATAGTTAATATTTTTTCCTGTAGATTAAAACCAATGTTGTGTGTTTATCCATGAGGATAAAGATGGTAGTACAACAGGTCACTTTTACTGAAGTCTCGGATCAGAATAAAGCATGTCCATTCTCTGTGTGTGGCTGCTGTCAAAGCTACTGGTACTGTACAGCAGCTAACAATTTTAGAATGGTTTACATAAGGTAATCCATACTTATTTATGCCAAACTGGAATAAATAGTACAGTGCACTCTTTAGTTTAAAGTACAGAGCTCTAATGCCTAACTGGATCTGTTGGACAGACAGTTAAATCATGTGGAGAGACTTTGTCCCTACACACATCTGAAAATGAATCTCTGAGGTTTAAAAGGGGTGTACAGTTTGTCCCTTAAATGGGAACAAAATTCCTAACTACAGGCAGCTTAGAAAAGGAAACACATTAAATTTCTCTCTCTTTTGTTGTGCGTCCCACTGGCTGCGTTATCTGATATTCCCCATTTTCTGACATGGGATAATGACAAGGGGAGACAGTGAGTGGCCCTGGGATGTTTGTCTCTTGACATAATAGCGGTATTTAGATATTTACTTCTGTTGTATTTTGACTCTAATGACATA
>JAOXXN010000174.1:303815-336177 GCA_026770055.1 Myrmophylax atrothorax | reverse complement strand
CCTCCCCCCCCCAAAAAAAAACAACCAAAAAACCAAAATAAACCTGCAAGACAGTGAGTTCTGGAAAAACTATGTTTTCAGTGACGTTAGCAGGAGAGTACTTTTTTTTTTTTAACATAGGGATTTGAGAGGCTGTGAAAAGATCCCAGCTATTAGTTTAAGTTTCCCCTGCAAATGGTTTTGCACTGTTGGGGTCCCAATGGAAACATGCACCACAGTGGGGGAGAACTATTAGATAAACGTTTTAGCATGACAATATTTTGGCTGGGAGGAAAAGGAAAGGTAATATTGAGTTCAAACAGTGTGGTGTCCTAATGAATATGATGTAAATGAAGTCCATTTGTAACCTGCATGATAACATTACAGAATAATGTTTAAACATTATTGGAGACCTGAGACTAGTTTCGATTTAAAACTGCGAGATTTGCTTGAGACCTGAGTTAGACTGGTTAATACAGGTGGAGAGAGCCCCATAACTGGTTTTAGGGTCTAAGCTGTTTCAACTTGATAGGGAAGACATGAGATATGGCATTTTTTGCAGCCATCCTCTAACTAGCTATTCTTTGCTAACACCATATTTTATTCACGTTGTTTTCAAGTGTATGGAGTTTTTAAAATTATTTTTTGTTTTCCTTCAGTGTGGAAGTGTTTTTACTCTAGCTGTAGGTAGGTGTGAGAGCCACTTGTGTCTGTTATTTTGGATAGATGATGAGTTGATTCATCACTCAAGCAGATTTTTTCTATACCACTGTTACAGTGCAGCTTGCTGGATGGTTTATTCATTTGTACATGAGGAGGTTTATGGTCATTGAAAGTGAAAAGTGGAGTAAGAATTTCAAATTGGAAAACAAATTACTCCCCTCCAGTCCTCCCTGCCCCCCAGTACTCTCAGAGTTAAATCTTTCTTTAAATGTATGACTCAGGTTCTGTTCCTAATATCCTTTATCTGTATGACATTAAGCAAATTTCTTCAGGCTACTGTGTCTCAGTTCCCCTAACTTTAAAAACAACGATGTATCAACTTGTATAAAACAATGGTTATAATCATGGAGTGCAATTACTGTTAACTTTGAATAAGCCTAATAACTGTAATATTTCCTACTAACTTGTGGATTTCTAGACCCCTTTCAATAAACTGCTTGGTTGAGCCTTGGTTAGCACATTCCCTTTTTTGTCTGTTCCTGCTAACCACCAGGTAAGTAGGACTGCAAGAGGCCCATCCAAGGGGGTATAATCTTTCTCATGCGAGTAGAGGATGAGCTTGTAACTCCATTATCTGGCTGTCCAAGGAGGCATCTAATTTGTTTTTTTAAGTGCTGCTGACACAGAACAAGACCTGAGTAGAATGCATTTCAATTTGTGAAAAGTAAGGTGTGTTTTGTTGGGGTTTTGATGAACACAAAGTTAGGATGTTCCTAGTGGGCTGCCAAGGCACCACAGATACTGTGATATACTATAGCTCCTTGGTGTTTTGTAATTTGTGGATTTACCCAACCTTTCAGCAACTTATGAAAACTGAATAAAAGGAAGAATTCTGCTAGAGATCTTGGGCTTTGCTTTAAATACCTTGCAGAAATAACTAAGCCCTACCTCATATGGCTGAATATGTGTTATTAGACAGTGAATGTTTGCTGAACTTTTTGGGAACATGTCACGTAAAACTTAATCATTTTAATAGCACTTTACAGAAATGGCTGCAGACACTGAACAGAATGCAATTTCAGAACTTTCTGAAACAAATTAACTTTAAATCAACTTAGATCTCCACTCAGCTCAGTCCCTTGCTACTTAGGAGCAACTTAAATTGCTGAATTTACTCAGCAGAGATAACTGAACATCCAGTTTTTTTTAAGTTTGACTGGAATGATTTTTCTTTCCTGCTGCTTTTATTGAGCTGAGCCAAAGTTTACATGGCTATCCAAACCTTTTTCATTTAACTACTGCATCCACTGTAGCAAGGATTGTGATTATTCTTGGGACCTGCTGCCAGTTTGAATTTTAAAAGTCACCTATTGCCTGTCTTCAATAATGTCTTAAAACTTAGCAGCATAGCCAATAGCTTTATCACTGCTCAGGTAACACAGGTAGGGCTAGGTTTTCCACAGGGTTACAAAACATCCAGTCAGTGTTTGTTTTTGTCCTTAATCTTAAGTCATAGTCAAGGCCCTACAATTTTAGTAACCAATCTGAGTCCATCTTTAAGTGTTTAGTTACACCGTTAACATGCTGCCTCTTGTCTCTCACCCAGAACCTATCTGGGAACAGAGCTGATGGTTACCCCTTTGAAAGCAATGCATCCCTTGGAAAGGGATGGAAACTGAAGCATAGGAAGACTAGTTTGCCATTTGTTTTCTTTCTTTGCCTCCTTATGTTTGCTATGGTTTTGTTGTTAAATGCATGAGATGACAATTAACTTTTCAGATTCAAAAGAACTAGTACTGTTTGAAAATATTGCTTCTGTTTTGGTGGGGAAGGAATTCTGTCCTCATGGGTTTTGTAGAATCTACTTGGTCCTCATTGCAAGCTGCCCTTGGTATTCCCATCTCTTTTCCTGTCCTCTGACTCTCCTGAATTGAACACCCTTGTTCTGTTTCTAATCAATGCACTAGGGATATGTAGTTTTGAAAATAACTTAAACTAGTGTCTTTATGTCTTTCTTCTCATATAATACTGGCGAGTCATGGAGCATCAGAGATTGAATTTTTATTGGTTTTATTTCTTCTGTGGATTTCCCCATACTTCTGTTTTACGTGCACTCTGGTACAATTTCTACTGCTGTAGGTACAAATTACAAGTCTGCAGTAGGAAATGATCACGTTGCTGTTGATTCTTAAAAGTGTATGACACCTACTGAGAGTTGCTGCAAGGAAGTGAAACAAGCAGAAACTGGTATGCTAATAATTTGTGACAGAGTTATTAATTTCTAACACTGTGTTGTGTTGTGACTGAGAAGCATTTATTGCTTTAGTAGAATAAATGGCGTTTAATATTTTTAAATTTTTTTTCATGATGAAGAAGACTGAAACAAGATAATAATGGGCTATGGATGAAGATAAGATTATGAACAGATGACTATAAGCTGTAGGGGTTCATCAGCTTAATGAATTACTAGTCATTAGCAGAGATGCATTAGTTGCTTGTGTGCATGTTTCTACCATGTTGCAAATGTGATGCAAAGCATGTTAACTTAAACCACACAGTTTATTCTGCAAATAATGTATGTAGTGGTTAACAGTGGGAGCAGTTACCTCAGAGTATATCAGAGTGTACAATCACTGAGTTTGAAAAGATGAGAAAATGAAACAGGGGAAAAAGAAATTGCATTGTACTAATCAGTGAAATTTCCTCACTGACTTTACTATAGTAGAGAACTGAAAGTTACTTGAAGGGCTATTTCTGAATCAGAGGTTTATTCTTTCAGGCTTTTTAACTGATGTATTAAGCACACTTTGTTTTAAATGGGGCTGCTGAATATTTACATTTTGTCAGTAACTGTGTCACTGCTGAGTAGCGTGGATTCTTCACAAGACTCCTTTCTTCCTCTGTATTGTCTTGGAGAGTTTCCAACTAGTTATGATCTTAAGCAGGTAAGAGAGTATCTGTCAGTGGATTGTAATTCAGAAATGTAAGCATTTCATTTTGTGTCATTTTGTAGTAGTGGTAAACTCAATTGGTGATTAAGAATATTATCATCCTTTACTTCTGTGCCCACCCCTCACATTTTCACTTCATCTAGCTATTGCTGTGTTTCAGAGTTTGCCTTTTCTTCTGCAGTGTCCTCTGGATGCAGAGACACAGTAAAATTAGAAAAAAAATAAATCTCATGTTTTCAACTGCTCTTTCCTTGGGGTTTTGATTGCCCTGTGTTCTCTATTTTCACTGCTTTAAGGAATTGATATTACATCTGTTGCCCTAATCCCAGAGTGCCTTAGGACCACTTAATGTATTTATCCTCTTGACACCCTGTAAGTATGGGTAGTGCTTTTATCCTCCTGATACAGATGGAAAGCTGAGACACAAAAACAAAGTGAACGTCTGCATTGGAGCACAGGGTAGAGGGCTGAGAGCTATTAGAGACCAGAACTAGCAAGTTTTCATAGTTTTACCCCAATCAGCAACTAAGTACCACACAGCCATTTGCTTATTTCCCCACCTGACACCCCAGTGGGATGGGGAGGAGAATCAGGAAGAAGGTAAGTGGGTTGAGATAAAAGCCGTTTAATAATAGAAACTAAATGTAATAATAACAATAACAACATAACGAGAATTGTAATGAAAACTGAGACAACAAAAAGAGAGGGAGAAATAAAACCCAGAAATCCCCACGTGATGCAGAGTACAGTCGCTCACCACCCAGTGACCCAATCGATCCCTGAGCAGCAATAGGCAGCTCCAAGCTGAATCCCCACAGTTTATATACTGAGAATGATGTTCTGTGGTGTGGAATATCCCTTGGCAGGTTGGGGTCAGCTGTCCTGGCCATGCTCCCTCCCAGCTTCTTCTGCACCTCCTCACTGGCAGAGGATGAGACACTGAAGAGTCTTGGATTCGGGGTCAGCACTGCTCAGCAACAAGTGAGGAACAGGTTGCTCAGAGAAGCTGTGCACTCCCCAACCCTGGAAATCTTCAAGGTCAGGCTGGATGGGGCTTTGAGTAACCTGGTCAAGTGGAAGGTTCCCTGTCCATGGCAGGGGGTTGGAACTAGATGATCTTCAAGGTCCCTTCCAACCCAAGCCATTGTGTATTATGAACATTCTGTGTTACCAACATTATTCTCACACTAAATCCAAAACACAGCACTGGACCAGCTACTGGGAAGAAAATTATCTCAGCCAAAACTGGCAGAAGTCCCCATGCAGCAGACTTCAGCACGGAGAGGCTTGTGTTGAGTCCTGCATGGCAGTGCCCATGAGCTCAGAAATCCTGCTGATCACTTATCTTGAGCTCGAATGTCTTTGCAGAAGTCTTCCCTGCACTTTGACTTCCAGATTAGCTTGGGCAGAGGCAGCTTAAATCTGTCTATATCCATGGTGTAGATGTGTCCTATTAAGAGACTTGTACAAAGTTAAACTGAAATTGAATCTGGATCTCTGAAGTCCCTGGTAAGTGTCTTAAGCAGCAGACCATCTGTTATGCACCATGCCTTGTGAGAGACTTCAGAGGCAATGACACGTTTGTGCAGCATTGTCTGCAGGCACAAAACTCTTATCAGATTTAGGACCTACCATCCTTTCATTTGGCTGCGTACTCCAGAGGTCATCATGCCACTGACATCCAGAAGTACCTAGAAGAGTGGAAGGTTTCTCATGACACAACAAAAATCCTAAACCTCTCCACCACCTGCGAAGTGTCACTAAGTAAACTGAAGTTCTCTTCTTGACACTGTCAGGCAATGGATGACAGTCAAGGTGAAGGCTTGGCTATGGGATATCTCTCTTTATATGTATATGGTAATATTTCTTTTTGTGACTCCAAACCAATGAATAAAGTATATTCCAAAACTAGTAAACAAATAAACCAACATAGGATTTAACACTTACAGAAGGTAGAGATAAGAAGACAAAAAAGTTACCTGTTGCATGGCTGACAGTAACACTTCTTCCTGCTTTCCACAGCCCCTCAAGCTATATGTTTGTCTTTTACTGTCTGAGCAACGTTTGTGCTAACAGCTTTCTCAGCATGGTAAATGTAAAAAGAACTGTTGTGTGGGATCTCTTTTTTCCACTCTCGGCATCTGGGAGGATGTTGGGATGTCTTTCAGTGCAACACTGGTTTTGTGTCTTATGGGATGTACTTTAAAATGCAGATAGTTAGAGTTATATTTGCTCTCATTTTGCTATTTTTGTGTTTGTTTAGGCTTTTTTTAGGTGTTGTCTAGTCTGCTCATAGAAGTGGTCTGTGGAGGTGGCTATGATGTATGACCTTAGTGTGATAGAGCTATCTGTTACTTTGGCAGGTTGGAATCCCATTTTCTTTGGAAATTTAAGTCTGTCTTTCTGCCATTAGGTAGAACTGGAAGCTGGCACTGTTGCTGGATTTTCTTCTTGTTTGGTTTCTTAGCCTGTTGTTCCATTTATGACTTAATTGGAACAAATAATTGTTGTGCTTTATCATTTACCATGTCTTAGTGGTAAGGTTTACCTTACTAGTGGTAAAGTTTCTATCGTTCTGTTTTGAGTATCCAAATAAACTGTAGTGGGGTTATAAGTTAATATGACTGTATTTGACTTCTGGTATTTTGATTTATCCGCCATTCATGAGACTCAAATGCAAAACCAGATATACTGGATCAGACCAAAAGTTTGTATATCCTGTCTTTCAAAGCAGACGATAAAGAATGCTTAATAGACACTAAAGGAATTGAACAAATTCATGGAACTCCTTTCATTTATCCAAAATTCTCTAGCAAAGTTCACTTGTTTAGCTAAGTGTTCTGTGAAGGGGCACTTCCTTTTAAGCCTTCTGCTTGATAATTTCAATAGATGGTGACAGGTATTCTGAAAAACAGGGAACCATCCTCCTTTTGATTTGTCATTATTGTTTTGGTTTGGGTTCTTAAATTTTTTTTATTTTATTGCTGGAATGGGAAGAAAAATAAGAGAAATTCTAATTTAAAATGTGTTTGCTGCAAAACTAATATTTAACAGTGCTTTGCATAGCATATGTTGAGATCACAGAATCATAGAAAAATTCTAGGTTGGTAGGAACTTCTAGAGAACATCTGGTCCAACCTTCTGTTGAAGGGAAATCCCTAGATTGTGTTACCCAAGGCCCTGTCAAGCTCAGCACTGAGTATTTACAGCATGAAAGACTCCACTGTTTCTCTTGGTAATCTGTTCCAATGTTTACTTGTTTTCAATTCATTCAGTTTGTTCTCAGTTTTCTTTATTGCCACACCAAAAATCATTGTTTGTCTTGGTGGAACTATGTGTGATGGTCTTCAGTTTCTTGAGCTGGAATGACCAAACCTGGATGAAGTAGTCAGAGCGTGGTCTAACAAGTGCTGAGTAGAGTGGAGTAATCACATCTCTTGATCTGCAGGATATAGCCTTGCCAATGCTGCCTGAGGCTGTATTTAAATGGTTACACTAATATTTATGTTGTTTTGTGGTGTAGCTTTTAACATCAAGTTTAGAGCAGCAGCACGCACAGTGCTCCATTTAGAGTTCAGGGTGATGGAGAAGCTCTGTTGTGAGGAGAGGAATATTTTCTTCCTCACTCCTGAGTGTGTACACTCATATTACATTGCTGCAACTAAACACTTTCAACCTTTTATTGTTTTTCCCTCCCAAGAGTGGATCTGACTGCCCTCCCTTGCAGCCTCCCCTGAAGTACCCTTCAGATAAACCACTTCTGCTTGTTTGAGCCATTCAGCAGGTTTTGTAGCCCATCCTGCAGCTCTGTCACTGTAAGTCATACTCAGTTTTAAACTCCATCCAGCACAAGTGCTGACAAGAACAGAAACATTGATCTTATCACTCCCCCATCCAAGTGACCACAGCATACGATGGTGTTCTCTGGTACAGTGTATTGATTTTATGCATCGCTATATGTGTTACAAGGCTTCACAGTATTATTGGAACTGCTGACTGGTTTTCTTGTTCCATGTTTCTGGTCTGATTAGGGCTCCTGAAGTCCACCTAGTGCTTGTTTTCTCTGTAACGTTTATTCTCATTAACAGAGCATGTATCTCAGAATAATGAGATTTTAGTAGTTCATGGTTTTTACCAACAGGGCTGGGAATGGGGCAGATTAATAGTTGTGGGGTTTGGTTTTGTTTTGGTTGGTTGGGTTTTTTTAAAACAAAATGCTATTTTTTTTGTGTGTGCATTCTCATGTGTGACATTATTGGAAATGATACTTCTTATTTTAGACTTACATTGAGGGAGCCTGGGCAACATCTAAACCTTGAAAACAATGGGCCTATATAAAAAATAGTCTGTAGAAAGTGTTGGTTTTTTAAAAAATGTTTTATTGAAGTGCAGACTGCATGACAACTCTGGTTGTTTCCTGCAGTGTATCTGTTCTGACATGTGTCCTAGTTTTAGACCTTTTTTAAGTTCATGAGTGTGTTTTCTTCAGAGGGCTATATTAAAGTCTAACAGTATTTCTTTCAGAACACTTCATCTTGCTTGTCCTCACAGAACTAGCTGGGATCAAGCATGTTTCCACAACACACACAGTTCTGGAATGTCCAAGAATGCAAGTTTCTTACTTAAAAGCTTCTGCAGCTGTGTGTGAGCAGTAATAAATGGTTGACACAAGCCTCTGGGGACAGCTTTAAATGGGTGAACTGTTCCCTGTTTCAGCAGTCTCAGGGATTTTTTTTCTCCACTGGTTGGATGCTATGCTATGAGCCTGACCCAATCCTTAGTGACAGCTTGTCGGGCTGATTAATGTAGACTCCAGAGAATAGCTCTTTGCTCTCTGATTGATTCATTTTACCAATAGAACTCACATTCCTGCAGTGTGAATAATAAACAAGTGATTTAATGAGTACTCCCCAACCTATTCCAAATGGCATATCCTGTTTGAAGCAGTGCATGGTTTTGAAAAGCTGAAATACTTGCTGTATGTTACATGCTGAAGATCCTACTTCTCCCATAAATCCAAATTACAAAGTTATGGATTCATTTTCTTCTGTGCCATACCATTTGACACGTTGTCAGAAATGTCACTGACATTTAAATTGTTACTTTCTTCTAATTTTTCTGGTTCTTAACCACTGATTTTTTTTCTCTCTGCTTCCCACCATGGATTGTGTTTCTCATGAAACTATTCTCTCTTTGCAGTATTTTCTGCATTTTTTATATCAAAAGGTGACATGCAAAAAGTCAGAAAAAAATTAATTCGTCCTCGAGGCTGTCGTTATCTCCTGCATCGTCGATGTTGGTACTCTTTGGTGGTGTCCCACCTTGTTCTGTGATTTTGTGTATAACTCTTCATAGGTATTGGTTCTCCCAGGTCCTGCATTGTGGGAGACTCTCAGGAGCATGAAGGAACAGACAGCATTACAGCACTGCAGGAGGATAGGGGAGTGGAGCCAGAACAGTGGAAAGAAGGAAGAATTTCTTGTGTCTGGATGGTTTCTCTTCCCTTTCAGTCAAGAACTCTTACTACTGCAATTACGAGATCCTGACTCTGGATCTACAAAGAGCTCTCTAACAAACATATTGAAGGAAGATGTGCATAAAATTAATGTGAAAGGAGGAAAACATTTATTTACTTGTGGGACTATATACATAAAAGTATTTTTGTCTTTTAAATCTTTACTGTATGCTTCATAAAGAAATATGAGGGAAAATGGGAGAATAAAAGTACAATTAATTCCTCCTCTCTATCCCCTCAGTCTCTTTCCTCTTTTCTTTCTTTTGCCAGAATCCACAGCACACCATCTGGTTTTGCCCTAAGTTTAGCTGTACACCTACCTATCTGTTCTCCATGCCCAGCCTTGCTGGTACTAATGTCATACCTGCTCTTTTGTGATTCAAAATTTGAGTAACTTGAGTGGGGGAAGCAAGGATCATGATGAGGTTATGATCAGATTTCTGAGGAATAACAGCTGCTGTCTTACTTGTTTTCTTTCCCAGGCTCCATTAGAGAAGAGGGTTCATTTGCAGTTGTGTGAGGCACCGCTTTTATAATTCTGTAGCACTGTGCCTGCATGCACACAGTTCTCTCATGTGTCTTCACATTTTTGAGTGGATAATTGAGAGATGTTTTTTTGTTTTCTGTTGAAAGAAGCTCAGCACCTTCTAAAGAACCTTCTTTCTGTCCTCAACTTACTTGTAAAAAGTTCTAAAAGCTGTAATTACAGCACTGCCTTAATGACAGTCTCTGGCCTAATTTTTTGCTTCATTGCAGCTTGGGGGAGAGAGGGAGGCTTCTTCCTTCATTGTTTCTGCCCTGTAGTGTCTCCTGCCTCTGTCTGTTCTTCCGACACCGCAACCTGATGTGACATTCATTTCAGCATTGGCTCTTTTTGCTGCAGTATCAGCGCAGATTTATGTCTGGTCATTGACGCAATGTATTTTATGAGTAGTCAGCTCAAGGTTTTCTGTGTTATGGGATGTGCTGTGGGTAGGTTTTGCAAAGAAAATGTTCAAACCCAATAGCATGAAGAGAAAAAACTGGCTTATTGAATTATGTCTGCCAAGGATTATATAGACTGTATAGATTTAAGATCTGTCTTAGGGCTGAAATGAGCATGGCAGTGCTGAAACAAAAGGCAGTATAAAGATTCAGGAACATATGCTTGAAAGGAAAAACCTTAGGAGCACAGTGTTTGTCACAGAGACATGACAGTGTCATCACTGTGTAGGATGGACCCTAGTTTTTTGTTTCTCTGAAGGTTTAGGTAGTATTTATGGTGGCTGTTTTGCTTAATTTAGGTATGTCATTATTTTAATCTAAAAAAGGATAAGAAACAGTGATAGACAGCATGACATTACATATGATCCAGTTTGAGATTGTTCTAATGGTAAGTCACAGCTCAGCTCCTTGAGGCTGAGCAGAGGCAGCCTTTTGCCTGGCACTTCAGGAAGGAGGAAGAAGAGGTTGCAAATACTTTTGTTCTCCAGGGTGAAACAGTGGGCATTGCAGAAAGCCCAAGTACTCATGAATATGACCACTTAGATTTGGTTTTGAGTTCTTGACAATAGTCAAACCCATTAAAAATGCTTTTTAATAGACTATTGTTTTTGGTTAAGTTTTGCTTTTGCAACACTTCTGCAAGTTCTTGGAAAATCGAACCTTGCTCTGTAGTCCTATATGAAGTCTGTTTTTAGAAAATTATAGCTGAGCTATCAGTTGCAAAAAATCCTGACAAAATGAGCAACCAAAAACCACTAAACCAACAACTTCGAGTGAAGTCCTGAGCTCAAACCTTCATAATCAAAAGTAGAATTTTGAAAGCTTTCATCACTGGCTGGGCTTTGCTACTGCTGGAGTCAGCTCTCTGAGAAGAATGTGTTGATGGCCAGTTTTCAAGCTCCAAAATGCCTGGTACTCTATTCAGTCACTGGCCAGATGCTAGTGCCTGAGGATTTGTTCAGCTTGCTCTCAACAGCTTGTGACAGAGCTCTCTGTGTCATTGTCATCAAAACTCCATTGTCTTTCTAACTCCATGGACCCAAGTCATCTTGCCTTAACTATCTGTCTAGGACAAGAGATGTCTGCTGTGAATGCTGTACCTGGGAGATTCCCCAAAGGCTGCCTTCGCAGGTGACAGAGAGGCTATGCTTAAACTTGTTCCAAGGTAGATGCTGCAGATCAGACAGGTACACATGATTACAAGAGTTTCTACAGTGTTACTTGGTAGATGGTTAAAGCAAAGTGAGATGGATCTTAACCTGAATATTCAGTTTAGTGTTTTTCCATTTGCAGACTCCCAGGGTACATTGACTAGTTTTAGCATTTTTTGCTGTTACCTTTTTTTGGCCTTTTTTTTTCTTTCTCTTGTTATTTTTCTTTTATTTTCTCTGAATAGAGTTTTCTGTCATGCAGTGGTAGACTTAATTTAAAATGTCCTTGGCATTGAGCAAAAACTCCTACCTTGATTTAGTTGCTCTTAAGACACATGACTCCAAATTATCTCTGTTTAAGGTATTAATTAGGAAGAGAGTGTAAAAGTTATTTTCAAAGCCTAGTCATTCAAATATAGCAATGGAGATAGAAAATGCATTTCAGCTGACAACCGACATGAGCTTTTATTTAACATCTCATTCAAAGGTACTGAATTGGTAAGACCTGCTTAAATGAATCTATTATTCTACCTTCAGAATAGTGTGGTTTTGTAAAAGAGATTCCTGCTCATTTTGGACTGATATGCCCATGTGATGCCATGGCAAAAGCATAAAGAGCTCTGTTTATTCATGACTTCATGGGGACTTTCCACAGTGAATGCAAGCCAACAGCACAGGAACTCTGCCATAGCTGCCACTGAACTGGAGCCTTGAGGCAATTTCTTTACAGAGCTTTCCTTTAATAGCTTTGCTCACAAAAAGATGCCTGGTGGTGATGCCTTCCAAACAGGTTTGGGATACATTGGCAGAGCATGAAAGCATGAAACAGTCGTATCTCTGCTGCAGATGAATCACCTAGTAGTTTTTAATTTTCCTAAGCAAAAACTGGGGGTCAAAAGTGAGAGGAGCCCAAGGACCGGGCAGACACCATGTTTGCTTTGTGGCTCTGTGCAATTAGCTTTTTACTGTGGCCTTTCATGAGCGTGACTCAAATAAATAAATAAATGAAGTCAAGACTCACGAGTGTTGCAGGCAGAATGGGAGATTCAGACAAACTTTATTAAAGAAGCCCTCCCATTGAGTCACAAGGTACACAAAGGACCCTCTTGCTTTCTAAACTTCTCAAAGGGGAGTCTACGTGCAGCTGTGTCCAATCTTGGCCCCAGACTTTGGCAGTGGTTTATGTCTAAAGGATTATTTAGGTGTAATTGAACCTTTATAGAACTGTGTCCTGCAAGATAAGGGTAGCAACCTCCATCTCCCCCCCACCCCAAAATAACCAAACCCAAACCCCACCCCAAACCCCACCAAACATATATATATATATATATGTAATTTATTTAAATGTATTAAGATAATTATAATGATTTGACTAAAAGATCTTAAGATCTTAATCCAGATTATTTACTACATAGTATAGGTAGCTATAACTGCTAATATAGTGGACTATTTCTGCAGCAATATCAAAGCTTTTTATATTAAAGCTAGAAAACCCATTTATTAAAAAGAGATTGATTTTACTCACCAATACTGGTGACCATGGTCAAATCTCTTTCATTCAGCCTTGAGGAGTAACCTTGAGGGGTGTCCCCACTCAAGGGAGGAATCTCCACACTCTCTGAGAAAGGGTTATGTCAGAAAATGGACTTCTATAGTATAAAGTGGTTGACTGTCAGTCAATCTCCAGGCCAACTGTATCAGCTCAGCATCTTTAGATAAGTTTTAAAGAGTAGCACCTGTTGGTCCCTTTATCAGGTATTTTATCAGATATTTTGTTCTTCCCCGGAATGTTTAACTTTGGGCTTGATGAGCTAGGCTGGCTTCAGCATTCTTCAACACCAAAACCAGCACACCATCCCCTTCTCCATTCATCATTGATAAAACTTTGCAAATAAAAAAGTTGCAGCTGATTTACCCCCACGCTAGGCAGAGTATCCTGCTACATTGAGAAGCCTAGTACTTTCTCAGTGGTAACCCTCCTGAAAGGGAAACTAAAAAAAAAAATCCAAGATGAAGTTAGGGACAAGGAGTGCTAATACACATTTCTTCTTCAAATTTCAAAGCCCTTTATTAAGGATTACAGGGGAGGCACTTGAGATACAGAGGATTTGACTGTTTTAATAGGGCCGTGCAGGAGGACATCTCAGACCTGAGATCAGCACTGTGTACTTCCCTTCTAGTCAGGCCCCTGTCTGCTACAGATAATCTCTCTGCTTTTCTTCCCCTTTTTGGTTTTTTTTTTGCTGTAGTTGTAATGGCCTCTGAAGTAGCAAGTGGATGAGATGACATTTTATTAACTCTGATGCTTATGTTTCAAGAGCTGTATAAAATAATGTTTAATGCAGCCATTTGTGTCAGGTAGGTGTCCAGCTCTTCCAATTCTTTGAGAAATCAATTAAACTTCCTAGCAGTGGAATGCTACATGTTAAGTGCCCATATTTAGGAGAGCTCTGGGGAAGGGGGTTTCTATGAGTAATTCAGGAGAGTGAAGTGACAACAGCTTCTTACAGGTCCCTTTGCTTAGCTGCTGCATGAGGCTGACCTGGGTATGTAGTCAGATAGGACTGACCCCTAAGTGTTACCTGCACTCCAAGCATTCAAGCCCTGCACGGCTCAAATGCTATAAGCTGGCCACCCGTGATGCATGTAGTCACATCTATTGATTTTGTTGACTGAGGTAACTTGGAGAGCTTTTACTTAATGTCCTTTTAGTGCTTCTCCAGCCCAGAAGCAGGTCTGCATGTTTCACAGAAACAGTGGTTTTGCTAAGTCTATGAAACACTCACAGTGGAACAGAACTTGCCTGTGAGAGTACTCCTATGAGTGAAAGAGTGACAGAAGAAAATAGCTCAGTTTGTCTCTAAAACCCAGGGCTGATACTTCAGGATTCAGAGTCAGCAGAAAAAACCATCACATAAAACTGTATTTGATAACTGCAAACCAAACACGACTGATGCAGAAAAAATTGAGAAGTAATGTAACACTGGACCTCCCTACTGCTTTTTGACATTGACTTTTGGCAGCAAGCCATGCTCAATGCAAAACACTAGGGAGTATGAGTGGTTTAAATTTTTGATGCTCAGGACAGAAAATCTATTTGCTTGAAATGGAAAACAGCTCCCTGTAAGAGGGATTGTGTGTCATCACTGCCACATAAAATAATTTTGCCTTGATAATTATAATTTTCTATTTAGGAGTCAGACCTAACACTTGAAAATATCTGCTTTTTACTGTCTTGCAGTCAGGTTTTTGCTAGACCCATGGGAAGTTTGAAGTAAGTGAAAAATTGATAGAGGAGCTGTAGACTGAAAAAAAAAAAAAAGACTTAAACCCTGGTACATTGTATGTACCTGCCAGCCAAGAAATTTGTCCTGGGAGGATACTTTAACTTGTATTATTCTCTCTCTCTCTGTGACTCTACGACTCCTCCCAGGACCCTTCAGGTAACCTTGAGTGGAGCACAGTGGGGCTCTGACCATGTTGTTATATGCGAACGTACCATCTCAGGACACCACTCAGCAACTGAGGTTCTACTTGATAAGATTCTGAATTAAAAGACAGTTAAAGGTGCTCCCAGTAGCTGAGTATTTGTGATCTGAAGTGGGAAATGCTTCTCCACACATATTTACAGATGGTAAACATTAGAGAGTGATTTGTGAAAGAACTGAGAATTGAACCTGTGTCTCTGGAGGTTTGATTAAAGGTCTTGTTTGCAATACTGTTCTTCCTCCCCTTAGGACCTCTAGATGTTGATGGTCTTTCTTGGATGTTAGATTTTTTGAGTCAGTACTTCTGCAGACACTTTCAATAGTTCACGAAGTCTCCATTTTGAAGTGACACTGCATCCCAAATGGTCTGTAGGGTTGGTGGGAAGGTAAGGACTTGAAAAGTATGTGTCTGTGTTGGCCCTCTGGCTTTTCCAGCTGGAGAGGGAGAAAGAAATTAAAGGAAGGGGGTAGCAGTAAGTCTGTGCCTTTATAAAAAACAGTGTCCTGCTAATGTCTCTCTAGTTCGTGATTGTTGTGATCTGTAATTCTTGTAGAGCAGTTGATCGTAAAGATATTGACAGCTCATTGAGAAAACTACTTGAAAGGTGAAGAGGATATGAATCAAACTCAGTGAATCCTTACACAAGACAGATGACCTTCACATGCTACTTAACTTGCATCTGTCTAGACTCCCACTCTTGGAGTTCTCAGGCTTAGAGAATGGTCAGTCTGACTGTCTCTGGGAATCTGCAATCCAGCCCCACTCAACCCCAGTATAGCAATTTACTATATTTTTTATTTTACTGTCTGCTGTTTATCATTAAACAAAGCACATACTCATCAGAAAAAGTGAGCCAGAGCTGTCGTATTTTTGGAGGATGGCTAATGAGAATGGAGTTTTTAATTACAGTGGATCATTACCACATGTAAACTGACCATCTGTTAAAGGAGAGTGCTTGCGAAGGAGAGAAAAAGGACATAGTGTGTACCTTTCAGTGAGGATGCTGCTCACTGATAAAACAGGACTAGATGTTGGCCAGGAGGACTTTGATGTTTCATCCTGTTGCTCTTAGTTGCTGAGTTGTCCTTGTGAAAGGAAGTTTCCATTTGTGTGCTTCCAAATAGTGAGGTTTTCCAAGCTGACCAAAGTTCTCATGGTGAAACTTTAGCTCCTGTGGTCTTGCCACTTCAATGACCATTTTGTAAGAGGTTCTTAGTCCAGGGTGGAGGACTTGCTTCTTTTTGCTCCATGGGAGTGAATGCAATTGATGTCATAGGAAAGAAGACTTCGGAAGTCATGAATTCTCAAAGCAGGTGCACTGGGTTTTGTGCAATGAATTTCACAGACGATGTAGCGTGAGGCTGTCATGCACCCATGTAGCCTTCAAAAGGGATGAGGATTGCAGAAGTGAAGAATGAATGCTCAGCAAGCATTCTGGCTAGAAAGCAATCCAAAAATGTACATAGCCATAATTTTAATAAAGTATTTGCTATCATTATCATTAGTGTTTTTTATGAAATAAAATTAAATTGTCAAATTATTTTCAAATGATGGTTGCAAATAGCAACGTGGTTGTGTGTAGGTGAAGATTCTGTGTGCAGTGATGTGCTTGTTATAAGATGTTGCTGTAAGAGAAGTTAGCCCTTTTTTCTAACTCAGGAGTGATGGAAGGTGAAACTGAGCTTCGTCTGTTGCCCTTCCTTACTGAAATAACAGCGTTTCTCTGAGAATGCTGATTCTTCATGTATGGCGTCGTGCTGCGTAGAATCTCTTCTTCACTTCACTAACTGTTGTTAATGAACCCATACAGTTATCCTGTTCTCTGAAAACTCCATGACCATTCCCTGTCTTACCTTCCTCCACTTTTTCAAGCCATACATGAGGGTAAGTCATGCTAAGCTGATCTGTATTGTGGCTAGCTTGTCTGTGTTTTGCATTTCAATGCAGTTTTCTATTGAATTTGTTTCTTGTGGCTAAGATTTTTAAAATTAACTATGTGAACCCTTTTTTGTTCAGATTAATAATATGGTAGGAATCTATCATATTCCTATTTACTGAACGTCTTCAGCTATGCTCTTTGCTAACTAACTGGAACTGTTGTACCAAGACCTTTCTTGATCCATTTAGGGCCAATACCTGTTGATGCTTAAGAAAATTAAAGAAAACTTCTATGCATCTAAGCAATTAAGCAGTGTTGTTTTGTGGGGGGAAAACAACTTTCCTTTATGAGCCCTGATCTCATACTTACTGAAGCAAGAGGTTTGATTGCCCATATCTCAGGATACAGAGATGCACATTAATGTATTTCATATTCTTTTTCTGGGTTTGTGCACATCATCCTAACTGATCTAAAGGACAAGCAAGGCTTTTTAATTTCCAGTTTGCCTATTCTGTTCAGTCTTCTAATTGCCAAAAGTAATATTAAATACTCTAGAGAGAAGGTCATTTATCAGGAAGGGGAGTTGTGGGGCTGCTGAAGAATTAGGTTATCGTTACATTATGAAACCACAGCGTCAGAATTAGGTCACTGTTTTCTTTAATGTCGCTGTGTAACTGGCTGAAAAATCTACAGAAAAACTAAGATAGCTAAGGGTGTGTTTTTGATGAACTAGGGAAGAGCACTTGGTTTTCTGGGTTGATGGTGGTTCAGTGTACTGCTAAGGGATGAATTGATGCTGCAAGTCATTCAGGTGGATCAATAAAGACACGTTTCTCAAATCTGTGTAAAAATGATGTCTCAGATAGTGTTTGGGGGCCATCTAGCAGATGATGGGTTTATTTCCTTTGAATCAGAGGCAAAACAGCCTTCCTGGCCGCTTTTCAGAAGTGTTGGAGTGCTAATCCTGGCCTCCTAGCCAAGACCAGCTCGGGTAATTATGCTCTGCCTTCTTAAATTCCACATCATGTCTGAATGGGAAGACACTTCTTCAACTCATGTCTCAAACATGGTATCACAAGTACTTTTCCTCCTGTGTCTTGTGCTGATAAATGTGGAGAGTATAGTGCTGCTGCTATTGCTTTTGGCACCATTATTATTGTTCTCTTATTATTGTGTTAAGGTTTGTAGAAAGAGATGTTACCTTTATTTGACCAAATAGCATAGCTAGAGAGAAAAAGGCCTAATATAAGTGTCAGAACAACGTCTAGAGACTAGTGGAGACCTGGGTCTGGTTGTGCAAGGTGTTGTGTAAATGCAGAGTTACAGGCAGGGTGTTTTTGGGAGCTTACACACGTGGCAAAATGAGGCAGGTAAAGGGATAAAAACATGCAAGCAGAGGGATTGATGTGGTGACATTTGCTGGTGAAACATGAGTGGGATTAATTCTGGAGGAGGTGAGTTAATTCACAAGATATAAGAAGGGAGAAGAAATGTAGGAGAGATGGGACAATGAGCTAGTCTAAAGAAGACAGGGAAACTGGTAGAGCAAAGCTGAGATTAGCAAATTGTACAAGCTGGTGTTCAAGTGAGTGGCTGATTGGAACGATGGAAGTTTCCAGGCGGAACTCTATGTGATCATCAGTACCATTTTGCTTAGTGTGGAACAAGCTGGGATTCACGATCTTTGCTTTGTCTCTGGTCAAAGTTTCTGGTGTCTGGTTCTGCAAGGCTTGGGGTGAGCCTGGGTTTCTACAGTTGCGCATCTACGGTTACAAAAGTGGGAATAGTACTTTGTTCCAGAGCTTAGGTTTAAGATGCTTTGGGAAATACAGATAGTCCCACCTTGGCCTCTTCATTCATTTCCCACTATTCACTTTTGTGTATCACATGGGTTGGAAGGTGCTGAGATGGAGCATCTCATGTAACTGGTGATTGCTATGGTCAGGGCAGCTACTCTGCCACTAATGAAAACAGTACAGAGTTTTTTAGGCAGCTTAGGTGGGTCAACTTTCTGTGCTTTGTCCTGTCTTTCAAAGGAAAGAAAAGGGGGCTGTTAGCTTCAGATTAGTGTTGATAGTTTGAGGGGAATATCCTCTGATTGGAAAAGTCCTAAGATGAGAACCATAGACTGTTCTTCAAACCATCTGCTTGCAAAATGGCTCTCTTCCAGCTACTGTGGAGATCTCTCTATTTGTTTGTGATAGTGGGGAACACTTCCCATAAACACATCTGCTGTTTATGTTAGTGTCCTAGAGTAGAGTTATTTTTTACAATGCTAGATTATGTAAAAATTATCCCTGCAAGAGTGGATTTTTTGTTCAGTTATTCCCTCCATGATTTGCTGACTGCTTGTCATTGAGCTACCAAAAATAAAAAGCAAAGTGTTTTGTCATTTTGTGCAAACTACAGAAACTGGCGTGCCAATGGCCCAGCAGTGAGGTAGGTGTAAGATCTCTCCCTCACTGCATTCTCATGGCCCCCACACCTAATGTGAGTACAGGTGGCATTTGAAATAGCTTAGCCTGAGGAACAGAATAATTCTTTACTTACTGCAGTACCTGTGCTGAATTAGCACATTTTTCTTCGTGCTCTTTTTTTTATCAAAACCAGACTGCTGACAAAATGCACAGGTCTACATTTATTTTTTGACTGCTGAGTGGAAGTAAGTTTTATGTTTTATTTAACTATGTTCTTGCAGAGATGAGCCATCCTAGCAGATGATGAGTTTATTTCCTTCGGATGAGAGGCAAACCAGCATATTTTCACTGCTTCAGCTACTCAGGCTCTCATTTTGTTTTTTCTTTTATTATTCTTGTCCTCAGTTCTGAATCCTTAGCTACCCCAGTACTGAACAGCTGAACATCATCACCCAAGAGAACAACTTTCCACTTGTTTGTGTTCTGCGAATGTTGGATTTTAAACTTTTAGAAGGATATATTATGTTGTAATCTTGTAATGTTCAGTGAGCAGAGATGCAGGGAATGCAAAAAGAGGAGGAGAGATGAGTTCTTATAAACAGGAGAGTTTGGTTAGTTTCTGTTTGAAACTGCTCATAGTGTTCTGACTAAATGAAGCAGTGAAAAGTCTCTCAAAGTTGTGGAAAAAAAATGCAAGTTCTATTAAACCCTTGAAGTAGTGAATTCTCATCTTGTGCTGTTTGTTTCATCAGCTTTAGTGTGATTTCGTTTTGCTGTTGGGACTTCTTGTTCCAAAATAAACTCCTTCTCTTTGTGTAGTACTTAATTTTTATTAGGAAGTGTGTGTGCTAGCACTGTATGGGCAAATAAGAGACATCTCATGATGTTACCTTTCTGAGCTGGATTAAAGCTCCATTTGAAACCACGAATGGGAGGACTTCACCAGCAAATGATAAAATAATGCGGGAGTTAGAAATGGAAAGGTTTAAATATTGCCAAATATTGGGACTTGAAATCTCCAGTTAAGGTCTTGATCCCAGAGTCATGTGATTATTAAAATACTAGCTGAAAAGCAACCAAACCAAAGTGCTAGACAGACCATTAGGCCTGGCAGATTTGGAGAAAAATTTGGAAAAAAGAGCAAAAACTGTAGGGGGAAAACTAAATACAGGAAAAGAACACAGAATATATTAATAAAATAATTGTGGGTTTGGTTTTTTTTTTTTTTTTTGTTGTTGTTGTTGTTGTTGTTGGTTTTTATTTCTGTTCAGGGCGGGGGGTTCCCTTTTTTTTTTGAGTGGCTGGATGGTTTTTAGGTTCTTAAGTACAAGTTTTAGAGGCACCTGACTATTAATTTTTACTGTAATCAGAGGGTGTAAAGGGTAAAAGATGAAAGCAAGTGGTTTGGCCATTGTAGTAACAGGAATTGACAGGATGTTGGAAGTGAAAGAGGCTTCTCTTATGATAACAATTAGACTTCTAAGTCCTTCCATTGACTGATTATGCTCAGCTCCTTGTATTTTCAGGGAGTAGAGTGATGACTCAGCACTTTGCTGTCTTCTGTTCAAATTGATTCATTTATTGAGAGAGCTGAAAAGGGTGTTCAGAGTGAGGGAGTTAATACAAAAAAGCAAACTAAGAACTCTAGAGGTCAATAAAATGTTCCTGCTTGTAATGGCGAGGAGCAAGTTTTAGCTGTGGAGGAGACAGCAAGGCAATATACTCCAGATTTTATCAAGTAACTGCAGCACTCTCTTGAAATGCTTCCTAGCCCTTTTTAGTTGTTCTATGAATTGAAATTGCAGTGCCTGTTTGCTGTGGAGGTTTTGGGGGCAAGAGTTCTGTCTGTCATGCATTAGAACAGTGCTTTGCCTCTCATGGGTGCTATTGCATGCAAGTAAACAGTAATGCCAGTAAAGTAGAACTTACTCTCTCCTTCTCCACACACAGCAAAATTTCTTGCAGAAACCTAAAAGAGTCTGGGTTTGATTTTTAAACAAACCATTGCCTGTGCTGTGTTACTTTTGAAATCTGTTTCACAAAGAAGCAAAGAGTCAGCACCTTTCATGCTGACTAGGAAAATATCAGGGAATAGAGATGTATAGAGTAGAGAATAGCAGAGATGTATGGAACAGATAATGTATAGAGATTGGTGATGTATAGAATGGAGAATACCAGATGTAGTGCTTGTCATACACGTTAGCAGCATCTTGAAAGTCTCTAAACAGTGATTAAATTTTGAATGTTCATGGGGTTGGTTATATGTTCAGCTGTGTCATAAGGTGTTTTGATGCTGTCTCCAGCTGTGTGCACCTTTGAAAATACCCGAATTAACAGGGAGATACAATTTGTTTCAAGCCAGAGTTGCTCACTGTGTACTTTGCTAAATAAGATATGCCTGTTACTACTCTCTCTGGAAGACTTTCTATTATTAGGAAAGAACTCAGTTGCTCAGTATCTAAAGCGTATACTTGAGGACAGCTACTCTGTAGCTTTGAAATACTTCAAGATTGGCCACTGCCTGGGATTTAATCATGCAGCCAGAAGTGAGCTTCTGGCTGACCCAGTCCCTGCCTGCTCGTGCATTTGGGGAGCAGGTGAATCTGGCATCTGGAAGTTATGGGGTGCATCTGTATGCAAGGCCAAGCCCTTTGTGTGTTAGAGAAGTGGGCTCTGGAAAGCTGCTCTTTTTCTTGTGTTTTCTGCTCTGTAGTGGTATGATAAAGTGAGAAACTGCCATTTTGGTGCTTGTTAGGTTATGACTGGCTATTCTGCAGCAAGGGGTGTCTCAAAGCTGGAGTGAAGCAGAGGAGGAATGAACTTTTCTCCGAATGCTGTAGGAATGGTTTCTTAGAGAATTTTCTCTCATTTATGACTTCTGTGATATGTGTCCAGAGAAGGGGTTTCTAATCAGAGGGTTTGTAAGAACCACTGTGTAACCCCTCCTGTATCTGATGCGTGCACAGAGAGGAGTCAAAGTCACGTATGTTGCCGGAATTTGGAAGAGTGATCATCCTTCAGCCAACATTTCACAGGGCCAAATTAATGTTTCCTGGTATTTAAACAACCTGAGAGGAGGACAAGCTTTTAGATGATTTCAGAAAGAACTGACTTGAATCAGCCTTTCATCTGTCACGAGTGCTTGTGTGCAAGAGTTTGGAAAACATTTGAGTAAGGTGGTGTTGCTAGAGGAATAGGCTGAGCTAATTTTTTATCTCCTTGAGATGGCAATTTCTTTCTGTTCTTCTGTGTTGAAGCTTCCAGTATCAGAGAAAAGTTAACTGTCTGCTAGCCTTAGTGTAAGCAGGTTTTTAGCTGCAGAACAGAGGAGTTTGAGTTCTGTCAAGCAAACTTCCTACAATTGTACATCCCACCCTGATGGTGTTGCAGACAGAACTGACTGAGGTCATCTCTGTGCTTGGTCCTCCCCTAATGTTGCTGATTAGATCTTAGAAAAGGTGCCAGTTGCTGTGGGCAACGTGTGGGCTGGAATGGGCAGACAGGTCCTTTTCCGTCAACTGGTAATTTTTTCAGTCTGTTTCAAACTGTTGACCTAGATAAGGTGAAAGAAGGAATATCCCTTGACCAGCTTGTCATCCCATCTGGCTCCTTCCCATCTATCTACATTTGCATTTATTGTTCAGATGCTGAAAGATTGGATGGTGCCTTGCTTTAATGCCTATATGCACTAAATGGAGAAAGCAAAAAGCATTTATTAAGTGACTTTCTTAAAAGCCTCATTTAAACTTAGATGAAACTTGTCTCCCCAAGTTACTACTGAATTTCTGGTATCCTGTTAATACATTTTTCTTTTAAAGGAATATTAGTAATGAGCAGGGTAGTGGAATGGTAGGAGCTCAGGTATTCTGAAGTATTGTACAGTGACCTGGAATAGCTGCACGGCTCAGTGAAGGGTTTGGGAGTATTTTTGTTTTTAATGCCTCAGTTGCCAGTGAGTTTGCAATTTTCCAGCAAGCATTTTAGAAGTAGACTAGTCAAAGTTTCCTACCTGGAGCCAGTAATTTAGCTAGGTTAGAGAAGATGAGACTAGCATTACAAAAAGGCTTACAGCAATTCTTGATAGTGCTTGCTGACTCTGTGTTTGTGCATGTACACGTGTGGGTGTATCCTTACAGAACAAAAAAATAGAAAGACAGGGAGGAATTGCTCAGATGTCATGTAAGCTTCCCAATGAACACCTGCTTTGGCTCTCCTGTACCTCTCTGCCAGCTTTATCACTTTGGTAAGCTTTGGTAGAATCCAGTAAGTCTCGTATTGCAGTGGTCTTTGGAAATGACAAAGCAAACAGCCCTTGCCTCCTAAAGACTGTATTTTAAAATTTTGATCAAATGCAATGGATGATGCCCAGACAAAAAGAGAAATTAAGGGAAAGTAGCAGGTTCACTGGTGTGTATTAAGTACTTAGTGCTTTAAGTTTTGGTTAGTGACAGTTAATCTAACTGGGGGCAGTTGGTTGCTATTTTTTGTGAGAGCCTTTAAAAGAAGATCAGGCATCTCTCTTTACAATTTTAAATGTTGAATTGATGTCATGCAGTGTGGTTGACAGAAAAAAGCAAATAGTGTTTGGAAGATAAAGGTATCAGTGAATTCTTAGGTGAACTATATATGTTAAAAACATGATAAAGGGATATTTACAGTAGAAGAACAGAGATGGTGAGTTTTGTAGGGATGTGTTGCCTACTGAAAGTGTGGAATGATGTGAAGGTAACTTATATAATAAATATGCTACTGTGTGGCTGCTGAGCTACAGTGGCATTGCTTCTCACAGAAGCAATTTTTTACAAACAAAATCATAGAATCCATCATCCAGTATTGAGTGGTAGACTCATCATCCTTGCTTTTATGTTGAGAGTTGTTTCATTTGTCTGTGTTGACACATCAATTACTTTTACATTTAGAGTTAGGATCTAATTAATTGGAAAATTAAGTGCCTTGCAGTCATTGCCTGGTTAAAGTGCAGCAGCAACGTCTTCTTTCTCTGGTACTGACACTCAGAGGAAATGTGCTTCCCCCACCCCCCACTTCTTTTTTTTTTTTTTTAAGTAGAATTTTGGCATCTACATTTCTTGAGGACAACTTCTTCTGTGCATCTGCTGGGACCATTGAAGAATATATTTCCTCTTTTTCCAGTATATCTGATACACTTCAGAACTCCCCTTTTGGGAATTAAAAAGCAGCTCCGTGTATTCTTCCCACTGAGCAGGGGCTTGGCTGAGTGGCTCCATATGCCTCCACCCATGGCTGTGTGTTAGCCACATGTTTGAGAGCACCACTGCACCTCTGAGACCTTTCCATGTCTGTGGAGTGTCCAGGCAGATCCAGTGCAGTGCTTGGGTTATCTTCAGCTGCGTACCTCACGGAAAGAGAATTGTTGTCACCTCTCTTATGGATAAGGCAAAAATCAGGAAACTAGCACATCTCTTAGAACCATGGTGTGATGCTGGAAGCTGACAGGATTAAAAATAAGCCTTTCATTTTTTGCTGGACACATTTGCTTAGGTACGGATGACGGGGTGTCAGAACCTAATTTTAGTGTGAGTCTTTTTCTGACTTAGTTGTCTGTTTCTTAGATACCTGCTACTGCCAGCATCACAAGTTTAACAATAAAATATCTCTAGTCTTCTGGTTAAGAAACTACTAAAAATAATGAATTTTTGTAGTTTCATTGGCCTGACAGCGTACTGGAGGCTTGATCTGTGCTGTTATGTCATGTTTTGTTACATTACACAGAGAGATTAATCTAATTAAATCTTAGATCAAGTACTTATCACTTGCTTGGTCAACATCCTGCTCTTCTATCATTTTTTCATGGCACAGTGGTTAGAGATTTTAACACCATTTCCACTGTAAGGCTGGATGTGAAAGGCTTGTAATGTCAAGCAAATGGCTTTCTTGTGTCTGCACTTCTTAACCTTGCAGAAGGAAGAACCTGCAAGTCATCTTCAGTTCTGTGTGTATGGACTAGCCATGAGGGACACAGCAATAAAGCTACTGTCATTCAGCGATTCTCCTTCTATGCTGTGTGAATGACCTAAAACACAATGTAATGGGTGCTAAAATCCACAGGTTTAATATATAGAAATCTAAAGACAGATCTCCATAATTGTTCTCTATTAATTTGCTCATGTTTGGCTCAAACAGTGACTTTAACAGTTTGATTTATAGTGCTGATGTTTTGCTTACAAATTGGAGACGTTACTGCACTAAGTCTGCGTTTAAAATCAATGCAGAGTAATTGCAGTGTGCTCATAGTTTAAAGACATTAACAAGAGAAATGTGCTATAGCAGCAATACTTGGCACAAACACAAGCTATTAAAGCTAAATTCCATGTCCATTTCCAAGCTAATTTGAACAAATTTTTACAGTATAGTTCTTACGCTTTTAAAGCTTGTTACTGTGGGAAAAGGGATGAAAAACATCAGGCTGAGCTATCTTGATTAACAATATTGCAACAGCATTCTGGTTAGGACCCATATGCTGTTTATCTGTCCTCCAGATGCAGTATTTCAGATGTGTCTCTCCAAGTCACTACTGCCACTTTTTTTTTTTTTTTAAGTATAAAATCTTTGGTCATGTTGAGACTCCTTAGGATGTTATGTTTTGTATTCTGTGGGAACTGCCATTTGGCCCCATTTGGGCCTCCTATTAGCCATTTTAGCAACTCTGCTGTGGAGAAATATGATCAGTTGTATTTGGTATACATACATCAACATATCCCTAAGCTCTCCCAACAATTGGCATGTTGCCTACTAACAAAGTGAGGTGCTCAGTCTAATGGACAGTTTTCCACTATAGAGATGTGGGGGCTTTTATTTGCCTAATTTATTTGCCTAGGAGAAAGTTTATGGCACAAGCAATAAGAACGTGCTGTTACATCTCTTTCTTTGAAGGTGCTTATGGGTCTTCTTTAAGTAGACTAATAATCAATGGTAAGTGCAGATCCACAGAAGTAGTGGAAGGCCTCTGGAGGGGCTGCTGAGCGGTTGGAGATGGCCTCTGAATTGTACTGTTGCATTCTATCTGGCAAGACAATGCTGGCTGAGACCTTATGAGTATTTATACTCCTGGTAGGAAAGAAACAAGTGGAATTTCACTTGTAATCTCCTGCCAGGTATCAATTAAAGTGTAAGAAATGCACACAAGAGTTGTCATGAAAGCACTGAACTAGTCTGTAGCTTTGACAAAAGGTTGTATGTTCTTCAGCTGATGTCATAGTATGGCCTGATGTTCTCTGATGCATGACAGACAAATAGTGACAGCTGTCACAAAGCATTTAATTTTAGGTTTGGCCTGATTCCAAAATCAATTTGTCCAGCTATGTTTCTACGCACCTCCACTTAGCAAAAATGTACAAAATGGAAGTTACTTTATAGCTCTGTGAGGTAATTGCTCAGTTTGGCTGTCCAGAAGAGTGTGTGTGTGTGTGTTGCGACTTCAATGTTAGATTGAAGTTGAGGTGCACAGCAACTCAAATTATTCTGTTACAAAGGTAAAGGAATATTCTCTCTAGATATATAGGAAGTTAATAGTATGAATGTCAAATATATAAACTTAAAGCTAAGTGAGTATGTCAGTAGTTTACTACTTTTTTCACTGCTTGAATTTCTTTCGTTCTTTGGTCTCATTCAGTTGGAGAGGAAAATACCTTGATTATTACTCCTAGTATTGATTAATGTTAGGAACGGTAAAAATGCTATTAATGTTGAATGTTAACACTTGAGGAAAAAAAAGAAAGGGCTCTGTCTTGATCTGAGTTAAAAAATTTCCATTAAAGGTATTGCACCCTTCCTGTAATTTCTGGTTTTCTTGCAGCACTGCTTCTTGGTTCTGATGTCCTGAAAAGGTGCTTCGAAATTCAGGTGACAGTAACTTCATGCACACATTAATAACAACATTTTCCTACCACTTTACACTTCCATAGAGCCTTTCATCATGGTACTGTGACATGTTTACTGTAAGAATATTTGGATTTAGTGACTTCCATTGCCTGAGAATTACAAGCACTGTACTAGTAAGAAAGATGAGAATTGCTATGATGTGGCCAGGGTCACACAGCAAGTTGCTGGACATTAAATATCAGCACCAATGCTGGGTGCAAGTATTAAGACTTAGTGGTAGACTTAAGAACTAAAGTAAGAAGCTGAGGATGGAAGTATTGACTTGAACCTAACCTACTTTAGGTCTTATTATCCTGCTGAAGTTATCATACATTTTATATATTTTACACTGGAGAAAACTGAAGGGCTTTAATAAAGAAATGCAATGAGCCTGTCATTGTGGAAGGGAAAGATGAAGGATATAAACAAGTTCATGGGAATATGTAGTGGGTACAGGAAGGAACTGTAGCACTCAATGTCTACATCAAAATATGGCATCATTCTGTTTTGCAGCCTTTAAAGTTTTGCTGGGGAGTGCTAATAAAATGGTAGTAGTGATCCACTGGTGCATCAAAAGGATGTGTGGAGTATCATAAGAAATTAATGGAAGAGACACATTTTTTAATTAAAGGGTGCAAGTAGGGGAAAGAAAGCACTTTTATCTTTTACATGAGTTTGCATATGTAAGAAAGGTGGCCAAAAAAAGGTATGCAAAGCCAGGATCTCTCACTGTTGGCATCTCGTGTTGTGCTCAAATGAATATTTAAAAAACCTGAAATGTCTACTGCCCATGAACATTTCTTCACAGATGATGATGGGAAGAAAGGAATGGGTTCAGGATGCTCAGTTCAGCAGAGGAATGCAGTAGGTCTTCCATCTGTTGCAAGGACAGAGGCTGAAGGTGACATTGAACCGATAAAGATGGGTGAAAACTCTCATCTTATTCTAACAGTGTGGAAAAGTGTCAGAGGAAGAGAAAAGAAGATCCTTTATGGCTGGCATCTGTTCTAGATGCTTACCAAAGGGGAAGATGAGGGTTAAGAGTTGCTGGAGGAAGTACGTAGTTGGAATGAATGATCTGGGGACCCTTGGGATGCTTTAAGCAATCCAGAGACCTTTAGTGGGAAAAGATGTACTGAAGCAAATGGAAAGGATTTTAGGGAAAAACAATTTCTTGTCACACCAGATTGTAGAATCTTATATCACACCATGGTGGGCTGAGCTCATCTCGCAATCTATGCTGGAGTTGGGCATGGTGAAGGTTCAATTGAGTGGTCCTGAAGGGAGGCTGTTTACTGTAGGATTTGATACTGGGAATTAGCAGATGTTGCTCTGTGTTCCCATTCAGAAATAGTTAAATATGCTGTACTGCAGTAAGGCACAAGGTCCTGATGGGAATTTTGCTGGAATGATGCATTTTCCTTACAGCTGCCATATTTTCAAGCTGAATTATTTTTGTCACCTCTGTAAAAGTCCTTTTTTGACCTGTCTAGTTTTCATTCAGGGGGTTTATGTATGTTCCTTTAAGCCTTCTCTGGCAGAAGAAAGAGCCAGAGAATAGTACTAGGTTCTAATCTCAGTGCTACCATTAGTTACATGTGCTGTCTCAATAACAGATGTTTGAATTGTGCTGCTGATTTATGATGTACTAGGAAGGGCTGGCTGGTCAGCTTAATGCTTGGTTACATTACTGTCAAGGGTGTGAAAAGATCACACACTGACTGTACTATGATGTAGCTCCTGCATAAGCTGATTTCTGTTTGGTATGAAATGAAGGTATCCTCATGATTTTCTGCCATTATGAATTAGAATTTTTTTTTCCAAGATGGTCTGTCTAATGGGGAAAGGGGGAGACATTCAGCTACTGTTTGAATCCGTGTCTTCCCCAGGACAGCCTGAGCTATGTCATCCCCAGCCTGTGCTGCTTCAAACTCTTTGTGTGCCTCTGATCATTAAAAAAGAAGCAGTGCACCTGAGAGGTGCTGCTTGCAGCCAGCTCTGAAAGCTCACAGATTATTAAATGGCACACTGATTTCTTCATCCTCCAAGTTATATGGACATTTGTTTCTGCAGTCGTTCCAATGGCAGATTTGGTATGGATGGGGTGAGCCCACTTCAGGCACTTTCTCAGGCTTGATGATGGGATAAGAATTCAGGACAGAAAAAGTCCAGTAGACTTGTTGAGGCAGCCAATGTGTGATATGTGTATGGTGCTGAAAGGCTTGTTGAACATACATCCATAGGCCTGCCCTCCACTTGTGTAAGCCATGGAACACTCAGGTGGATTGAATCAAACTAAAAGTCTTTTTTGCAAACGATGAAAAATATTAAAATGCCATCACAAGTTTCATGAAAGTACTAGACTTCTAGGTCTGTACAGTAGTATGGATGTTGTTATTCAGAAATGACCATGTGCTCCATTTGAGTGGATAGTCCTACAGAGTAAGCAAATTGATCCCATAGATTCTAGAATTCCTGCTTCAAGGAAGAACTCCTTTCTAAGTCTAAATCTGTGTTCAGTTTACTTGGCTTTCATAGTCAATTTGCACCCCTAAGCTTCCTAGTAGTTTCTCAGTGCTAGGAGCACTACAAATCCATGAAGTGCATGTTTTATATTCCCAAAGAAACAGGATGCCCATCAAAACCAAGCTATAAATACTCTTGCTTACCAATGTCATTCCTAATGTTATCAGGCTGTTTGTGGTGGAGGAATTTCTAATACAAACATTGTTTTTTCCTAGCGGTCTAGGATGAAATTCAGGATAGATTAGCATTATGGTACTTTGAAGGTCAGAGGCTGCAAGCAAGCAATGTTTTGTAGGAAAACATATTCCTTTTATTATAATTGGTTCCCCACCCACATCCCCTCAAAAAAAAAAGTAAACAAACAAACAAACAAAAAAAGAGATGATTTCAGGCATTCACCTTCTTTGTTACATGTGAATACCTCTCATCCCTATGTTTCTTCAAATCCCCCATAGATTTGATTAGGAAGCAGTTTAACATACACCCATCCTGGATTTGAAGCTGATGAAAATTGATCATTCAGGGCAAGGACTCTAACAAACTCCTGAATTGTAGACTGATGTCATCTTTGCTCCTAAATGCTATAAACTCAGTATGAGCTGCTGCAGAATTATTTCTGCATGGTGAAAATAACCTCTTGTTACTCAGTTCTGTCACAGCCACCAACCACTGGCAGCAGTAGGGATTGGTGGAACAGTTATCATATAAGTATTTTGCTAAGAATATTAGGGATAAATGTATACTAATGTATTTGTGATGGCATAACACAGAAAATCTTAGCATTCTTAACATTTTATGGTTCTTTCTGTCAAAGGTAATAATTTTGCTTCAAGCTTGAGAGCTGAAGGTTATGTTACTGTTTCTCATTGACTTCTGCTCAGCCAAAACAGCATGAGAGAAAGGACAAGCATAGGAGAAGACACAGCCAATCTGTAATCTGCAGAGATTTCTGATCTGATTATTGTTATTTCATAGCCATTCAATGGTTGTTTCAGACTTTCAGACTGACCTTCAGCAGTGCACACCATTCTTTTGTATATCTGTTTTTCACCTCTCACCTGGAGATAATCATGCTTATTTTGCAAGGGTATTTCCTGGGAAAATTTATTGCTACCTATAAAATGCCTTAGTAACCCAGTGAGGGAGCCATATAAATATCTATATAGATAAATAAATGCAAATTATACTACCTACAAGTGGGGTTATCTGGATACTCACAACTGATATCTCATTGCAACATCTTTAAAGTCTCAGCATGCATTAATGTAAGTGGTAAGTGTGCTGTAACATACAGTATGATGTGTGCACTTCTAATATTATTTTAAGTATCAAGGATTTTACTTTCTGTGATGTTAGGGATTTATGCCATAGGAAGAGAAAGTAAAGGATTTGTACAACAGTCACAAATTTCTTATAGGTTTTACTACCATACACTCAAGCTGCATATTTACCCCTGGGAGCAGGGGAAGGAAGCAAAAGAATGAGGTGATACTTGCTCTCTCTTATTGGCTCTTGAACAATAAATATAGTTGCAGAAGGGAGAACTCAATTCACTTGAATTCCAACTGCTTAGAATATGTATAGGGTCCAAATGGCCCACACTTCTCTGACCTTAATAGACTACTAACATTATTTAAAAATAAGCCAAATAGAGCCTGTCCAAAATTTCTTCTGAAAGCCTCTGGAAGTAAGTGAAGCTTTTGCACAATTTTAGTGCTCCATCAAGTAGAACTGGTCAACTAAATTCTGTTCCAGTAGCTGCAGAATTTTGCTAGAAGACCCAGTGCTCATTTGCAGGCTATTTTGTGTGCTTATTGACAACTTCTTAGAAATAACAGAAGAATAAATACTGCTGAACAGAAATTCGAGTCTTGGGTAATGATAAAGCTGTGGCATACTTCAGATCCTGCAAGTGCTGTTTCTAATAAAACAGATGTCCTTAGTGAATTGCTTAACCATCAAATAAGTGGTCTGTTTCTCCTGCAAAGGTGCTGAGATTGTAATCTGATTGTACAACACTGACTGTAAAAGATGTACTGAGTGTTTAACACCTAACATTTTCATGGTCCTGTGCCAAGCAAGAAAAAAATTGGACTGTTCTAAAGTTGCTGTTACAAATTAGTTGAGTCTGTTTAGCTTTCATGGTTTGAAACAGCTTTGTGTTATTTTGTGGATTAGTATGCAAGTACACAACTGAAGTACACAAACTAGAGCTCCTTTGATGGAGAAAACTCTCTGAATTATAGGCAAAAGATGCAGTAATTAGTGCTCCTGTGGCCTTCAGAAATGTCATACCTTCTATATTTATCATCTCAAAATTTGTTCCTGTGACATCTTTCTTGCTGCCTGGGAAGAGAAAGTCTTGGGTCACATTTAGATGCATTTGGTTTCCTTTGGAAGTAACGGTACCAAAGTCAGCACAAAATCTACCTTTTACTGGCATCTTTCTGGGTATTCCTCCTTTTGACAGCTTCTTTTTGTGCTGTGTAGGAAATGAGATGGACTCTTCGATGAGTCTCTGGGAACAAGTCTCCAGTTGTTTCACAATCTAGTGTGTAATAACAATAATGTGTAGACTTTTCTTTGTTTAGCATTCATATAAAATTCTGTTTTTCTTCTATATGAAGAAAAAGTCTGCAGTTTAATATTAAAAGTTTGAAGTCATTACACCATGTTTTAAATTTAAAGCCCTTGTTAACGTTGAAGATCATTGTAAATACAATGCCAAAACATTTTTTTGAGAAGGAAAGTTCCTGTTGTGAGGAAAGCTTGTGTTTCATATATAATGAAAGCGCACTGCAAAGAGCTGTTAGTTGCATAGCTGAGACTTCCAAATGCAACCTTAATTATGCAAGCTCTTATCAGTTATATATAGAAGACAGTCCATGGATAGAGCAATCTAGTATGTC
>JAOXXN010000174.1:240009-271661 GCA_026770055.1 Myrmophylax atrothorax | reverse complement strand
GGTTCACGATCTTCTTGAGCAAGTCAATGTTTTAAGAGCTGAACTTTCAGAGGCGAAGGAGGAGAAGGACGTCTTACGAGCTCAACTCTCTTCGTTGGAGGAGGAAAAAGGTGTTTTGGAGCAGTTAACTTGTGAGTAAAGAATTAGAAGTAGGGAAATTAAGGTGGTTTTAGGCCATACTTACAGGATTTAATTCAGTCCATCTGTTTTTCAGTCAAGCATATGTCTAAAACCCAAACAAATAGCACTGGGGATAAAAAAAAAATCAAACCTAGTGCATGTACTTTTTGAAATTACCTTTGAGGCTAACCTTCACTCTATATCATGAATAGCTCTGAGTGGCTGTCTATTTTGGATATCTGCATAATGCAATGGATGAAATTCCATTAACAGTCTTATGTTTTTTCAGTAGAATGTAATTTACATTTTAATGAATTCCGCAGGGACAGAAATAACACTGAAGATGTGACTGGATAGGGGATACAGACCCTGCTTCCCTTAGAGGAAGCTTGCAGAATGAACTCCAGCTTTACTGGATGCCAGAGAATCCACACATGAGCAGACTGTTCTACATGCCCTCTAAGAGGGCAAAGCATTGACAGAGGTTAGTTCACAATGCATCAGAAAGCCGATATTCCAATCATGAGTCACAAATCTATGGGAATCCAGGTTTCATTATGTGTTCTGTGGCAAAGTTGTTTGCTTTTTTCAGGTCACAGTCAAGTGAGTATGAGTTGTTAAGGACATACTTCCCTCCTGTAAGCTAAAATAAATAAATCAGTCTGAAGAACTGCTGGGGTTTTTTGCATGTAGAAAGAATCACTCATAGGAAATATTATATTGATTCAGTGTTGGCATGGAATACTTGAGCCCTTAAGAGTCAACTCACTGTACCATACTTAGATGGAGGTTGTAGGCACAGATTTTTGTTCCTTACAGAGTCTGAATACTGCTTTTCTTCTCTGTGTGCATATGATGCAGCTAGATAATGATTTTCTCAAATAGTGAAGCTGCTGCTTGTATCAATGTGCTGTTACCAGTACTTGAGCCTTTTAAGGAGTAGAATATGCTGAGACAGCGCTTTGCATTTTACCTTTCATTTCTGGTATTTGGTAGATATATTTTGGCTTTCACATATGTGAAAGTGGCAGAGCAGAGATAAGAGATTGAAGATGTTGTGACTAAAAGCTTTTTTTATCTTATTCTGAAATATTTTGTAATGGAGTGTCTTTTGTTACCTTCATTGATTGTTGAAAGATATTTTAAACTGCAGTCAACTATGAAGGTGTTTTAAGGTAAAAGCACAAAGTAAACCAAAATAATTTTGAGTGCAAAGCCATGCTCTAGTAAGTATTAGTCAGTACATTTTCTAAGTCTTGTCAAGACAAAAGTTAGGGGAAGTTGTTTTTTCTACTGCTGCTCATCCAGTTATCACCTTCTGTGTTGATTGGTGAATTTTATTTGACTTGCAAAATAAAATGCACTTACTCCTCTCAGTATGGCTGGTGTGCAAGCTCTGTAACTGTTCTGCTCTGTGCAGAAGTCAGTATAAACAAATACTTAGAGAACAAATCCCATTCCAGGGGGATGGAACTGTCTTCTGTAGTGCCAGGCCTTCTGAGCTGTGACCACTGTAGTCTTGTCAGCATGTTCAAGTGCAATGCTGTCAGAACAGCAGCTTTTGCCTTTAGTGAGCTTGTGTGGTGGACAGACAGGCTCACTGAAAGAGAGTGAAGGGTGAGGCAACACCAGTCTCACTTAGTCTTCCAGCCCCAAAAATGAGAACATATGGGAAGTCTGTGGAGAACCTGCAGAAACCAAATGTTTTTTTGTGTTACAGTGGGAATCAAGATCTATAACTTTACAGATTGCACGGCAAGTTATCTTTAGTTAAGATTTTTTAGGTATTTTTGAGAATGTAAATTTCTGTTAGAACCTAGAGTTTTCTAGTACGTTTATTTCCATTGCATTTGTGTTATAGAAGACTAAAGTGCAACTGGACTCCGGTGGGAAGTGTTTTTCTCTGCTTCACACCAGTTTGTCTTCGATTGCTAAAGGCACAGAAAATACAGAATGTTTTCCATCTGAAAGATTTCATCCATTGGTCATGTTAGCAGACTGAACATGTAGTAGGGAAAGGACAGTCTAAACCACAGGTAGCCTGACACTCCTTGCACTTTTCCCTCGGTATCAGGGACATCAGGCGTCATTGTCATATGTACTGCTTGCAGAATCCCCTCATGTTAATATTTGAAATCATTTTATTAGTTGTGAATCCTTGTGGATTTTATTTTGCTAACCCAATTTCTTTTCAATCTGGCATGTAGAAAAAAAGAGATCCATGATCTTGTCGTGCACTTCTCATATGGCCTTGTTTGTCCTTCTGCTCTAGTTGCTTTCTCTCACCTTCTCAAGGACTGCTCCTTTTAGGCTTACCTCCTAATTCTTTTGAAATCACTGCATCACAAACTGTGCCATCTGTTTTATTAGCAGTGCCTGTCTAAAGACTAAATATATACATATCATGAAAACTCATTTTTTGGATACTGTAATTGCCAGAGCTATTAATCATTACTGATATTTACAGTTAGTTGCTAGACATTCTTTTGTCCCAGTCTCATTTTCCAGCATTTCAGATACCAAGATAACATCACAGCTCATACCTGGCAAGTGTCTTCTTTCCTAGCTTTTCTAATACAAAGATTGTTTTGTCATAGTATATGAAAAAATTACCATAATGGTGATGAAACAGCCTCATGTCTTTCTCACCCTGATGGTAGCTGGACCATGGAAATTAATCAACACTGAGCAGGATCAGATGTGACCTCATCACTCCCTTAACTAAACCACTCTGGCATCTGTTCCTCTGCAGGTTCCTTCTTCTTATAGTGACTTTGGCATGAAAATGTTGTTAAAATGTTCTAGATATGAATTGAGCACTTCCTTTCTTTCTTCCTTCTACAGTAAGTAGTCCTCAGTCTCCTTTCAGAAAAGTCAGTGAAAGCTTTTAAAATGTGTTTTCTTAGAAGCCATGCAGGACTCAAGGACAGTTGGCAGCGTGCATCTGTATTTGTTAAGTGATCTAAGGCCACTGCCCTGTCTTTGCTTTGGGATAGCAAAGGTGTTTGCCCACCTGTAACTGGCTGAATTTTCTTATTGAATTTTCTTGTTTCTTCCTGAGCCAGTGTGATTGCCTGTTTTTTGATTTCCCTAAGAGAGATCTCTGGATGGAATGGAAAAGGGAGATTCAGTTAACTGATGAGTCATCTGCCTACTATGATGCCTATAACTCTCCTTATTGTAGCTCATGGCTCTCCTACCTCTTTTTGTTTATCTGATCTGGCCCCTTTATAATCTCAATCCTTGTTAGTCTCTCTGAGGAGAATTAGGTTCAGCCTTGTAGTATTTCCAGCAATCTGCAAGTGAAAGTTTTCACTTGTCTGAGGTTTTTTACACCTTGGAAAGTAACAATGATTCAGGCAATGATGGATACCATATAAAATATTTTTAAGAGCTCTTGACAGAGTATTTAACAATAAGTTGGAGGTGTTCCCAATTCACTGGGAGATGTTATTTGCCAAGTGTTATCTTCAAAATGGAACATATTAATAGAAAGAGGTAGAATAACTTTAAATACTATCAAAGAAGTATTAAATCTGCACTGAATTAGTTAGTTTTAATAGTTTTCTCTTGTATATCCAATAGAGTTATTGATTTTTTTTTCCTAGTGAAAGCTGAGCAAAAACATTCATCCTTTTATTATCATTGCAATTTCACCATTTATTTATTATTGCTGTTTATTATCATTGCTATCCACAAAATTGTACTTCAATATCAAGAAGAGCAGATAGTGTGGAGGACAAAGAACTTGTTTTCCTGCCTTTGTTCCTGTTATCTGTTGTATTTGAATAGTGGCCTGTTTGTTCTACTGAAAGCTTAAGAAACACAAGAGTCATTGGGAAATGGAAGCCATGCTACTACCTGACATGAAAAGTCAGTTTTCAGTGGTGTCAGAAGATGTAATGAATTAAAGAGAGGACTGAATTCTCTATAGTTTTGTGCTGTTTTAACATATAATTTGACTAAGAGTAAAATTCTTACAGTCTAACAAATACAAGGCTTAGTTTATACATATACAGTGACTGGTTTACAAATAACTTCTGTAGGTAATTTCTTTCCACTGATTCTTTGCATCTTTTCTCTGAATTGCCTCCAACAGCTGAAAGAGAAGGACACAAGTGGATTTGCAGAATGTAGTTTAAGCCCCTTTTGAGCAGATGGAGAACACTAAGTGTTTGAGATGCAGTGTTCTTGGTTGTAGCCTGTAGTACATCTGCAAGAGAGCATCTTAAGTCATGGTAACTTCTTGGGGGCTGTATAGTTCCTCAGTTGTTCTAGAAAAATTTGGATGAGGATTGCTCCTTTGGACATTTTTTTTGGGGGGGCGGGAAGGGGTGAAGGGGAGGCGGGCAGGGAGAGGGGTGGGGTTTTGTTTTGTTGTTACTGCTGCTTTTATTGGTATTAAGAGATAGAGCAGAATTAAGCAGCTGTGGTTAAAATAAACAAAGAGGATAAAGTGGCTTCAGGAGAATTGGCTCAGGAAAAAAGAGACAGATTAACAACATGTGACCAACAGAGGTGCCTTGATTTCATAAAGTTATGCTAGTGGATGTTAAACATTGTAAATGTATGTTTGATGGTGGACTGACCAGAATCTGACTGTGCTCCTTGTTGGGCAGAAAATGCCAATAAATAAGTAGTATGAGCTCCCATCTCAGAAGAAAGTACTGCAGATGCATGCCCCTGTATTTGTGCAAATATATAATGTATAAATTTAGCCTGTAGTTTTAAACAGCCATACAGTTCTATTTTCAAAAAGGCTTTAATGTAGTTGCCCAAAAATTAGAGCACTGAGGGAACTCAGCTGATAATGATTACATTTGTTTTTCTGTCTACTAACAATGCAATAAAATATGACTTCCTGTCTTGTCTAATACATTTCTCTTGGGGCTTTTGTGTACTGGAACTTGGACTGTGATATAGATGTGCTGTTTGTTACCCTGAAAACTGTCTTGGTAAAACTATCTCTTCCTGTTGACGTCTGTGAAGTAGTAGAAAAGTCTCTTTCCAGCTTTCAAAGCCTTGAGTGCTGGTTTTGAGTTTGTGAATAAAATGGCTTTCAAAGAGATTTTTAATAATGAGGCAAACCAAGACATTCTTACTAACCAAATCATGGCTGCTAACATGTTAAAACCTTGTACTTTGTTATGCTTGCACAGGGATTAGGAATTGCAGTACAATATTCTCTAATTTTTTCCAACAACTGGAAGAACAAAATTCACTTCTCTTTCTGTTCTTCAGGTCTAATGGGATTAAACAGCAACATACATTTGCTTTTGCTATCAAACTCAGATCAAAATGTTTCTATGGAGCAATGAGTTCAGGAGATTTTTCTGTCCAGCTGGTTTTCAGATTGGATTTTCATTTCAAGCAAAATTAACTTTATGGGAATAAATGGGAAAATAAAATAAAAGCATTTTAAAATCACTGCAGATTTCCATTTGGTAATTAATGTTATTATATAGGGAAAAGCCCTAAACTTACATCTCCTGACAAGTAGCTTCAAAAAGTCGTGCATTAAAAGACAGCATTGTAATTCCTGTCTGTTTTCAGTTTGAAGTCTGTAGATAGGGTCATTTGCAGGAATTAAAGAGAGACTGATTTTAATCCCCAAACTTTGCATTTCAGAAAGATATCTTTTCAGTTATGTGTGTTTAGGAAATAGGACTTAATGCTCAGAAGTGCTTTGTTAGGCTGATGGATTTTCATTCATTATGATGAATTGCTTAGAGAATTTTTCAGCTCTTATCCCCTTGCTTACTAATGAGAAAACGGTTTAATGTGAAGATTATGTATAATGCTTTGTTGCTGTATTTTAAATGAGCTATTATTGTCAGTCTGTTACCAAGGGCAGCATAACTGCACATTCTAATGTATGCAAAAGGTTCGTGTTTCTGTTGGAACCACAAGTCCTTTATGGGCTTTATGAAGTATATAGCCTTCACAAATTACATAGCCTTTATGAATTATATGTCAAATACCCTTCCAATCATGTTTCCTCTGTGGAGTGACTGCATAATTCCTTCTTCTGTATTATGCATTCTCTGGATTTTATATGTGTTGTCTTTGACATTTTGAACTCTCTTTGGTCTTTGATAGTTTTCCAGCAAGTGAATGACTGGGGTCCTGCCAGTCCTTTTGATTTCAGGAGTCTTGGTATTTGATCTATAATTTTTACCTTTTTTTTTCTTCTTTTTCTAATACTGTTTCCAAGTTCTGCCTCTATTCTCCTTCCTGCCCTCTAAGTTTAACTATCACTTAGATTGTTGTACACATTCTAACCCTTCTTCATACATCACCTCTGAATCCTCTTCGAATGTTCAGTCTTTCTTCTTGCCTTCTACACTTTGGGCATTGTGTCTTATATGCAAAAAGATTATAATGCTGACACTGGCACAACTAAATTTGACCTTTCACAGCTGCAGGCAGAGTCAGTTTTGCTGTTTTTTGCTTTATTGCCTTTGTGCATGCCACTCAAAATAGCTGTGAAGTTTTGGGAGAAGAAATACTACAGTCCAAACTAATGTCTCATTTGATTCGACACTTTGCTTTTTTATATCAACTTTTTCCAAAATGTCTTGCAGAAAGTCTGGAATATTTTGGAATATCATTCTGCAGGGGTATGTTTCCTTTAAATTAATCCTTTATTTCCTTTGTATTGCTACTTTTCTCCATACTTATGTTTCAAACACTGAAAATTTATCACCTAGAAATTTCATGAAGAAAATGTTTACCCCCTAATAATTAATGACAATCATTAGCAAATCAGTGCTGTGCTTCTGTTGGACACAAGCTTGAATAATGAAGGGAGCTTATTCCTTACCTCCTCAGGCAGACACTGGGTATTGGAGAAAAAAAGGAAGGATATGTGTGCCTAGTGGAGAATAGAGCTGGCAGGTAGTTATTGTTATGTGAGAACTTATCTCCTAATGGAATCATGGAGTAGGTGTGCTAGGAATGGACCTGTCGAGATCATCTAGACTGCCACCCCCTGCTCAAGCAGAGTCAGCTAGCACAGGTTACCCTGTACAGTGTGTAGTCAGGTTTTGAGTATCTCCACAGATGGAGGCTCCACAACCTTTTAAATGTTGAGTTAAGATCAGCAGCTCTTCCCTCATCCACCAAGTTAGTCACCTCATTGTAGAAGGTTATCGGGTTCCTTAGGCATGACTCCCTCTTTGTAAATCCGTACTACATATCACCTTCTTGACCCTCATGTATTTGGAAATGATTTCCAGGGTTAGTTGCTCCATCGTTTTCCAAAGGATTGAGCTGAGACTGACTGGTATATGGTTTCCTGAATCTTTCTTCTTGAAGAGAGAAGTGGTATTTGTTCTCTTTCAGTATTTTCAGCAACCTCTCACAATTGCCACGACATTACAAAAGTAACCAAGAGTGGCCTTGCAGTGACATCTCTCTCATATGTTCCGTCAACATGGAGAAGCACAGATTATAGTCCCTCTGCCATGCTTTATCCCACAGTGCTGTTTTGAAGAAGGCACCTTTGCTGATGTTATTTCAGCTGTGTGGTTTCCATCACCCCAGCTCCCACTTCCCACAGAGTTCTGGGGGCCTCCTGAGCTGTACAGTGAAGTTCAAACTGGTGTTTTGTGGGAGGATGCAAAGGCCTCTCAGTCCCACTTGAAGGACTGGTCTCTGCCTGTGACAGGCTCTGCACTGGAGCCCTTTGGTGACCTCCCAGGAGGGGCCTGTAACCCTTGGGCATGTTTTAATTTGTCTATGTCCATCATTCTTCTGGTGCCCTTTGACCTTCTTGAAGTATTCCCCCACCTCAGACCCGTCAGGGCTTGTTCTGCAGTCTGCTAAAGTGGGGAACCCCAAACCAGCCTTTTACTTTTGTTTATATTTGAATTTTAATTATTCATTCTGTTAGCTCTTGTTAGAGAATGTTTTATCCTTTTTATAACTGTCTTCAGCCAGTCACAGAGCAGTGATATTTAACAAAATGACAACTCCCAGCCACAAAATGTCAGTGCCACGTCAAAACAGTGGCCAAAGCAAATCAGTGTTCTCTGTGTACATATGTAGGCATACACACGACTCAAAACTCTTTACTTACTCCTCCTCATCCTTCCCAAGGCAGAGTGCTGTGCATTTCCACTGCCCTCTCACGTAAAATCCAATGTCCCCTCCTTGTCTTCCCAGCCTGGTCTGCCTAAAGAGCCTGTTCTCCATCACAGCACTCCAGTTACATGAGTTATACCACCATCTCTGTTATAGCCCTGTAACAGTGCTCAGATGTACAATTCCTCCTCATTGTGCTGGTGTACAGGCATTGGAGACAGACGAGTGTGCTGATTCCCCAGCATGGGCAAGACAGCTCTCCCCATAAGGTTTCCAAAGGTAACAGAGTTTATGCATTCATTGGAAATGACATGGTTGTTGAATTTTTCACAAATGAGGAAGAACATGGTAGCTGAGGAAACTGTAAAATCATAGAAATGTTCCTTGACAGGAATCTCTGCAAGTCATACCAAGAGGTACTGTTGCTAGTGCTAGTTCAGGTCAACCATAATTCCTTCTAGCAAAGCATTGTAAGCCTCACTGACTGGAGATTTTGACACCTCCTTGGTAACTTCCAGTGCTGTACTAATTTCTCAGTGAAAGTTTCTCCTAATTTGCAACATGAAGTATCCTAGTTGCCCTTCAATTAAATAAAGAGTTTAAGCTGTTATTGACAAACCAAGAAAACCCAGCTATTATAACTTCCTTTTGCCAAAAATGTCCTGTATTGAAGACTCCAGTGTGACCAGGGAGGAACACCCAAGCCAAGCTTAGGGCATCTGGCTGCAAATTTACACATTCCAAAACCTCAGATTGATAAAAGTGCCAGAATTTAATGCTCCTCACGGTAGCTCTCCCTGTGCTAGCCCCACTAAAGATCACAGTCTCTGATACCTCATTTCAGTTTTTCAGGAGCATCCCAGAAGTACTGCTGGGGGAATGACTATGAAGATGGTAACGGCTTTCTTTCGCAGATGAATTGAGGAAGTTCAGCATTTGCATAGATCCCAGTTCTGTAGTGTCTGTTACACACAGGCTGTCATTGCAGCTGTTACAGCACTAGACTCAAAGAAGAAACCAGAATGATTCCCATGTCTTTCATCAACGTCCAGTTCATAGGAATGTCGTAGAGGATTTTAAATTTGCTATATTGTTATAGCAATAGCACTAAGTAGGTATTTTTAAATATATTCACCTGCTTCCATACTCCATTGTAATTTTCTAGTTTATGGCTGGAAAACTTCTCAGATTTTGATGTTCCTGCTATATTTTGGATCATTTTTAGAAGATGATCTTGCTTTGAAAGAAACCTCTGAGATTGTCAGCTATTAAGCCCCAGTTTTGATTAATCCCGTGGATTATCTGGGCAGTGTGGGAAAATTTATCTGGTTTTACCTGAAAATCTCCTTTAAGCACCAGCCCTTTCCAGAGATGGATTAACCACCCAAATCCAGAGCAGGCAATTGACATCCAAAAACTTAATTTGCAGAAAGCGTATATCTGTTTTGGAATGTGTTTTGAAGTGGTAGAAACCATGTAGTTCTCATCCATGCCCCCTTTCAGAACTTTATTGTGATCCGTAACTCAGGGAAGGATACTGCAAAAGCACCTCTGCCTGATGGGAAATGGATGGAATGATTCTTCTGCTGAGCTTTCCCAGACACACACACTTTGATTAATATCGTGCTCTCAACAGAGCAGTTAATGCACTGTGATAGTTTGAAAAATCCCATTATTTGTGGTGACAATCTGCTTGGACAACCAAGTCAGTGTCTTCCAAAGCTTGGATTAGTTAATGTGCATTGAAACAAGACCAGGGACCCCTATGTCGTTTGAGACAGGGTGGTGGTTTTTTGAATGGTATCTCTTACTGTTTTGAATCTCTATACCAGGCTGCTTCCAAATCAAGCACCAGATCCAAAATGCACAGAACTCTTTCTGCTGAAGAGTCTTTGAATCGGGTTGTCAGCTGCTAAAGAAGATTATGTCCATCTTTATGTCTCATAGAAGTTTTCTTTAAGATTTCCTGTATGGTAAGAACAGCCTTTCAAACATTTTTACAAGATGTGCTGCTTCTTGATTCCGTAGGAACCCTGTGAGCTCATTAAGATATCATTAATGAAGGAGAGGGGAAAATATTAAAAAAAACAAACAACCCCCAAACACAAAAACAAACCCAAACCCCAGGATCAGAGTGAGAAGACTTTGCTGCTTCATAGGGGCCAATCTTCTTTCCTTATTTCATCTGCACAGTCTGAGTCAGTTGGAGAAAAGGTAGAAAATCTCTTGATCTTGAAAAGAGAAAGCTAAGATCTTGTTATCTTGTAGAACTTACCAAACAGAAGGAAAATATTACTGGCAGCTTTTCCAAAGTGTTGCTGACACCAGCAAAAGGAGGGTTTTAAGAGCCACCTGGACACTGAAAAACCTTTCTGTGCTGGGCTTTGGCAGTGCATTCTGCTTGTTCACATGGCTTTTTCATGCGTGTCCTTTTGCTGCAAGTCATCTTCCTGTTAATATTTTGTTTAAACAGAGGCCCATCAAAGCCTAATTCCAAGTGTCTTTCTGTCTCTGCAGTTGTCCTGAAATCAGTTCCCGGCACTAACACTTGTTTTTGTAGTCATGCTGTTAGTATTTCCTCGTAACAAACCTCCTGTGCTTTTTGCCACTTTATGGGGACCATATTTAAGCTGTTCCTTGTAGTTTCCATTGTATCATTTTTGCTTCAGGCAAGATTGCCTGTTTTCACACAGCACAGAGGAAGGTGGAGAGCTTTCTGTTCTCTGTAACTGGGCCACAGACGGCCCAGGGCATGTTATTGGAAGTGGAGTACAAACTGAGACACTTGCTTCTTCTTTTTGTCCCTAGTGGTTGTCTCTCAGTATTTGGTTTCTAAATGTCTCTGTTCTATTCCAAGTGCATTAACAGCTCTCCTGGTGTTTAACCAGCGCTAGAAAGTCTGACGTCAAAAATAAATCTTCCTTCCACTCTTTCTCTCTCACACCTAGTTGTGCAGCTTTTCTGCAACGTTTTGTGCATGGGGTGGAATGATAGCAAAAGTCAAGAAGAATATGGCCTCATCCCTTTTCCTTTGGCTAGTGCCTTCTTTATCAGATTCCTTTTCCTGATTCTGTTCAATGACTTCAAGAGTAAGTCTATCAATATAATTCTATTAATACACCTTACCAGAATGGCATTTCCTACCCCTTCTTTACCCCAGCTTGTTTGCTGCTTGCTAGTTTTGCTGGATTCTGCATTCATTATGTTACTCTGAGAAGCAGGAAACATCATTATTTATGTATATGATAAGAAACTACAAATGTTATTACCAATACATAAAAATCTTGTCATCACTTATTGCATAATTTATCAATTTAGTTCTCAGTAATGTGAAGCAAAATACGCTAAAAATACATGCTAACTGTCCCCTTGTTCCTATTATTGGAAAAGACTGAAGAGACGGGCTGTTTGGTTTTCATACTGACCTCTGGAGCTGTGAATATTTCATTCACATCCTGTCTAGTGTACCTCCCAGGCTAGATAATCCTGTGCACAATCTCCTTCTGTACAATATGTCAGCCTTGGCATACCACTGACCATCTGTGTTTCCCTTTTCTAGGTCTTGTAAACTCTTCTGTATCTTCTTTTGGTTAAGGCAACTAAACCTGTATATGGTGCTGTATTGTGAAAGTTTGTATTGTATTTGGTCACACAGTGCTAAAAAATGCAGAATAAAATAAAAGAGCCCCTTTCCCACTCTGCTGATAGCACTTGTCAGGGAAAGGGCTGCTCCATCTCTGCATTTATTTGGACTTCTAATTTCTTGTGAAGCATTTGAGACTCTTACTGTTTCTTAAAGTGCTGTAATTTTTCTGGGCCCAGTGATGATGACAGGTAGATGTTGAGGCACTGAAGAGAATTCAGATTTTGATCAGTGAGATAGCAAAGTGTGGGAGAACCTGTGAGGAAAGTTGGCGCTCCTTTTGTTTGCTTTTAAGCTCAAAATATGTGTACCATAGCTTGGCTAAATTACCCCATAAGTAAAAGTGACTGACTTTATGATAGTGTTCTGCAGTGACATAAACACCAGGGGAAGGAGAGATTTGATGGTTGCCTGGAGGATGATGATTTCTAATCATGAGAGGGAAAGAAGCCAACATTTTTTGAGAAGAAAAATCCAGTGAAATTTATTATGCTGTTGAACCATTTCTCTAGGGAAGGAATGTCAGTGCCATCACTCTCACACAATTAAATACCAAGCAGCATATATTATTTAATTATATGGTGAAAAAGGAATTAATAAGATGACTTGATATATTTTTTTTCTGCTTTCACTCTCCAAGATTCAGTTGTTCCAAAGAGAAAGAGGTGGATCCGGTGAGAATAAATGGCTGTCAGAGCATTTATTATAGCGTTCATGTTCTATAAAAAATGAGAATGGTATAGAATAAAGTGTCAGGGAAAGGTGTTTTATTGCTAGAATTCTAACTAGCTTTGGTTGGTATGGCTGTATACAATTAAGTCCCATGTCAGTGGAATTATTTGGGGTTTTTTTAAGAAGCACGAGTGAAAAAAGCATTTGTCATGGGACCTGAGGTTTAAAGCATAAATTTTAGCATCAACAATACTCCTACTCAGTAGAATGTCAGAAAGAAAAAATGAGAAGAAAGCACACAAATCGAGGAGCTGTGGAGAGAAGAAATACTGAATTTGTCTTAGAGCTATTTGGTATGGGATGCCACCTTGTGGAATTTTTTAGGATGTCATGTGTTTTATCAAATTTCTTGCAGGTCTTCCTGACTTTTTCTACTCTCTTCAGTCTCTGTAGATAATCCTGCTTGCATAGATCAGCCTTTGTCTTTAATAGTCCCTCCATCACCTGATTTATTATGTAATCTGAAATTTCAGTGTAATTTAGAGGTGGAGAAATTTTACTTTGGGAGATAAAAAGTCTGTGAAAAGGAGAATTTAACTTGGAAATCAGCCATGGTGAGAGCATGATCAGTGCAGATACTGTGGTAAAATTGTAATACTGCTCTAAAGAAGTGTTTTCACAAAGCTCTGGATAATAATGCAATCATATTGTGCACTTTAGCACATTACCCAATCACTAAAATGGAAAGTTGTCTTCAGTGGGAAATCAGAATTGCAGGAAGAAATAGAAAATGTTGATATGTCAGAAGCCTCAGCTGACGTACTAATTCATTTTGCATTGTAAAGGACTCTTCTCCCAACGTGTTCGTATGTCTGGCATTCAAATTGCATCTCCATAGTGGTCTGCCTAGGGACAGCACTAGACCTTTGTTACAAACATTTCACATCAAGTATCAAATGCTTCTTCTCTGCTCAAGGCACTGTGGAAAGGTCAAGGTGCAGGTGAGCGGTCTTCGGACAAAAAGCAAAGTGTTTTGCTCCTGAGTTTACCACAATACTGGTGTGGCCACCACAAGCAAGTGAAGAAACAATATGCCCTGTTTGAAAGTATATATATGGGTCTCCTGAACTGTGAGCCTGTCCAAGGGACAGAGGCCATCTGTTTTTCTGCTCTCCTGCTTTGATTCTTCTTCCACTCTTGGTTCTTTTTTGAGACTTCATGTCGATCCCATGAAGCACTAGTGGGTCTGTCACTTTCCTGATTTCCTACACTTGAAGGTAGCTCTCCTTTCCCTCATCTTAGCAATTAGCTGCTTCTAACTTTGTCTAAATAAACATAAACCTGAGCCTCATAGTGTAATTTTCAAGCTACCTTTCTTTTCTAGACCCAACCTCAGTCAAGATTGTGCTGCAGAATTTTTTCAAATGGTAGAGATGCTGATAAGGGCTTCTTTCTTCTATCTCTTTTGCTACTATCTCATACTTGGCATTGGATCCTGAGGTGACTCTTCTTGGGCTGATCTTGCTATTGATCACATGTCCTCCTATTTGTTCTTTACTTGCCCTTCCTCTGTAAGCATTTTCCCCTAATCTTGCTATTACCATCACCTTGTTAATGTACAATGTTCTATTGCTTTTGGCCAGATGATTCCAGAATTCACTGCACTCTTTCAAAACATTTGAGATAGGGCTGTGATTTCTGAGCCTTATAGATTCTGAAGGTCCAAGGAATGCATTTTTGAATGACCTTTAAAGTCTGAATTCAGGTTCTGATGGAAAGCCACACTGAACAATTTCAGTCTTTGGTAAAACTTCTTTGGAAACATATAAAGTCATCTATCTCATTAAGTCATTGATTGAAGTGCCATCAGCTAATGGCAATGGCAGTTCTGGCAGCTTAGAAATGCCATTTAATATCTTAAATGAATGTTGTGTATTTAGAGCTGCTTCTGACCTCCTGAACCATTAAGGTCTCAGCCTGAGCAACTGCCTGCAGTTCTCATCTAACGGTGAAAACAGCTGAGCCACAGAGTGGATTCCTGAGTGGGCTTGAGGCACCAAAACTGCAGCAGTTCAAGGACAGAGTAGATGAAATTTAAAGCAGGAGCAATAGGGTGGCTGATTCCATGAACTGCAGACAGTTTAAATCTGTGGCAATGTCCACTGAATCCTGCAGCAGAATATGATCAGGAGGCTTCTGTTTTGCACTCCCCTCGCCCCCAGCTCTTTGCTAGTCTAAGTTAACATTAACCTTGCTGACATACCATGAAAGGCAATGAGAAATCAATTCAAAACTATTAACCAGAGTGGACAGATTTGAGGGAAGAGATGAAAGTCCTGTAGCCCTCTCCTGCTACGTGTGTGTATGTTTTGTACCAGTCTTGTCATAGGGATAGTAGGTGCTTGACTTTCTTCTGCCACACACGCTCATGCTGCAGCTGCATCCAGCTCTGTTATAGCAAACAGATGTGATATTTATGCACACCTAGTGATGCAAAGCTTCCCAGCTCACTCTGGGGAGTTACTGTGTGTTGAGTTCCACAAGCAGAGGTGCTTTTCAGTCTCCTTACAAGAATTCTGAATATTTTCTCTGTGTTATCCAATGCATGTGCTTGTGAGCTTTAGACTCCTGTGGGGTTTTTCTCCAGATTGCTAAACTAAAGCTTAGATGCCAAGGGGTATGGAAATGACTACCAATGCAGCCTACTTAATGTCCATCTTTCCCTCATTCTCTTTCTCTGCCTGTGTTTTTGTGCTTGGTACACTGGGAGATGCTTTACTCTGCCTTCCTTGGGAATGCCTGTGAACATCTTGCATAAGGCCTACTCCTGGTCCCAATTTTTCACTGAATTGATGAATCTCCTTAGACGCAAAGGAGCTTCAAAAGCTTCAAGCAAACTGGGAAGGGGGCTCAGAGGGGACAAAAGGATCAAAAGGGAAGTAAAAGAAAATAGCCATGCATGTGATTGTAAAAACATAAGCCTATCTCATAGATAAGGTGACGCAATTGCAAGAAGATACTGTTCTAGTTTTGCTTTCATGTTCTGTGAAGCAGCGAAACTAGAAGAAAACAATTGTACCCTGAACTATGAGCCCTGCTGGAAAAATCACCTCAGATGGAAGTGGGGATATTTGCCTAAAATATTAGGTCTGTAGCTCTACATCATGCCAGATTGGTGCTCATCACAAAGCAAGACTAAAGCCTGGTTTAGTGGAGGTGCTGTTCTCTGATGTTTGATTTCCTGCTTGAGTAAAAATATGCAAGCACGATGGGGTGGTCTGGGTGCATGGAACCTGCTGGAAACTCATGTTCCACTGCTGACAGGTGAACCACCAGCAGCTTTGGGAGATCACTGTGAGTAATGATCAGGTGTAGTTTTGTTTTTTCTGTACAGTGGTCCAAGTAAATTGGAGCAGAACTATTCTGAGTTGAGGGTGATGGGTTGTGCTTTAATCCCCCTGTCAGCTGAAGATGATGTGAATTTCACCTCTGACCTTGGCAAAGGCTAGATTTGGTGGGAAACTAATAGTGCTGTTGAGTAGCTCACAGATTTAATGAAAGTACAGCTAACTCCTACATCAGATTTCATTGCAAAGTGATCACAGATCAGATGGGAAGTTGTATAACAGCCATTTTGATCAAGTACTAAAAGATAGCCAGTTTAAGGCCCTCTGTAATGCAATACTTGTCCTTTGTTTTGAAGACCTGCTGCATGACTTAAGATGGGAAACCTTATTTCCGTAACCAGATGTGATACTTTTAAGAGTGAGAAGCAAAGTGAAGTTAATTTTATGTTTTATTGGCAGCTCTGCATTTCCTTTGGGTTCTTTCACTGACAGAGAGTAGCAGAAATTGAGCTTCATTTAGATAATGAATGTAGAAATATGATTTTTTTGACATTGAAGACAGGCAAACTACACTAAAAGAACTCATACTAAAACCCAATCTGGCTACTGGGACTGGGCATTTTATGACAAATATTTATTGAAATTATGCTATTAATTATAATATTTCCAGGACTTCCTTGCCTAGGATGAGGCAATAGAGGGCTGAATACTCTTAGACACTGCAGATGACTGTAGAAATAAGTGCAATGGAGCCTTCTTTCAAATAAAACTTTTACATTCATTCAGAAAAATTGCATTGGGTTTTCCAGTTCGGAGGTCAATGGATAGCCCTGGTTTCATCTGTTAAGTCTTTAAAAAGAGAATTCTGCCATCCAGTGGCTTTTAAATAGAATTATATGTAGAGATGACATGACCAAGTCTAAGTAAGAATATTTAGTTTTTCTTTCTTTCTTCACTAAGCCAGTGAAAGCATTACTGCACAACACTTACCTGAGAATTTGCTTGTGAAGTTCTTTCTTTTCAGAGTTGCTGCAAAAGGAGCCAGTGACTTTTTTTTTTTTATGGTTACACCTTTTTTTGTTTATCTCTTTGCAGTTATGTGGCTGTGGTCTGCTGGGTGTGGGCATCTGGCTGTCAGTGTCGCAAGGAAACTTCGCCACATTTTCTCCCAGCTTTCCATCACTTTCAGCTGCCAACCTAGTCATTGCCATTGGCACAGTGATCATGGTGACCGGCTTTCTGGGCTGTCTAGGTGCTATCAAGGAAAACAAGTGCCTCCTGTTGAGCGTAAGTCATCAACACTCCTTTTCACGAAGAGTGACTGTTGCTTTGTTATTTGAATGACCAATGCAAAGTAGCCTTGTAGCTCACTGTAACATTGCCCTTGGCTTTAAATCTTCTGTATGCTTGCAGTATAACATCCCATAGCTTTGGTCACAGTGATACCAATCGTGTATTAATGCATGTCCCCTTGTTACTATGTACCTTAATGTATTAGATAGCATAGCAAACTACTGTCTGTTACCTCTGCATGAATTGTAGGATCAGCCTGGATATTTCCCTTCTGGAAATATCTGTTGGAAAGATTGACTGAAAAAAATCTTAAGCATGGAGTTGCTCAAAGCCTCTTGTTGCGATTTCCTACAATGGCCTTATCTAAGGCCCTTGTCAGAGAACGGTGGAAAACATCTGACCCAAAGTTAAGATGTCAAGGTCTCTGCCAGGCCTTATCAATTGGAAAAAAAAAATGTCTGATCCTTGCCAGTCTTTGTTCAGAACTGAAGCATGTGGCTTGTGAACCCCTCTCAGAAAGCACAGTATGGATCACTCCTCTTGCATAAACCAGGAGGCTTCATGATGCTTCTCCTCACCCCAAGGAGAGAGGTATTGTGGCAGAAGGTGAGAGGAGGGCTTTCAAAGTAGACAGCTTCCAATTCAGTCACAGCTTATGAATACAGATGCTGTGACATTCAGGAGCATGTTTGCCTTGTGCAAAAATCTCCCTTATATGATGTTGGGGAACAGCTGGGCAGCATTCCTTGGACCATCTCAGAGAACTAAACTGGAGGGAAAATGTGCACCTGGTTTTTGCTATCTGATTGCTTGGGTTATATGTTGTACATGTAGAAGGGCAAAGAGAGAATAGTAATGAGGTCTATGTCATTCATCCACATAAACTGCAACACCAGCCCCTTATTTTTTCTTTTTAAGAGTATTTACATTCTTATAAGGTTCTGCAAAAGTCTTTTTTTACTGTCATAACTATCATGAATTTCCAGTTGTTAGAGAGCTAGCTGTGCTGCATACTGCTTCTTCTCTTGTCTGAGGGGCTGGTGCCATGCCAATCTGACAGTCTGCTAGGACATAAAGGCATTAAAAAAAAGGTTTAGTGAGCATGAAAAGTAGTGAGAAACTACTAGAACTCACACTTTGGATGCCCCTGCAGTGAGAGATTTCAGATACAAAGAGTTGGGAAGAAGTGCTGAGTAATATAATTACTATTCCACAGTTAGATGTGGTTAAAGCCCACCTGCCAGCGAATCACTTTGGAGGCACATCACATTGATCTTTGTGGTAAGGGGGTCAGCATCTGTTCTGTAGTTTGTATGAAGGAAAGAGGGCTGTGTGCTGTGACCAGCAGTCAAAAGCAGCAAGACAAAACCATGGCTGAAACCTGCAAACTGGTAGTAGGCCAAACCCAAAGATTCTGAGAATGCTTGACAGTGAATTTCCTCATTGATGGCGAGACCATCAGAAGCTTTAGTGGCGATAAAGTATCTATAAGCCTGAATAGTTTGAAATCAAACTTGCATGTTTTTGGCAGTAGAGGAAAGGTTTAGAGGACAAGGCCCATAGTCTTGATAGTTTCTAGCAGCTCCAGGTTTGCTCTCTAGTTGGCAAGTGTGTATACATTGTCTCTTTTTTCTTTGTTCTAGTTTTTCATCGTTTTGCTGGTAATTCTCCTGGCAGAGCTGATATTACTAATTTTGTTCTTTGTTTATATGGACAAGGTAAGCAAATATGCCATATAGATTAATTATCTGTACTAGCATGTAAACCAGGTTCAGTTTGTTTTTCTTTGATAGAGGTATTTGTGTTCTCCTTGATCTTCAGTTTGGTGAAGGCTTAACCTTGAAATCTTGGCTGTTTTCTGTAAGCTGCTTCTGAAGGGTGAGGGGGAAGTGAGGAGGAGAGCAAGCAGGAGAGAAATCCCTGAAATAAGACCATAGTCCAGGGCTTCCTTTTTAGTCTTCTTTGAAAATCTTAGATAGCCTTCAACATAGCTGTTTAATGTCTGCAAAAAGCTCATCCTCTTGTGGACCTGAGTTGTGGGAGGTCCTACTTAAAACCTGGTTAGCTTCTTAGGGGCAACTCTTGGGACAGGACTGGAGGAGAGAGGCATGGGATATTTGCATATTATTCCAGATGCCACCAGTTGTCTCATTTGACTAGGCAGTCCCAGAAAGTTTGGCAAGGGTGCAAAATTGATCAAGAGGCAGCTTCTCATAAAGTTCATCTGTAAGAATTTGCTGTCTCATAGAGACTAAGTGAAGTTGGCACAACTGGTTGTCCCATTATATGCATAAGACTGGAAAAGTGCCTGGAGAACTGCAGAACTCTGTTAAACACAGAGCAGAACCTGACGGTATAAGCATGTCCAGACTTATTTTAAAACAGCTCCTACCAGGCCTTTATCTGTTGTCAGGTTGTCACTATGATGCCTGCTACTTTCAGGGAGCTGCGATGAATTCTGATTTTGACTAGGATGTCAAAAAGGGATGAAATAGATCTTACAATATAGTTGACCTTCATGCCAGGACCATAATTATTTCTCTGCTGCCAGATCACTACTGTCAGAGGCAAGGTGCATCCTTACCTGCACCTAGGACTCAGCTGTCCCATTTTGCAAGAAATGGGACAGCTCAGATTTCCTGTTAAGCACTCCAACTTTATCCTCTAAAGAAAGAAGAGCACAGTTGAAAATCATAAATCCTACAAGCCTATTCCCACATGGAGAACAACAATAATGTCTCTTTTAAGTAGATTTTGTATTGGCTCTTTACTGTGGCCTGCCAGAACCCATGCAAGAATAACTCTGTTAGGGTTAGGAGGCTGGGACTCTGGTTTTATGATATAAGCAAATTAAAGTAGGCCATAGGTTACAGGCAGGAGAGGCTGCTGTGGAGTAGTGCCAACAGCTATTTTATCTACAGTAAGCTCAGCAGATTCATGCTGTTCATGTTCAGTTAGCTTGAATCAGATGATTACTCTGTGATGGACTCTTCGCAGAGGTCTCCTAACACAAGATTAATCCAGTAATTTGCAATACGAGGGAGAGACCAGACCTTGGCAGGTGCTTAAAGATCTCACTGACTTGTGAGAGTCTTGAAGCTTTTCTACCCACGTTAAGTTTATGATGAGAGAAGTTAAGAGGCAGACGTTCTCTATGTGTGTCTGTACCATGATCCTTTCCTCTGAACAGCATTGACTTTCTCTATCTTTTACATGGTGCAGGTCAGTGAGAGTGCAAAGAAGGATTTGAAGGAAGGTATGAAGCTATACAATTCAGAAAATAATGTTGGACTGAAAAATGCATGGAATATCATTCAAGCAGAGGTAATATATTTTTCTCAATTAAAAAAAAAACAACCAAAACAACTTGCTCACCAAGCCTGCTGCAGTCTGTTAAGTATGGAATTTGTGCCATGTGTAAAAGATGGCTAATGGAGGTTTTGGTTTCTGATTTTGCACTCTTGAACATCCAGGGAGTTCTGTGAAACTCAGGATCAAAATATACTTTGTAAGGTGACAGACACTCACCTGTCTGAGATCCTCTGTGTCTATCACAGGCATAGAGATGATCTGAAACAACAGAGTGGCAACAAAACCTGCAGAGGTGGAACTGAAGCATTGGCAGGCTTTTGTTGTTAGCAGTTGTGGGCAGATTACCTTATGCTTTGGTGTTTGGACTTAGGTCTGTGACAAGGAGACTAACACACCTTGGGCATGGAACCATATATTTTCATTGGTTTCATTTGTTCTTTGTGCTTTTAAGTATTTGCTTTTAGTGATCAGAGACCACGGAACACTTCAAAACTGCAAAAGTCTTGTGGCAGCCCTTTGCAAAATACAGTGTGGTTTAGTGGAAGTAGAAGTTTGTGGTTGTGCGTAATTAAAAAATTGTCCTAGTTAATTTATTAATCATTTACTTTTGCACAGATGAAGTGCTGTGGTGTGAACGACTTTACAGATTGGTACCCAGTCCTGGGAGAAAACACTGTTCCAGACCGATGTTGTACAGAAAACTCCCAAGACTGTGGACGGAACTCTACTGAATTAGTGTGGAAAACGGTAAGGCTCACTTTGCCCAGGTCAAGTCTTAGGTAGGGGTGGGAATGTTGAAAATAGAGGGAATGCCCATGAAAGAAAATGTGACCTTGGGGTTTTAATTTTCATCTTTCATCATTTCAGGGATGTTATGAGAGAGTTATGTCCTGGTTTGATGACAATAAGCATGTCCTTGGTTCGATTGGGATGTGCATCCTCATAATGCAGGTAATACTGGTACAATGTTTGTCAGCATGGCTTTGATTTGCTGTCAGCATTCTTGATTCTGCTGTGTGAAAAGTGATGCTCAACTGCTTTGAGTTGGAATATTATTTCAATAATGTCAGATTTGTTTTAAGAGTTCATTTAAGGCCATCTGCTCAGAAAGGAAGCAGGTCAGTAGTGAGCCCTGCAAAGGTGACATGCCGCAGTGGGGTTTTGCTTACCTGTGTTTTGACTTGAGTACCCCTTTGGAGTTCCCATACTTAGCCATTTGTTACACTGTCCCTTAGGGAACAACCTTAGGGCTGTTCTTTGATTTTGGAAGCAAGTTCTAAAGATTACCAAAATGACTCAAGTTAAGGCCACTGAACAGAGTAGGTCAGCATGTTTTAAAAAAAGAAATGGAGGATTCCTGTTCCAGGGAAGTGGTCATGGCACAAACCCTTCCAGAATTCAAGAAGCATTAGGACCATGCTGTCAGGCACAGGTCTGATTTCTGGGTTGTCCTGTGCAGGAGCAGGAGCTGGACTTAATGATCTTTGTGGGTCCCTTCCAGCTCATGATATTCTATGATTCTCTCACTGATACACTTTTGGGGGAGAATACCTGGATCTGATATTTTCAGTCACAGTTAACTGGTTAAACAAGCACAAGTTGTTGGGTCAAAGGGAAGAGTGACTCTTACATATTGATTCTGAAAAATTGTTGCACATATGACAAAGAGCCCTGAGAGGTTTTTCCCTCCATCTATGTGCTGACAGATACAACTCTGGACATCACTGTGTGCCTGAACAAGATACATTCAAGTTTACTGCTCAGTGTTGAAACATGAGAAATATGGCTAGTGTAGAATCACTGTTAGCACTACAGCTGGGCCATGAACACAGGTCAGCAGTGCAGTTTTGGCAGGCTTCCTATACTAAAGCCCTTATTGTTTGTTTTCTTTTAGATTCTTGGCATGGCCTTCTCCATGACACTCTTCCAGCAGATTCACAGGACTGGCAAAAAATATGATGCCTAAAGCCTCTGAAACATTATCACATCAACTCTTCTGTCTCATCATAAAAATGAACACGAGGAATGACCACAAGGAGCATCACACTTAGCCCTGCTGAGGGAATCCGTCCCATTGACCGATCCACTTTGTTGTTACTTGTCAAGTTATTATCACAACTTATTTGACTCTTTTTTTTATTTTTCTGTTTCACATTTGCCATTTATTTGCCAAAGAGGGGGAAACCCCGCCAAACAAATGGATTTCTACACAAAATCATAGATCTGCTCTAAGAATGTTTCTTAACTTAAGAAAATATTTTGCTCTACTAATCCATGCTATATGTGCAAAAATTACGTGTGTTCAACTTCAAGGGAGAATTCTTCAAAGTCTTCCATTAAGTTTTCAACCCTTATGTCCAATTTACTGGAAGACTCAGAAAAGCCACTCTAACTGAGAGTCCTAGGAATTGGAGCTGCTTTGCTTTGCAGCTTCTTGTACCTTACGGTGTATACTTTTTTATTATGATAATGATAATGATGATGATGATTATTATGATGGATATAGCTTAGAATTTAGTTGCCTGACTTATAACTTCTTACTGTTTTGGGTTTTACACATTTATTGTACATTAATTTGGGAACCACTGTGCGATCTCAAGAGGACATGTTTTTTCAAAGTTGGCAGTTGGTGCAGGCAAAGACATGAGTTTTCTCAAGTTCATAAGGAGACATCATCTTCCTTTTTCAGGGCCTTGATGCCCTTACTGTAACAAAGGTGTTTCCTTTAAAATCAGAGACTCTTTCCTCAGATGGAATGCAAAGCCTTCCCATTGGATAAGATGATAAGCCTCCTACTTCTGTGAGGCAAATGTTCCAATGCCTTTACTCACCCAAAGCAGTGCCTGGCTGCTTTGATGTCATGCTACATTGAAAGCTAGAAGTACTGACTAAGCAAGTTCCTGCTAACACAAAGGAGAGAGATTTCGGTCTGACCTACTGGCAGCAGGCTTCACAGATTGTGTTGTCTGCGTCAAATAGGTTGCCCAAGGCATGGCATGCTGCTGGATGTGAAGGAAGGGGAGGGCAATTTGATGGCAACAGTGTCATGCCGTACCCTTTGTTGCAGGGGTTTCATCAGCCTAAAGACAGCTGTCTCCCTGAGCTAGAAAAGGTGGTTTGATTAAAGGTGACCAGATAATGCAGGAAAGGGGCAATTTCCAAAACAGCACTCGGAGATGGTATATGTTGTCACACCTTCAGCACAGAAGCTGCTGACAGGTTGCCAAATCCATCCACTGGGGTAGTTTACTCAATGCATATTTTTTACCCATATTCCTGTTAGAAAACTCGAACATAAATTTCTCTACCTTGAATGCTTCTTCATTGCAAGGAGCCTCCATTTACCCTTTGTTCCAGGTTTTTGATGTCTTGTGAAGGAAGAAGGAAAGGCTCAGACATTGGAGGATGTTCTGACTAAACTGTAGTCAGGGCTTGACTCAGCTCTGAAAGAAACAGTTTTTTGCATTAGCAGCTGTGAGAAGTGACCTTCAGAGGTTGTCTCATCTAATGTCACTCTCAAAGGGGTACTGACACATATGTGAGATGGGGTTCACTATGACATTATTGGGCTAAGTTTCAGAATCTATAGATGATGGAGATTTTGTGCCTTTCAGATCCATGCCATGTCAAACTATTCCTTTGGTAAATAAGTTTCTCTTAATGTCCAGTCTGAATATTTATACTTTAAAAAGATCTAATTTTCATTGTATCATTCAGCCTATGTTTTCCTTGTGGGCTGAAATAGCTGTTGAGCCACTTTATATCCAGAAAGTTTTAGTCCCTTGTTTGTCTTCCTAGTAAGTCCTGCATGCATCTGTACATCTGGCAGCAATAGTGTTTTGTGTGACCTATGTGTCAGTTTTTTGAGTTCCTATGAAATCAGTGTGACAGGAAGGAGTGTGAATGTGTGGGAGATAGAGATGAATTTAGGTGTTGCAGTGAAGAAGGTTACTATTCTTAGAGCACAATCCTTGCCCATATGAGCACAATGCCCAAAGTTCCACAGGGCTTCTGTTTTCCACTGAAGCAGACAAGGCCATATGGGTTCAGCTGTTTCACTTGGATAGCCCTTGAAGGAGTCAGGGAAGAAGCAGAGGGAAAGCACAGAAACTGAATCCAGTTTTACTTCTATTTCTAACAAAAATTGGGACCAGGAGCATCTGAGCCTCACTGGAGATGGCTGTTCCATGTTGAAGAAGGGGCTCTGATGCCCAGTGTATTTGCTGCTACATGTAAGACTGTATCCAAAGTTGCTAAGATGCGTTCCCATTTTTGCAAGAAAAGACAGGATGATTTCATCTGGTGGCTCCACTGCATTCTCCCTTTGGGCAGAAGTGCTTAGCTTTCTCTAGCTTTCTCTGGTGCTTAAAAAGAGCAGGGTGCAAGGCTGAGCCAGGAGCATCATCTCTGTCCTTTGGGGTCACACAGTGGTACTTGCCGCATCTTGAATTTTAATCTGCAGTCAGTTTTTGTACAAAAATGGTAAAATATATTAGTGAAAGTAATACGGAAATAAAAAATGTTTATGAGTAACTCAGAGATGAAATGTGTAGTTGCAAACTCAGCTACTTTGCCTTCCATCCAAACTTATTTTTCTAGAATGCTTCATTCCATTTCATGATCTAGCAGCATAGATCCTGAAATCTTTTTTTAATGACTACTTTTGGCATTTTAAGCACAGTATTAAGTGAGATAGTTACATGAGCGTCATGTATTCATCTCTATGAAGCCACCAACAGGAGAGGAGTCAAAAGCAGGACTGATTTGTGTCTCTAGCTGACTCTCTGATGTGGGAGGTGATGACAGACATCCTCAAAGGCGCAGAAAGTAATACCATTTTCCAGGCAGCAAAAAACAGCTCTGGAAATTGTGAGGCTGCATCAGTCAGTTTGTCAGAAAAGGCACTAACTGTCCTGCAAAATGGTCAAAGGGAGCTTTGGCTCATGTATGTATGCACTTTTTTTGCTTATGCTGGTGGGTGGCTATCTGTGTGTTTTCCCCAAATGTCACTCTGATTATTTAACTATAAGTTTTTAGCATGTTTTTAAATAAAAACTGATACTGAGTAAAAGTATCTTTAATATACACAAATATTGATTTGTATAAATGCATACCTCTTTGTATCTCTAACTCATGAAAGCACAGTTCAAGTCTGTGAAAGTGCTGTTTCTCTGAGTGTTCCCTCAGACTGTAGCATACCTGCTGTCTTACTATCCTTCATGCTTGGAAGCTGTAATAGAACTTAAGCAGAGACAAAACAGGAGAACTGCCTGAAGAACCTCAACTTGAAAGCTGATGAAGTGTTAGCAGTGAATTCTGTTCCCTCCTCGACATACCAAGGCTGTTAGTCACAGGAAGCTCACGTGGAAGGCGCTCAAAAAAATGTGCCCATGGCTAAGTAGCATGTAAGATGATAAAAAAATGACAAAAATGTCTCCAGGATGACAGAAGATGCCTTGAATATGTCATGCATTGAGTTCCTGGACTATGGTCGCTTTAGGACAACTCTTCTATCCTGTGTCCACCCCCCATTTGTATGCATGAAATACAAACTCACACACAGGAAGGGTGCAAGCAGAGGGCAGCCAAACTGATCCTCGTGGTCTTTCTTGGGCAACTATTGGTCAGGCATGGAAAAGGCAAGGAGGTAAAGGGTGTTTTCCCAGTAGATGGTTCTTGAGAGCAGCATGGAATAGGCCACACATAATTCTGATGTAACTTCTTTCCATAGAGTTGAGCAGCTTCATCCTGTAGCTGGCATGGGGAAACCTGGAGATGTCTGGCTGTGGGCTAGCCATCTGTTGTGCAGTAGATAGTAGACACTAAGAAACAACATGCCATTCCCACCGGGTGATGTTTGCACCAGTGTTTCTTCTATGCAATACCTACTTTCGCCTTTATATAAAAGATTTTTACTAGGATGATATAAAAATAAAGGATTTTTTAAAAGGTGCCTCTTTGAGCTCATTTCTCTCCTAACTCCAACTACAAGCAAGTCTGCCATTTACAATGCATCAATCACCAGTGAAATCAGCGGTCCTCTGTGGTGGCTCCAGCTCTGTAACACGCTCTGTAGTTGTGGGCATCAGAGCACTGACATCTTTGCGGGTTGGGGGCTGCCTCTGGTCAGGACTGCCCTGCATGTGTTGCCTCGGTACCGGTTTCTGGCCATGCGCAATGCACAGCTCCTGGGGAGAGCCTGCAGCCTGGTAAAAACTGCTGTGATGGCAGGAGCTGCAAATCCTGTGAGGTCGGTAGGGGAAATGAGGAGAAGGTCCACATAGAGAGGCTTTTCCTAGGAGCCTCCAGCAACAGCAGCACTTCAAACCCCCACATATGTGCAAGCTGATATTTCAGTGCCTGCAGGTTGCTATGGACAACCAAAGATTTTGGAACTGCCTTGCAGAGCAGACCCCCAGTACACTGTACACTGCAGGAACACTTGGCATTTCTATTACTAAGAGCCTCGTGTTAGAAAGTAAGAAGTACTGTCATTGCTTTGCAACTGAATATATGGAAGATATGATCACTCTTAGGTGAAACCAGTCCCTCAGGTAACCCCCACCCATTTAAACACTCGAGTACCTGAAATCACCTCCTCAAACATGCAGTCCCTTTAGATAACCCACACAATGTCAGGGACTGAAGCACAGGCAGATTACATGGAAGCAAATCACTGGGATAAGAAGAACACATTCTAGAGAATGACAGGGGAATTAAAGGGAGGAAAGGTCCATGGGATCAAGTTTCCCCATGCCTATAATCCTGGCTGCAGAAAAACTGCCTGTCTATTTAGAGAGCGGCCTGCTGACTACATGCACAGCTGCACACACCTGATCTGCAGGTGGGATCTCTCCTTGCAAAGGGTCCCCCATAGCATGGGTCAAGGCTGCAGCTGGTCAAGGCCGGTGTTTCCTGGCCACCCCTTCCTTTGGGAAGAGGCATAACAGGGCTACTCCTACATGTTTACATGCACATCAAGTGGTGTTTCCAAGGGCATACATAGAGCTAGGATGAGAAAGCCAGCGACAGGGTGCAGAGCCTCTGAGACCCCCAGCTTGCCAGCTGGCATTCGTCATGTGCAGCACATCCTCATCTCACGTGGCTTTAAAAATAAAAAACCACACACCCAAGTTCTTTTTCTTATCTATCTCATGGACATTGACACAGGGTTCTTGACACCGTGCCTTCTGGATGCAGGGGTACTGTTACCTGCAGTAACAATAGGGGAAGTGAGTTAAAGGGAGTGACTTACCAACATCAAGCAAGAGGTCTGTGGTAGAGCTACAGCAGACTTAGGTCTCCAGAGCCTGCTGACAGCAATCAGTTTCTATCCAAGATCAAGACAACTATGAAAGGTAATAATATTATTCCCATTTTAAGATGGTGGAAATGCCTGTACAATCTGCAGCTATGGGAAATCCACTCCCATTTCTGTTGCCTTAAGCACAGAAGTACACTTTCATTTGCTCTGAAGTGAAAACCATGATACAAAATCATACAGACTAGTTAATAAAATTACAATCTCTGAACCATTCTTTGGCTCAGCAAGGGGAAAATGTCAAGGAAAAAGTCTAGGAGTAGATTTTGCTTATCCTTCTCCATTTATACTCAGTGCATGCCCTGCTCTCTTTCAGCAGATCTGCAAAGTGCCACCTAATTTATCTTCCCACAGACACAGAGAACACACATCCATGATTAATGGAGTTTTATACCCGAGGAGTTTGTTACATTGCAGCAGACAACGAGAAATTTGATTACCACTAATGTGGTATTGACACAAATGTCAATGTTCTAAGGCACGCAATATCATTTTGAATCAAGGATCCCTTTCATCATTATTATTTTTGTTTGCTTCTTCCATTTTAATAAGCTGTTACTCTGTTTATTACCCAAATACTCCAGACTAAAACTATCTGAGTACAATTTAGTTTTTATGTAACACTTAATTAAGTAGGAGGCACCTCTAACAAAGGTGCTGTGTCCTCACATAGCCCTGCTATCGTTTAAACACACAATACTCCAGCCAAGAACAGTCAGCTGATGCCTTTACCTTAGTGATAGCTAATTCATTGTTTTATTCAAGTCAAATACAGCTGGAAGTAGGAATAATGGCTGGGGGGTTTTTGTCTCTGGAAAATTGTACCAATCAAATCACTCTAGATGAGCCAAAAATTAAGTCAAGCCCAGTGATCTCATCACACAGCCAAACAGCTGAGGGATTCGGATCAACACATGGGATCTCTCCTTGCAAAGGGCCCACCACAGCATGAGCAGAGGCTGTAGTTGGTCAAGGCTTGTGTTCCCCTGGCCACCCCTTCCCTTGTGAAGAGGACTGTCCTCTCCAGCTGGGCAGAGGCACAACAGGTTGCTGGCTTGTCTGGTGGGAGCAGTGGCTCAGTGCAAGACTGAAGTGACTCAAACATCTTTCCTGGTTCTGGACTTGTTTGGCCAGGCTACTGGTTTTGGACTGTGGTACCTGACCTGGGCCTTACCTGCTGCCTCCATCCCACACCCTTCTCTTCTCCTCCATTGCAGAGGCCTAGGAGTTTCCCTCCTGTGAAGGATAATGGCTTCAGCTGTTTTCCCTGCCTGCCTTTTCATGAGCAATTTTCATTTCATTGCTTTCTGATGGTGCCTATGGCTTCTTTGGGCCTTTCCAAGCACTGCCTGCAAGTGCCAGGTGTCAAATGGCTTCTAGCTTTGCCAGTGGAAATGGGTCCATGAAGAAAACCAGTTATCCTCACCAAGCAATTGTTAAATTTCTGTATCTTCAAGAACTAGTTAGCTTGGCTTCTGACACAAAATTTCAATAAGGACTAAAGAAATAAGCAGGGTGGGAGAAGCAGCAGAGTTTATGGGGCTAGGGCTCTTAGTGGCATCCATCCAACCATCAAAGTTCTTAAAGTCAGCATGGAGGCTGCACAGGAAGTTATACCAACCCTTGAAGCTGATCTCACTTCTATCCAGAAATTAGAGCCCAGCAGAGGGAGAGGAGCAGGAGGCAGGACAGAGACAAGTCTTATGATCAGCTGGCAAAGTTCACACATCACTTTAAACATTATACCTCTGCTTCAAGAAACAAAAGCACAGCCCTGGCAAAACAAACACAACAGAGCTTACCTGGGAAAACCCCAAGTAGAAACCAGAAAATCAAAGAACTTTAAGAGCCAAAGAAATTAAAAAAACCCACCCTCTCCATACTTTTTATAATATAGTAACAGCTCAAGGTCTGTAAAACCATTTATAACCACCTGAATGGAGCAAAGTATAAGACAAAAAAGCAGTGTGAGGCAGCTAAACAATGTCCTTGTCTCTGTTTTGCTGCAGGATGCAATAGGGTGTCATCTGCATCCAAGCTACTTGGAGTGATGGACTGGGGACTGTCTTAGCTGAAAATAAAGCATGCCAGTAAAGGAAAGCAGAATTGTTTGAACAAGTGAGTGAATCCCTTGTGCTGCTGATACCTACTCCATTAAAACAACCATCTGCTTTTCTTCTTTGGACATTATGGCCTCTGACTTGTTTAATCTGATAAACATGTTACACCTTCTGGCCAGCAATTACTTATGTGGCCATTTCTCTCTTCCTCAAGACCTAGATATTCTCACAACCTGTTGTTATCCTGGATTTACTGTTTACTGGTGGCAGCATATTTAAAATCCAAAATGAAGGAACTGAGTCACAAAGAACAATTTGGTACTACTTTCAGGCTTGGGAGAGAGTAAATACTATGAATCAGGAATAGAGTCCAGATTAGATTAGAGGGAAAAAGTCTTATTCTGAATCTGCCCAGGTGCTCTCCAGCCATGGAAAGTCAGAGGACAGCTCTGTTCCTCACCACCTGCAGATCATATTCCAATTCACAGAACATTAAGAGGAAGATGACAAAGGTCACTACACAAATGGCTGGTCATTAGTTAAATCTATAAAACAAAAAGAGACAAGAGCTACAATTACACCAGTGAATATAAGAATTGTATGGAAATGCCATCCATTTCACACCTCAGGCTATGAAACAGGCAACAGCTGTGATGAGGAAAAATATTCTCTTCCTCATCACTGGAGATTTAAAAAACCTAGTTAGACAAGAACCTGCCTGGTGAAAGCAAAGCCAGTCCTGCCCTGGGACACAGGAGTAGCCTAGGTGACTTAGAAAATGTTACTCAAGCCCTATTTGCTACAGACATGCATGTGCAACACTTCCCCACTGCAGTACTGACTGTCCAGAAGCCTGTGTCTGCTGGCAGATAAGATCATGGTTACTACAGTAACCATGGTGGTTTTCTTTTCTAAGGGATAGACAGAGAAGGGTTTTTTCCCCTCAAACTGCAAGTATGCTCAACTTACATGCTTAAAAGCCTGACCCTGCCAGGCTCTGCAAACTAGCCCTGAACAAGACAGTAACAGCAATGTTCAGTCTGTGTGTGGGTAGTGGTGTAAGCAATAGCTTAGTACCATCCTCCCAAGAACTTTAAAAAACAAATAAAAGCCCTCCACAAATCTTCTTCCTCCAGATACAATGCTCAGGTTTTAAAAATTGCAAATTAAAACTTAACTGGAATGAGTACAGAGGCAGAGAACCATGATAACCAAGAGCATTAAGGGTTTTCATTGGCAGGCTGGGGAGAGGCTTGGTGTGAGACGGAATTTCTGTGCACCCTGTAAATCAGATTCATGGACTGCCCTCTACAGTGTGCCCTTAGACTGTGCTTGGCTGGCACATTCCTAAGTCACTAGGGCTACTTTAGAATTCAAGTCGCACATGTAATTTACCCCCACACTTACCCATACCATTTGAATCTAAGTGTTAGAGCTTCATCTAACACATTTATCCTTCTTTGCTTTAGACATTTCTCCATTCTTTTACAGAAAAATAAATGCTATTCTTCCTTTGGTAACCCACTATCCCTCTATTGGTACTCATATTGCTGACAGGAAAAGTCTCTAACGCTTCTAATCCTCCAGTTCTTATTCGGGGAGACATTATTTGTGAAAAATTCATTTTCAATCATCAGACTTGGCCTGAAATTGAACTGGTGGAATCTTTATTCACCCCAGATGACCATTAAATACCCACCAGTAAGAGCAGAGACTTTCTACACTGGCCCTCGCTCTGTGAGTGTGACTTGACATCTCCCATCCCTGCACTGATCAACTTAAGAGATCATCCCAAGGAT
>JAOXXN010000174.1:196343-206466 GCA_026770055.1 Myrmophylax atrothorax | reverse complement strand
TGCAGGTAGCTCTCTTCTCTTTAAGGTAGAACTCCAAACAGCTTTCCTTAAGGGATGCACTCAGTCACCCCCCACACGTGACTAACAGAGTTTCTAGCTATCAGTGCACTTCAGCCGTTTCTGGGCTGGAATCTGTGTAGTGCTTCATCATGGATGGACAGCTTGTGGACAAAAATACACAGTTTACCACCTCAGCATAATTGTGGGGGGAATTTGTAAGGCTGTATATAATTAATGTTGGATTTGATCCAGTATACCTTTCCCTTCAGAGAGAAGATCAAGATTTTTAATGGCAGTATGCTTTTAAGATTGGTTTATGGTTCAGCAAACTGTGGAATATTGAGTAAAAAATTAGAACTGTACCATGGCACAGACTGAGAGAGAAGTTCATCTACTGTACTACTCGCTCCACATCCTCACAGGGAAGCACTCTAAAACAGTGTTTTTATTTTAAAATAAAAATTAAATGCTAATTCTTTTCTGTTTGAGAAATATGAAGAGCGTGGCTGTAAAATGTGATAGGAAAAAAAAATCAACATGAAGAACTGATTTGAATGTTCCCCTGGGAATGTTGTGGTTTTTAATATTTCAGAAGTGGGTTTGCTTAGCCCTGAGGGAAAGGGATTGGAAGAGCATGATAGACATGAGCATGCACAAAGACTCTATGTTCAGTATTAGAGGGGAAGAAATAGGTCACTGTATATTAGATAGCTGATTTGGTTTCCTTTAAAACCACAAGAGGAAGGAACTCCTGAGCTGCAGCTGGGAATGGTGGATACTGTTTTCTGACGGACAGGACAAATAAGCAATGCAGATCTTAAGTCTCCTTGGCTTTGTAAGCTCTTCATATACACAAATACACCTATTTATTCATGCTTTATTACTGAGCTGATGTTGCCTTACTGGAAAAAGTGCCATTTTATGCAACAGCTCTCATTATTCAAGTGCCAATGCTGAGCTACCTATGGTTTAAGGAAAACATTTTTCAGGCAGGTTATATGGAAGAATTTTTGTTGTTGTTGTTTTCTGTTTTGTTTTGGTTCGGGTTTTTTTGCTTTTGTTGTTTAATTTATTATACATTATGCCCAAGAATGATCTGTTCCAGCACCCAGAAAGTCATGCAAAAGTAGCAGGATACCTTCATGGATGAACAAAGAGCTTCTGAGTGAACTCAGACATCCAAAGGAAGCACATGAGAAGTGGCAGCACAGAAAGTTGACCTGGGAAGAATAAAGCAATGCTATCTTGAGTGTGCACAGACAGGGTGAGGAAAGTCAAAACTAAGTGTGGTGAGTGGCATCAAATGGGCTTCTAGAGGTAAATCAGTAACAAACAAACCAAAACCAAAGCAATTAGGGAAGCAATGGGCCTGGCACTGAATGGAACAGGTGATCTGGTGACAAAGGGTGGGGAAAAGGCTGAGATACTCCATGCTCCAGTGGTAAGATCTGCCATCAGGATTCCCAGGACCCTGAGACAAGAGGCAAGGTCTGGCACAGTGAAGACTTCCTCTCAGTTGAATTGGATCAGGTGGCTGGTGTAGGGTCTTGTGGCTGGGGTGTTGTGACAGACAGTTACAAGCTCTGCAGGAGGTACAGGCAGGGCAGGCAAGGCAGGGAGAAGTTGGATTGTGCAATGCTTATGGTTGGTGAGGACATGGTTGATGGCCGCTGGGTAAGGATGAAGGGGAAAGCAACTAAAGCAAAATCGTTATGGGAATCTACTATTGACAACCCACCCAGAAAAGCAACAATGCTGAATTATTCAACAAGGAATTGAAGGATATCTCTAGATCAGCTGCCCTTGTCCCTATGGGTGATTTTAACTTCTCCAGACATCAACTGAGTAATTCATACAGTGGACACTAACAGGTCCAGGAATTTGTTGAAGCACATTGAAGATAAGTTCTTATGTTATTTTGGGACCTCTCTCCATTATTTTTCAATCATTTTGGGACTCTGGAGAGGTGGCCATACTTCAAGAAGAGTAAGAAGGAAGGCCCTACTAATTACAGGCCTGCTGGTCTCACTTCAGTGCCTGGTAAAATTTGGAGAAGGTTATTCTGAGAGACAATGCAGCTATGATTATAGTGAGCACAGGTTTACAAGGGGAAAGTCCTGCTTAACCAAATAAATTTCATTTCATGATAAGGTTACCCACCTAGTTGACAAAAGGGAGCCAGTAGATGTGGTGTTTTGGGATTTTACCAAGTTTTTGATACTACTCTCACAGTATCCTTCAGAATCAACTGTCCAGCACACAGCTAGGCAAGTCCGTTATTTGTTGGGTAAATGGGGTCACATCAGGCTGGCAACCAGTCACCATTGGGGTTTCCCTGGGCTCAATTTTGCAGGCAGTGCTTTTCAATGTTTTTATAAACAATCTAGACATGGGAATCAAGTGTACAGTAAGTAAGTTTATAAGTGATACTAAACTGGGAGGAGCTGTGTACTCCCTTGAGGATAAAGAGGCCCTGCAGAGAGATCTGGGTACACTGGAAAGCTGGGTAATCACAAACTGTATGAAATTTATTTACACTGAGTGTTGGATTCTCCATCTGGGACACTAATTCTGGTTATTCATACAAACTGGGGGATGAGAGACTGGGGAGCAGCATTGTGGAAAGGGACCTGAGGGACCCTGGCAAGTTGAATGTGAGTCAGTAGTGCCCTGGAAGCCAGGAGGGCCAACTGTGTCCTGGGGTGCATCAGGCAAAGCATCACCAGCTGGTCCAGGGAGGGGATTGTCCCACTCTGCTCTGTACTGGAGCAGCCTCACCTGGGATATTGTATGCAGATTTGGACACCACAATGTAAGAGGGATATAAAGCTATTAGAGTGTGTCCAGAGGAGGGTGGCCATGATGGTGAAAGGTCTCAAAGGCAAGACTTCAGGTCACCTTGGTTTATTTATCTTAGAGATGAGGAGGCTGAGGGGTGACCTCATTGCAGTCAACAGCTTCCTGAAGGCAAGGGGGAGGAGCTGATCTCTTCTCTGGTGACCTGCAACAAGGAAATGCAAAGAAGTTGCATCAAGGTAAGTTCAGCTTAAACGATAGAAAAATGTTCTTCATTGAGAAGGTGGTCGGTCACTGAAACAGGCTCCCAAGGGAACTGGTCATGGTACTGAGCCTGTCAGAGTTCAAGGAGCATCTGGATGATGGTCTTAGTCATATGGTTTAGTTTTAGGTAGTCCTGTTAAGGAGGAGGGATTTCGACTTGATCCTTATTGGTCCCTTCCAGCTTGGGATTTTCTATGATTTTAAGTCTGTGGAACCTGATGGGATGCATCCCTGAGAAGGGAGAGAGGAAGCTGGCCACTTTCATTGTGAGGCAACTTGCAGTGCAGAGGAGTGTTTCTGGCACTTTTGAAGAAGACAATCCTTCCCCTCTATTCACTACTCCACCACAACTGGAGTGTTGCATGCAGTTCTGGGTTTCCCATACAAGATATGGAGGTATTTGAGTGAATCCAGAAAAGAGCCACTAAAATAATTAAGAGATTGAAACATCTGAGGAGAGACTGAGAGAACTGTGACTCTTTAGCCTCAAGAAAAGAAGGCTTGTGGGGTAATTTTGTCAATGTATATAAATACTTGGTTGTAGGGTATAAAGAAGACAAAGTCTCTTAGTACTGCAAAGTGAAAGGACTAGAGGCAATGGCCACAAATTGAAATACAAGATATTCCACCTAAATATAACAAAACAATGTTTTTACTGCATGCATGGCCTGGAACTAGAACAGATTGTCCATGGAGGTTATGGATTCTCCATCTCTGGAGATTTTGAAAATCCAGCTGGATAAGGCCCTCGACAATCTGCTCTAGCTGACTCGACTGTGAGCAAGGAGTGGAATAGATGACAGCCAGATTAATTCCATAATTAAACCTTGGTTTTTAGAGAAGACTTGCATATTTTTTTTGTAGTGTAGCACAATCAAACTCATACTGCTCTGTAGGTGTCACTAGCATAAAATTAAAAATGTATTTCCTTTACTCTGGCAAGTGATGGAAGACCTCCAGTTTTCTAGCTATCACTTAATACGATTTCCATTTTACTGTAAATTTCTGGTAAAATTTACTGTAAGTCTGTAAATTTCTTGCACTATATTTTATGGCTCCAGTTTCTGTAACTTCTCCTCTGATCCCTGAACATAAAGAAGGAAACATGATTTTGAACATTACTATGAAGTTCCCTCAGGGTGGTGCAATTTCATAGGCAATTAAAAGCTGCATTAGACATTAAAAGACAATATAGGCCTAAATGTAGGAGAAAATGACCCCTTGCATCCCAGCAGTATGATGGATTTCCAGACTGAAATAAACACAGATCACCCTAAATAAACTGTGAAATATAGCCTGCTTTATTTAAAGGGTGATGGTTTTATTTTTATATTGCACTTGGCATTTCCTGACTTAAGAGCTGCAAGCTGTCTTCTGCCTACCACATGTTTCTGTTTGTGGTTCTGGCATTTGTATAACCCAGTGGTAGAAACTGTCATCCAGTTTCCAACTCATTGTACATTAAACATAGCAGTGAGAAGGATCCTAGCTCCAGACAATATGTTTTGCACCCCAGTATTTTTTCAAAATCTCCTCTTTTTAGTCCTTGAAGAAAATCAAGTGAGTTTATACCTAGATTTCATAGAGAGCGATTTTGGACCCATATAAAAGGGTTTAATTCTTTAAAGTATTCCATTTAGCACTGTAATTTTAGCCTCTCTTAAGTAGGTTCATGCCTATCCACCTTCCTTCTTGGGCTATTTTTTCCCTTGGCAGTTAGCATCACAGTCTCTGACACCACAGTACATGAGTTTACTGCTTTTCAATCCACTTACTTCAGGAGAGAGATAGGGTAATGGAGTGGATTCTGGCTGTTCATGAAGAGCTAACTGTGGCTGCTGAGATCTATCAGGGTCTCTGTCTCTACCATCATCAGCTAGGAAACAAAGTGCATATGAAGGTATATGATCAGAAAGTGCTGAAAGAAATCACAGCAGTACAGGAGTGAGATAGAATCTGTAAGTTTTTGCTTTGAGAGACAACGAAAACAGAGAGCAATAGCCCATTTCTAGCTGGTTCTGTAATGCTATACTCTAAAGTATTCACAGATATATGCAAAAACCACATTAGGTGTCTAGCCAAGACCTAGAAAATGTCATTGACCAGCTCTTCTACTATCGCTTAGTAGGGTCCAAAACTTTCTTACAGAAACTTGGAAATCTAACCTGCCTCATACTAAATGGTAAGGAAGAAAATTTCTTTGTTACAACAAGGTACCTAAGCAGTCCTCAGTTTTGATATATTCCCCAGGGCCTTAATACATTAATATTACTGCTAAGTCTGCAAATGTTACTTCAGTGGGCTTTTTTCCCCATGCATGGGAAATTCCCCTGCAGTTCTGAAACTTTCTATATGCAGTCTTCAGTTTCTCCACAAGATTCTGAATTATGTCTTGTACGTTGTGGCTGACAGTGTGACTTCATTTCTCTGAAAAAAAAATGTAATTCCATCTTTGACCTGCTATTTCACTCACAAAGCGAAAGGTTAAATAGAAAAGTAATCCTGAGTCAAATCAGCGTGTGCAGAGTATTATAGCTATTCAACATGCTGATGATTTCATGATAACTACCTGTGTGTCTATTTTAGCTCACAGTACATATAAGGCAGCTGCTGTGGTAAGGAAGTTTCAAATATTTACTTTTTCACTGAGCATGAATGTGAACAGTAACTGTCAAGTGGCACTTTAATGTACTGTAAATCCATACTCAAGCTTTTCTTGTGGAAAGCTGTACAAGCCTACAGTCAAAGAATTGTAATAAGTGAATGTTTCCCTTTGCAGAAGTAATCCCAGTTAAACTCACATAATCAATCGATGTTTAATAACTGTTTCCAATGATTGCTTGTAGTGCTTTGTAAGCAGTTCTATCAGGCATACATATGTGCCTGTATTGGGCAGACTACCTGCAGGTCATCCTCACATTCCTCTTCATAGCTGCAAGGTTGGCTTTTTTACAAGTGTTCTGGTATTGTAGCTTACTTTAATGAGACAAGGTTATAAACTGTTCAGGAAAGATGGGTTGAGAAGGCAAGTAGAAGGGCTTGTTTATGGTGAAAAGGAGTGCCTTGGGTGCATGGAACAGGCCAAGGCAGTTGATGTCACACGTGTGTCTGCAACCAGATCACTCGATCAAGAAGAGACAGGTGAAGCCTTCTTTTAAGAACTCTTCTGCAGTTGGGAGATCTTACAGTGATGAGCATTATGTAGAAGTTTTTTCTCTTCCTGGGGGACTACTCAGAAAACCTGATCCCAGAAGCAGATACTTTTCAAAACATACTTTGGGCTAAGTGAAATCTTTGAATTGAATGTGAATTCTGTCTCCTGTTGTCATCTTCTGCAAGTAGAACTTGGACAGTTTGAGATGACAATGTGGGGAAGATCCTAGTTGGTCCAGATCTTGCTGTGGACGAGCATTCCTGCACCCTTCCAAACTCTCCTACCCCTACCCCGTACCATTTAGGTTACCGCATCCTTACCCTGGAAAGCCGTCGTGCACGTAGTCCTGACTGCAAGAGCAACCAGGGAGGGCTGAGCCTCCTCGAATTTCCCTGGCTCTCTTGTCTCTCCGAGGGCGAGTCGCTCTCGCCCAAGGTGAGGTGAGGCCGGGCGGGGACACCGCGCTCCGGCTCCAGGTAGGAAGGAGGGAGGGAATGAAAGGCTGGGCCGGCCGGCCCGCCCCCGGGGCGCTGCCCGCCTCGCCCAATTATGTCACCCGTGCTCAAAACAAAGTTAGGAAAGTGGTTTCAGCCTTTCCGCGGTCTCACTTGCAGCCCGAGGAGAGCCGGCCCGGCCACGACACGGGGCGGGCGCCTACGGGAGGCGGCGGCAGGTGAGTCTGGAGGCGGCATAGTGGGACAGCGGAGCCGGGGCAGAAGCACCGGGCTGTCCGTGCTCAGCCGAACAGTCCTCCCGGCGAAGCTGCCGCCGGGAAGGGACCCGCGGCTGCTGCTTCACCGAGCTCTGCAGAGGAGGGTGAACCTCTGCGTTTTCCCCAGTGCCCAGCTCTGTCGCAAGCTGCGCTTCCTGCGGAGGGCGTCCGCAAGAGCACATCGCCCCGGTGGGGCTGGGCAGGCTCAGGGCAGTCGGCTCTCGACACGTCCTGTCCCCCTTGCCGCCCCCGGGAGCGCAGCAGAGCGGGGGCTGTGCTGGCCGGGCGGCTGCTCGGGAGCGGGGCAGGGGCGGAGGGGCGGCCGGGGCTGTGGCTGAGCTGCTGCTCTGCACGCACAGGTTTGCCCCCGTACAGCGCCACGTTGCTTGTCATGTATTCTGAGTTGGTTTTTTTCCCCTCTCGTTTTTTTTTAATCTTTGCCGAATCTTAAAACGCAAAAGTGACTCATTCCCGGTAGTCCTGACTGGAGCTGGCTCAACCCTGCCCTCCGCGTCATCGTTGGCAGCAGCTGCTGCCAGGTAGGGCAGCCAGAGGGGAAATGGAAAGGTTTTCAGAAGCTTTAAATTTCCTCCCGTAAAATGCCTGTCTGACCTTGACGACCCTCTCTGTATCGCTGTTTTATATGTGTGATGAGCTTCCAAGTGAAGCCCTGGTGAAAAGCTTCCAGCTTGGCATCCCCTCCCATGTGCCCCCAGCAGAAGGGTCAGTGGGATGCAGCGTGACCTTGTTTAAGGATGGATCCATGAGATGTCCGTGGAGAACCTCGGCACGAAGCACTGATGGGATCTGCAGACACCACAGTGGTGTAAAACACGGGGTGCTGTGTCAAAGCACAGCCTGCTGTTACACAGTGTCTTGTCAGTATTTAAGCTGGTAACAGAAACCTCAGTGATGGGGTCCTTAAAAATAACCCTGTTGCTGTGTAGTGACATAAAATATTTTGCTCTGAACAGTCAACCATGCCAATACTGGCTTGGCATCTGGCTGCTAAAGTAACACACTATTGAATTTATGATATTGTAACTTTATACAAATAATTTTACAGGTTTGTGCTTCTGTTTACCTTTCCCAGTCCACCCCTGGAACACTGACATATTCTTGGTGTATTTCTTGTCACAAACTTACTTATTCAGTTATTGAACCTGAAAGAGTTTTAAAAACCTAATTTATTGTCCACCACCTGCACTGCCAGTTTGGTTTTGGATTCTGCTCAGGGCACTGTCATTTCCTGTGTCTCATCCACAGCTGCATTGCCTGGGAGAGATCAGCTCTTAAAGGATGTGCAGCAAAGAGCTCCCTGTGCATAAACTGCTCAATTTTCTTGCTAGTCCATTTTATTAAAATACCCTGTCCTGCCCTGATGTTTGAAACCTTCCCATGTCTAAAGGTGTTCTGTCCTAGATTTTGGACAAACTTCATTGCCATCCAAACTAAGAGATGAACTACAGGCTCCTCTGCCTTTTTCTTTCTCCAGCTTATCTCCTCAGCAAATGCCAATAATCCACTCTCTTTTAACTGCCAAAATTACTACTAAATATCCACATTGTTTCTAATTCCATTTGGGAAATCACCATATCTATACATTAGATTTAGAAAATGAGGGCAGCAGAAGAGCTGGGTTCTCCTCCTGACAGCTCATTTCAATATTGTGTTCAAATCACAAAGGGTGGCTCTTCCTGTTCCATCACCTCTGCAGGACATTGTGGAACAGCTGATCCACAAACTGGGAGAGGAGATGGGTCATTAAATGTTTCATCTCATAAACATTAGGCTGCCCTTTCTACAACATGAACACCAGCTCTGGGTGTCCCACACTATCCCCAGTGTGACCAGCCAGGTGAGCTGCTTGGCCTCTCTCAGCTGCCCAAAGGTTCAACAATGTCATCAGTTCTATGATTTTCAGGTTTATAGTTTAATCTTTCCAAGTAAAGACTTCTCTGCATACTACTGAGTAGTGTTTGCAAGGAGGGAAGCTGGCTGTTAAAGTGTTGTTTGGGACAGATACAGTTTTCCTCGTAATTTAGATTAGTTGTGTTTAAGAAGGCCCTTAAATGTGTATTTGGCTGGAAGCAGCCATCTAGTAAAAGGTTACTTACTGTTTTTTCTTCTTTGCTGCTGTGTAAAAAGACTCACATCAACAAGAATGTCTACCAGCAAAATGAAATAGTAGCATGAAAATACAGCTGCACCAGAACTGTTATCAAATGTAAGAAAAAAAGCTGAAGTGGCAGATGAGAGGAGAGACAGAAAAGCTGTACAGTTGCAATGATAACACTTCAGTACCCATTTCTGATGTCTCAGGTAAAAAAAATACATACCTGTGAGGAACACATGTTTGGTTTAAATTGCTGATCTGAAATCTTTGGAGTGAAAGTGATGATTCTTCCATACTTGTGATATTTTTATCAAGAGCAATTGTAGTACCCCAGTCCTTTGTAACAGTCCAACTATATATCAGTTCTTGATCTTGGCAGCTGCTCCTGGTTATAACCTCACTTAACTTGAAGGACCAGCAGCAGACCTGCAATTGTACAAAGCAAGGGCTTATTCCTACTATTAAATTAACAGGTCATTCAAAAGCATAACAGAATAAATAGCTCTCTGATTTTCCCTAAACAGGCCCCAATATGGTGCTCAACATGTTTTTGACATCTCACCATGCATTGAATTGGTTACCATCTGTTTGGCATTTTTTTATTATAAGAGTAGGGTTTCCCTTTATTTCCTTGGCCTAAATTCTCCTCTCTCATGCTGTTGGATTGTGCTCCAAGGTGACTGTCTTCCCAAAATTAGGTGTCACTGTGACACCCTTCAGGCTTGCCCGGGGTCTAAGACACTAAATGTGAAAGACCAGGCATGCAGGTGCACCAGATTTTTGCCAAGAACGCGACACTCGGGTCCTCATCCAAAGTAACCTCACCATATTTTAATGGGCAGAGAGCTGCCAAGGCCCCCCCAACACCACCTGGCTGCAAACTTCTGGATTTACAGCAGCATCACTTTGAAATATCTTCATCTGTGGAGCAGCAGGACACTCGTGGCTGCTCCCAGGATGCCAATGGATTTATATATGGCCAGGAGGTAACAAACAGGGGTTGTGCTAAGATCTAAGCATTACCGAAAACTATTTTTTGTCCTACCTTGCAAATCTCCTTGGCTCTGTTGTTTCCAGATTG
>JAOXXN010000174.1:157582-196243 GCA_026770055.1 Myrmophylax atrothorax | reverse complement strand
GGTCCCCAAGTTTATCATTGTGGACTTCAATGCTGTACAACTCAAAAGGGAACTGTTACACCCAAAAGACTAAAAATTCAGTTTCAGACTTCTCTATACTAAATTATCATCCTTTGTGCATCAAGACAAGAAATCAAAAGTCAGTGTTTCAAGTACAAAGAGCAGATGCATTTCTGTGAGTGCTCTAAGTAGCAAATACGATTTAGTGCAATATTAGTTTGCAGCATCCTGGTCTGCCAGCTCTTGGAAACTTAAGGTCACTGCTGCTGAAATGTGGGAGGAGTATTTGGTTTCGTATAAGACACCTCTTCCCCACCCTTTTCTTCTTATCTTGTAGTAGACTAGAACAGTTAAGAAAGAAGCAGAAATTCATGCACTCAAGAGCGTTACTCTGCAAGCTTTTCTTGTGGTTTCTTCAGACCACAGGATGTATGTGCTGCTTCAGACAGATCTCTCTTTTCCTCCTGTTTCTGTTAATTAACAAATGGTATACTGTCATGATTTTGTGGATGGGTAAATGATGAACAATGGAGGGGTAAAGAATATAGTGGGGTGCCCTAATTCCCTCTCTCTCATTTGCTAATTTGCAGTGTAAGTACATATGAACATATAGTTCGAAATGTAAGGAGGGAGTAATATATCTTTAGGGTTTTATTTCTCATATTAAAAGAAGCAGATTTAATCACTTTAAGTTTAACCTGATGTAAAACCATAATTGATTCCTTTGTCCATGACTTATCTGTGCAGAAGTGCCAGGATATCTTGGCCAAGAAACTGACTGAAACTGAGTTTGAAGACTTTGGAGCTCTCTCCAGGCAAAGATCTAACCAGATCAGGCATAGAGTTTTCAGTCTGAATTGATTTATTTTTTATCCTAAGAGAAAATAAAAAATTGGTGATAAATAATTGCCAGCATTTCTTATATGATCGTCACTGCAGTTTTCTGGGGTAGTTCTTCCCCACATTCAGTAAATTGAATCACCACAGGGGCAGACTAGCAGTAGTGTAGCTTACTGGGAATCTTGTCCAATTTGCCTCACCAGTCACTATCAGATTTATTGTGTGTCATGTCTCAGTCTAATTTGACTTCCTTCTCATGCTCTCTTTCCATTGTGTCTCTGTATTGTGGGTTTATTCTCCTGTGTCCCAGACCACCTCTTGCTCTGATGGCTTATTTTGCCAGATAAATGATGAAGTAGCCATACCTGTTGCACAGCAGGAAGTCACCACCCTGCTGAACTGGCACCCTTGGAAGAGTCTGTGACCTCCACAGGGAGGATACTCTCCATGTCTGCAGTACCATGCAATAGCCTGTTTTTCTTCATGACTGGTCTTATTCCTTAATCTCACAGAGATGGTGTCAAGAAAACTTCCATTCATTGAAGATCAGCATAAATGAAGGCAGGGATCCTGCACAATTGCAAGAACAACTTTTTTTGACTAGTTGACTCACAGAGAATGTGGAAGTTGTATTTCTAGTTGAAAGCAGTGGTGGATTAAAATACATTTTTAATTTTTAATTGTTTTGTATTGCAAGGCTTTTTTGTAGAACTGAACAGGATGAGGTACACCAAGCCTACTAATCAAATATAGATAAGTGGATTTGTTTATGTGTGTTTCCAAGGCCTTGGAAGTGGGACATGCTGAACAGATAGCATGAAGGTTATCTTGTTCTGCATATAGGAAAATATGACTCTTCTAGAGTCATATAGTACCATTACCACTTGCAGTAGAAAAACAATGGATGAGCAAATTAAATATTTCTGTGCCTCACTGGCATGCTCTTGTCCTATATAAACTGTCCCACTGACTCAGGTGAAGGTGGTTTCCAATAGCAAGTCTGTAGTTTTAGAAATTCTGAAAATTTTGAGAACAATAATTTTTGCAAAGCCAACTGCAAACCAAGTGCCAAATAACTAAGGAAACACTTGGAATATGCCTCTCAGTCCTCTACTGCAATCTACATTAGCTTGCATCCACTAGTGTTAGTTGGCAGAGTAGATTGAAATTTTCCACTGAAATTTTTTCCATTAAAAATTAATTCTTATCTGAAGCAAATATTTAATTTGCATCTCAAAATCCTTTAGTTTACGTTAGAGATGTAAAGTTCCTTGACAAACTAGAAATAGAGAGTGAATTTTAGACTTCAAGACAAAATTTTGTTGGTTTTCAAGCAGATAAAAGCTTTTGATTTTTTTTTTCAGAAGTTACATTTTTTGCAAAGACTTTTGGAGGAGGCAGAATATTTCAAGATTTTTTTTTTGTGAAAATGGTGTACTTTAAAGATGTTCTTGTCAACCAGATTTCACCAACTGAAAGCAGCTCCATTTAGCAGTGAGTCATGAGGAAAACCTGAAAGATAAGACAATTAAAAGGAATATATACTGCTTTACTTAAACTTTTTCCGTGCCTTTACTTCAGGGGGAGGGGGTCTGTTTGCAGTGCAAATAATTTGGCAACAAATGGAACAGCTTATGTGGATTGGGAATATATCCTACCAGAACATCATGTTGCACCAATGAACCACAATAAATCATGCTGAGTCTTTAGGTCTTTTCCAACCTAAATGATTCTGTGATTCTCTGTAGTCTGTCACTTTTGACTGAACCATACTTCAAATTTGTTGCATAAGTTGGAAGGTGCTCCTTCTTAATAATAGGTTTTACATCTTTGAACTAACTTTTTATGCTTTAAAAAGAAATCAAAATAATGGTAAAATAGTGCCACATAATTCTGTAATAGTTCTGAGTTCTGTAACTGCTAATGTCTGTCCTGTTTACACACAGATGTTTATAAAAACTAACGCTGCAGCCACTAATGTTAGCCAGAGTTTTAGCCCATAATATATAACTGGCCAAACTGTGTTTGTATACAGTAACAGTTTATTGGTACATCAGAGACATACAGACAGGATTTGTGAGGAAAACACACTCTCAGATACACATAAACACACCACCATACCTGGTCAGGTGTTAGGTAGGTTAACAGTTTCTTGAAGACTCGAGGTTCTTGCGGCCATCAGGCTGGCAAGGAACAAGAGCAAGGGAGAACAGTTCTGCTTGGAGTTGGTGTCCTTGAATAAGGCAGAAAGAGCATGTGGAGGAAAAGAAGCTGTGGGTCCTTGAGGCATGCAGAGACAGAATGCTCTCACAGCTCTGATGATCTTGTGACTATTCTGCAACAGTGATTTCCACAATGACTGTTGCCTGTAAATTCAGTGTTCTTTTATAAGTAGTTTGCCTTTCCAGACAGTTCTCAGCATTTCATTTCTTCAATACATTAAAAGGGAAGCATCTAAAACAGTGAAGCTAGAGGAAAACATGCATTTCTGCTAAAACCATAACTACTTAAAGTACCCTTACTTCTGAAGGATCCTAGCAGGGCTAAGCAGGTCCATTGAGCTTCCCTGCCTTTTCAATATGGATCCCTAAGAACTGCTAAAATTTAGGCAATAAAAATCTTGCTAGCTGTTTTTCATTAGTGTTTCCATATCGAAGAGCAGAATGGGGAATAAATAAATCTGCATACTTTGCTTATCTCTATTACCTTTGGACATCTGAATTTTAATATGTGAATAGCTTGCTTACTCCTTCTGTACAGGCCAGCAAGAAGCCAGACAAGCAACTTTCTTCTCTTCATCTGTGGGGGAACTTTGGGGGAAGAAAATTTTCTTGTCAGCCCACTGAAAACTAGTTTCTTGGATGGAGATGTTAAAAGAAAAAGGTTAATGAGCACACGTTCACTAATCAGAGTTTTGGAATTCTGCATCATGGTGAACAGGAGTGACATCATTTGGATTTTTTCCAACATTTGGATTTGTGGATTCATCTAGGGACAAATGGCAAGTAGGGATTAAGTGGTCTCTGTCCAAATTTTTGGTAGCCTGTTTTGGAATCATTGATGCTTTCCCTTGAATGATATTTTCTGATTTTCTCCTGCTTCACAGTTGATATATCTGAGATATATCTACTTAAGGTATCTGATCTGGATTTTTCCTTCTTCTTTAGTTTTTGTTTGGTTTGTTTATTTGTTTGTTTGGAGGTGTGTTTTTGTTTTTGTTTTTGTTTTTTTTTTACTTAACAAGTAACCTTCTGAAAAGGAGAAATCTCATTTGTATGACTGTGATGCATGTATAACACACAATATCTTCTCCCAGGTGTTTTCCCTCCTTGCTTTCTGCTAATCTCCTTTACCTTGAAATAAATTGAATTATATTGGAAAATACAAAAATAACTGTAAATAAATTGCTAGTAATTTTATAGAAACCTGAAACCTTGTTGTGGTACAAATGAAGCTTTAAGCTTGCAGATATCAAAGTAAATGATCCTAATTCTTCTCTTAATCTTTAAAAGCTGGTCGGGTCTGGTTGAAGAGTTTGTATTAAGACTGATTGTAAACAGAACTTGGTTCTCCCACACAAATTTACTTCACTGCTGGAAGGCAGGAGGGCTCTGCAGAGGTACCTGGACAGACCTGGATTGATGGGCTGAATCCAACAGGATGAGGTTCAACAAGGCCACAACAACCCCCTGCACCGCTACAGGCTGGGCACAGAGTGGCTGGAGAGCAGCCAGGCAGAAAGGGACCTGGGGGTACTAATTGACAGGAAGCTCAACATGAGCCAACAGTGTGCCCAGGTGGCCAGGAAGGCCAATGGGATCCTGGCCTGTATCAGGAACAGTGTGGTCAGCAGGACCAGGGCAGTGATCCTTCCCCTGTAGTCAGTGCTGATGAGGCCACCCTGAGTATCGCATTCAGTTCTGGAGGGATGTCGAAGTGCTGGAGTGGATTCAAAGAGCAACAAGGCTGGTGAAGGGATTGGAGCACAAGTCCTATGAGGAGAGGCTGAAGGAGCTGAGATTGTTCAGCCTTCAGAAGAGGAGGCTCAGGGGAGACCTTATCACTCTCTAGAACTACCTGAAAGGAGCTTGTAACAAGGTGGGTGTTGGTCTCTTTCCCAGGCAACCAGCAGTAGGACAAGAGGGCACAGTCTTAAGCTGCACCAGGGGAGGTTTAGGTTAGACATTAGGAAGAAGTTCTTCCGAGAGATGGTGATCAGACACTGGAATGGGCTGCCCAGGGAGGTGGTGGAGTCACCATCCCTGGAGATGTTTTAAAGCAGATTGGATGTGGCACTGAGTGCAATGGTCTAATAGACAAGGTGGTATTAGGTCAAAAGTTGGACTTGATTATCCCAGAGGTCTCTTCCAACCTAGGTGATTCTGTGAATTACTACATAACTTAAAGTTTTTCATTTTATAGGCCAATGGGTGTAGGATTCCTCTGTTGTCTGCCTTTTCTACTCCTCTGAAATTATTTTCATGACATATTTCTTTCTTATTTCTTGTGGTCCCTCATGGGAACTGCAGCCTGCCTCAGATCTCCCCCTCTGCAGCTGAACTCCCCACACCCACTCCATGGTGCACTATCTCCTAAGATGGAGAATCAGGAAACATGGCGTACGTTATGTAAGAAGTGAATTCAGGCTGTGTGGAAAAGGCTTTGATGATACATTTCAGTGCCTTTCTGACTTGCATGCTTTTATTTGAAAAGTTAAAATTGGAGGAATGAAAGTCCCATTTTTTCATCTAGTTCTGTCTAGGTGTTCATGTGGTTAGGTCAAAGTTTATAATGCTCACATGAGAGCTTAAAGGGTAATTGTCTTAGTCACAGTTAAGAAAAAACCAATTATTTTCTTGAGCACATAACTTTGTATCTCTGCTAGTTGTTTTAAATGTGGGACCTGAATTTGTATGTTGAATGGTCTTTTAAAATCTTTTTAAAATAGCTGAAAGCAACATTGAGGTCCACTGATCCCTTCATCTTTCTCAAGGAGTACACGCCTCTGCCATTATTCCCAGATTTGTGTTTGGTCTGTTCTCCCTTGATGGCAGCTGCACTGCATTTGCAGCCAGTTGTTCAGTGCTCTACTTTATCCACAGATGGGTTTTCATATCTAGCTGGTCTGCCAGGTTACAGCACAAGAGTTTTATTTCTTGTATATTGTATTATGTGCACAGGGAGCATTTTTCTCCAATCCTGCATCTAGAAAACTCCTGTGTACTTAAGGATGGTTATAAATAGTGTTCTCTTTGGTCTTAGCAGTTTCATTCCTCGTCATTCTCTGTAGGTCCTGCTTTTTTCTTTTTTTCTTTTTTTTTTCCTTGATGGACCATTTGACCTTAATTGAACAGAATAAACTAAAACTCTCCTGATTAAATTGAAAGGATTCTACAGAGTTCACTGTCTAACTGGATGAACACTCGTTCAAAGACAGGGCAAAGCAATAAGGAACAGAATGACTTCTTTCATTAGGCTTGTGCTAAGGTAATATATTTGTGGTGATGCATTTTAGCTTTAGGAGCTTTTCAGTATAATGCTGAAAGATAACCAACTCTGCCACTTAAGTTCTGAAGAGGTCCCTGCTGATGTGTCAAGCACACTACACAGCAGCTACAGGTTATTCTAACAATGATAATTTGGTTGTAGGAAAATATTTTCTTGTAGAAAAAATATGCAATCTAATTTTTATTTTCCAGTGTTCATGAAACATAAGTGTTACCTCTTATAAGAGCGTGTTGTGTAAATCCAAGGTGACCTCACTATTAACTAAGCTTGTTACATTTTATTGCTGGTGATACGTTTTGAAGTGTGCTGCAGAAAGTTTATACCTGTACACATGCGCTAAGGAAGATATTTTACTAATACCTGAGAATGCAGAGACATGCAGGCAGGTAAGACAGCTCTGTAAGTTCTTAATTACCACAGTTAAGGAGAATGGGATTGTCGCAAGTCATGATTTATGAAAACTGTGGCTCAGCGTTGCTCTGTTCCTCTAGAGTTTGGTGATTTACAGTAGACGTGACTGGAAATGATGAAAGTATCATTTAAAATTTTAACAGTGACCTGTCTTTTACAGACCCATCCGAAATTACATCATGATTAATCTACAAAAGCCTGATAAAGCCCACATCCTTGTTTACTATTTGTAGCAATGCTTGTTTGCATCAGGTCATGATAGGACCTATTTTGCATAGTGAACTGTGTAGCTAAGAAAATGGAAATCAAAGGTCTTAATAGGACTGATTTTATAAGCCATTTGTTTTTTAAAGGGGATGGATGAGTGAATGGAACTACCGGTGTTATTTAAACTGGCCTTGAAATAATTACATTGCTGATTCAGTCATGTGGGACAAACTGCAGTTTTAATCTTTCATGTTATTACCAGCATTTGCAAAGTATCAGGACACTGTAGGAATTATTATGAGCTCTGTCAGCTTTAGAAGCTGCCATAAGGATTAATAATTTTTGCCTATGCTCTAATTTAATTTTCTGCTGTATTAAAGACACAGAGAGCTGTGTTGCAAGTTTTTATGTGTGTAAAAGGTGGGGCTCTCATGATGCACGTAATTTCATTTTGTGGTATGGAAGTATTTAGAAAGCATGGTGATGTTTGCTGAATTGTACTGTTGCTAAATGCAAACAACTCTATCAAACTGTATAGAGTTCCTTTTTGTTCCACAGTTTTTAATCTGTTTTCGTATTTCTGTTTTTTCACATGCAGTTGGCTATCCATCCCTTGCACAGTTTTTCCTTGTTCTTAAGGAAGTCTGATGGATTGTGCAGAGACCACAGGCACTAGCAGCACTTACTATCATCATTAGCTGGGCCTGTGCCTACAGTTGATATTCTTGAGATGTGGGAAAAAAAACCCCAACCTCCAATAAATTTGGAGTCTGGGTCAGATCTTGTCAAGACTATCATTAATCTGCACTTTTCCCTTTGATTTTTTTTGTATTTTTAAGCATATCTTTATGTTAGTGCCACGGCAAAGTTGAAACTGATTGCCTGGTTTTGATTGCCTTATGCCCTGGTGTCAGCCAGGAGTGAGCTGTACTGATGTAAGTGAAGTTCAGGTGTGTAAAAGGAGTAGGAAAAAAGAATCTCACCCAGACTATTATACCACTGTAGTCTCAATGTGGCTTTCTGTGGCCTTTGCATCTGATCTGTTTGTGGGTGGCTATGTGGAGTGAGAGCAAAGATTCATCTAGCTCTTATACTGTTTTTAAGATTGTCTATCATTGAAAACATCATGAAAGGGATTAAGAAACAGGGCACTTATGGAGTGATATTTTCCTTTGTGTATCTTCCCAGTTACCAAAGGCTGGTTGGACTTTCAGAGCTGGAAGTTTTCCTTGTAAGAGAAAGAGTACAGTTGTACAGGCAGGTGTAATAGCCAAAAGCCCCTTGTTATGGGTGATCAGTATTCCCTGTGACAGTATTTTCTAGCCTTGCTCATTACCCAGGACCTCTTTGGCTGCTGGCACAGGCGCTCTGGTAGGCTCTGGTACCTTTTGGGGATCACCCCGCGTGGTGTGTTGGGTGCAAGTAGGGCTGGGGTGTGGTCCAAATAGCTGGTCTTGGGGTCTCTGGGGCACCCCTGACTGCCATACATTAAAATTGAAGTAAGACTCCTGAGGAGGAGTTTCCTACAGCAGAATGGTATTGGACGTAGCCATTGCTTGGCTCCTCTCAGTGTTTTTTCTTCTCCTGCTTATAATTCTGCTTTAAGAAGGATTTTGACACCTATTTTGGCTATTAAGCCAAATGATTTCAACTTCAGAGAGTATTTACATGATAGTCCTGAGATGATGGGAATTGTAAAAGAGAGGAGGGAGAGAGAGGGAAATTACCTCTGTTTGCAGAGGTATTTGTTACATGGTTTCAGAGGGAGTGGGTGATTTGCTCATCAAAGTCCTAGTTTGGTTTGAAGTCAGTGGCCTGTTTACAGTGCATTATCACTTACATGCAATATGGGAAATCCAACTGCCTGGCCTATAGGTATTGAAGAAATCACTTTGTGATGGGAAGCCACTGCGAGCTCTAAGTGTGACATCTATTAAGTTCTTGGAAGATGCAGTGTTTTAAGGGATATAAAGCACTGCCAGGTTTGAACGGAGGTGTAAAGTAAAACAGGCTCTGGCTGAGTTGCTCTGTCTATGTGATCAGAGCCTTTTCTCCTTAAGAAACTGCATAGACAAGCCTAGAGTTTCCTCACATTTTGCCTTCACATCCATGTAATGCTGTATGAAGACAGCATACATTTTCAGATTTAAACAATTCTCACTGGCCTCTGTTGGAGTGGTTCCAGGTTGTGCATGGATCAGAATCAGGCTGTGTTCCTTTATAACAGTCAAATGCCTTACAAAATACTTAAATCTGTTAAAAATTATCAGACCAATTTGTGGCTAGTTTAGGTAGACCTTCTTAGAAAAGCAGAAATTCAAATTCAAGATGCAGATATGGAGTCAAGTTGTTGCATGTCATCTGAGAGCTGTTAACTGTACACATGTTCTTAGCCTGTCACACATACACAGCACCACAGTGAAACAGACTGCTCCTACGTAGTTTGCCCACATCATAATGAGTTAAGATCGTAGAGGGAAGACTTCTCATCAAGTTCACTAGCAATTACTTCTCCTTCACAGGTGAAAATCAAGGCCCTAAGAAATAAGGGTGAATCTAAGAAAATATTTCAGAATTCCATGATGCATTATCTTTCTCTTAATTTTACTTAATTGATTTAAGTGCCATGATCCATCATGTTCCATCAGGCATCAATTACCTTCTGTTCTATAGCTATCATATAAACTGTGTTCCAAAGCACTAGATGCAAATTGGGGTATATGGTGCTAAGATGATCACAGTCAAAAGGATACCAGTCTAATACTTGTAATGGCCTTAAATTATTTTTGCATTCACCCATGTTTCTTGTGTTTTCTTGTTCATACTGATTAATTGTTCATATTTCTTGCCAAACTGGCAGATATTGCTTTGAGATTCCATTTCAGAGCTATTTTTTTCTTCTTCCCTCAGACTGCCCCCTCCTCATTCATCAACCCATTTGCAGTGTCTTTAGGGCAGCCCATCAAGGCTAGGTATTTTCAAAAAGCTTTTTCTTCTTTCCAAGCTTTAGTGCCTAATTAAGTAGATGGTTGCTAAGAGATTGTGGAAAACATCATTAAGAGGTTCTGATTTGATTTTTTCCTTACCTTCCATGCACAGGTTTCAGATCAGAATTTACGACTAAATGGGATAGCAGCATCCCAGAATACTCCTGAGCTGAGACAGTGACAATGGACAGAATACAAGGAAACTGTGCCAGTCCTGTGCCACCAGAAGAGGCAGATGGGGGCAGGACAGGAGAACAAGACCCAGAACTAACTGTGTTGGGAAAAGCACAAGAATTCTTTCAGATTTGTGATCTGGAAGGCAAAGGCTTTGTCACTCGTCAAGACATGCAGGTAAACAAAACTGGTTATGTGAAATGCACAATGAGAGAAGCTCTGAATGCCCTTAATGAATTGAGGCTGATGAACTTAGAGTTAAAAATGTAAACACCCTCCTCATAACTTTAAAGAGGTATGTAGGATTAAAATAACATTCTTGAAGTCTTACATAATGCATGAATTTTTTCACAAAGCAAGACAAAGGTAGAAAATCAAAGTAAATTAAGTTTAAAATGAAACACACCAGGAATTTAATTGAAACTCCAGTAAATTCATTAATTTATGATTTTCCACAGTGTCATTAATGTATTTAATCCACCAATATTATCCTTCTGATTTTTCAGCACAACTGTGTAAATAAAGCCTTTCACATTAGTTGCACTGCCCAACAATGATGAACTCTCAGCTGGATCACATATATATAGGAAGTATAGAGAAACAGTATTTTTAGCATTATTCAGTATTTGCAGTAATCTTACCAAATTGTGTTTAATTTGTTTGAGGACATAAAATCAGATTTGCTGGAAAATCTGAAAATGTTGATTGAAAAAAAGCAACTATATATAATCTTTTGAAAATGTGATTGGGTGCATATTGCAGGACTGATAAGATGATTGGAATCAGTATATGGCAGAAAACAAGTACAGAGTCACGCTTGACATGCAAAACATAATTGTGTTAATCCATTTCTATTTCTATACTTATGGATGAAATAGAATTGGAGAGTGGGAGCAAAATGAATTAATTGCAAACTACAATCAAATAAAGCATCTAATGCAAAATTTAGAAACCTCCCATGTCCTCAGAAACAAAGATGTGTATATATTATAGAAAAATACAATTGAAACAATTTTGACTATGTTGGAAAGCAAAAACCTAAGTAAAAAAAAGAAAAGCAAAAATCTAAGTAAACTGCTCAGTTTACCAGCTCTCAAGAGCTTTCTGTGTAGTTGTGTGTTGCTGAGTTTTCTGATGACCTCTGTTAATTATGCAAAGTTGAAAAAAGGGAGGAGTGCAGATGCTTGCCATGCTGCAGGCTTTACCAGTCTACACTATCTTATTGAAGTAACTGGATACAAACAAACAAATATATTGCCAGTGATAATTTTTGGTGAATCCAGACCCACAGATAATTCAATAGATTATAATTCTATTGTTTTTCCAAAAACTGAATGGCATGTATTTTTACCTAATGGAAAACCCATTTATGTATATAAGAAGTTTTAATGGCTGTTTTTGGAAGGAATGTAAAATTGTTTGTTTCTGCTTGATTCTAGATTTTATGCTTAGACTGCTGATAGATTTATACTTCAGGTTCTAAAACAGATGTTGCAAAACATGCAGTAGAGGAAGGGTTGCAAAGAACAGATAATGTACATTTATTCTATTTCATCATGAATGTTTGTTTACTGTACCTGACAACTTCAATATGTATGAAGATTCATTTAAATGCAGAAATAAAGGTGCTCAAATCAGATGACGTTTCTTTATACTTGCTTTTATTTCCTCCACTTTTCATGATGTTTAATCCCTATAGCAAAGACATAAATCAATAAAGTAAATCAATTTTTTTCTTTAAAAAGGCACTGAGTGTTGATCATTTTTGCATTGATGAAGCTTTGCTTCAAATACAGGATGCTAACATTAAGCTTTTCAATCTTTAGTCATGTGATACAAGGCATTATTTTCAGCAGAGAGCGCTGAGGATCTGAAATCCAATTAATTTCAATGAAACCAATTTTGCAAAGTTTTCTGATGTGTCTATACTATAGTAATTATAATAAGGATTTACTTCTCCCTGATTATATTGTGCTGTTTATTGTTAGACTATGTTAATACTGTTTTGGTGTTTGGTTAATTTTTTTAAAAATGTTTCATTCCATTTCAAAATTCAAAATGTACTCAACTTTCAAACAAACCAGAGGTTTTCTGGAATTACAAAAGAGCAAATTCTGCCTGAGACTTGAAACCACAGCTTTGTCCTTTGGGTCTTGAAGTTGTAATGAACAATGAGAATTAGTGTTGTAAAGTGTGTATAGCAGAATTGGGTTCAGATCTTGCTCTTAGCTATTTGACCTCTGTCTTTTTATTTATCAGAGTAAAGGGTTGGTATTTTCAGAGAATTAAGCACAGACATCATGAAAGCACAAAGCACATTTGGTGGCAGTGCAGATAGTTTCCTTTGAAACTCCAGTGGTATCTCGGAATGTTTTATTTCTTTTTTTTCTTTTAAAATTTTGAAAAGCCTCATATTGAAAGGGTTTTACAGTAAGCCTGAAATGAGCAAATAAACAAAAACACAACTACGATACTAATAATATTTTCTTTTCCTAACAAGATAAAAAACTTAATTTTTTCATTAAGAATAAAAGCAAGAGGTTGGGAAAACATTGACTTAGTAAAAATGGTAAGTGTGGCCCAGTTCATCAAAGTCTATAAATTGTGCAGGGAATTCAATGGAGCAAAATGTTGGTACATTCCTCAAAATCTCCTATTTTCATAATTTTTTCCCAAGAAAATGCAAGTAATTGTCATGTTTTCCACTGTAAGATTAGTGTTATTCACATCAGAATTTGAATGGTGCATTAGGGCCCTCCAGCTGTAGTTGGAGAAGCATGTATTTGTCAGTCAGGTTTGCAGCAAGACCCACAAGCCATTGCACTGGAATAGCACGTGGGTCTGTGTTTATGGAATGATCAGACAGGGACAACCAGCTCTCAGGAAGTGCTTCTTCAGCAGGTCACAAAGACCTGGCAGTAGGAGCACAGTTTCTGTTTTTCTACATGCAAAAAGAGTAATTTATCTGAAGCACCTTCTTTCATCACTGCAGTGTAGGTTGTAAGAATTTTACAAGAGAAGGTCATTTTAAAAAGTTTCTCTCTAGATCTAAGATATTAAAATCCAAAGTTTTTGGACGATGGGTGTGTTTAAGTAAGAAACTGATGACAGGTATATTGCTGATGAAGTAAATTATTTAAACTGAATATACATCAAGTTTTCTTGAGGTTTTTTTGGAAGCAGGCAACAATGCACAATTAATCCTGCTCAGAAATCTTTTTGTGATTGTTCCAGATAGTTCTGTGCTTTAGAAGCTCTGTTGCTTTCACTTCTCAAGATGACCTTGGAATTCCTTTTACTGCTCTTCCTTTCAGCTCATACAGTCCATAACACATACGCTGACCTCTTTGTTGCAGTCAGGGACATCCTGGTTATTGCACTCATCCAATTCTTACCTTGCCTGTATGACTCAGTGTATTGAATAGTGGTTTCTATTGTTCTTGGATTGCAGGAGAAAGTTTCTTTGGCCCTAAATCCCTTCCCCACAGTGGAACAGTTTAGCACTTTCAATCTGATGAACATCAACCTACTACCTTGCATTTTTAATATATGGGATGTGCAACAGCAGTTCAGGGCAGGGATTAAAAGGTTAACTAATAAAGCAGAGGACTTCACCACTGTGCATTTATATTGCTTGTCAAGCTGAGGTTTTAATCTTCCTAGTGCTGTCTCTCATTGGAAATCCTTGCTATTGTAGTTGTTTGCCACTCCAGTTTACTCCTGTTTCTGTCTACACTGTTAAAAGAGTTAGAGTAAAACCACTAGGATCAGTTTTACAGACTTTTTTTTTTTTTAGTTTTATGCCTGTATTGAGATTATCAGGAAAAGAAAAAGTAATTTTTTGGAGCTGGTTTCATAAAGTGATGTATTTTTTGGTGTGAGCATGCTGCACTTCAGAAGTAGACAATCGTAAGCTACATGTAACTTGTTACAGGGACAGGTTTGGTCCTTAGACCATGCAGCCTTCTTAGCTTTGTTTTATTTATTTATTTGTTTGTTTGTTTTATTTATATATTCTGCAGCATCTTTAATTAGGATAGTATATCCTCTACAATGTAATCATCTTGAGAGTCTCTTGCTTGGCCTCATGGTGTGGAAGGAACTAGGCATACAGTTCTGCTGCCAGGTTTGTCCAGGAGCCTGATAAGGCATTTCACCAGGATGCTGAGACTTCACCTAAAGTTCTTCCTTTTCCCTTTGTGATTGGCATTTGTGCCACAAGGATATTGTTCTCACTGTTTTGTCATAATGGATTAATAGAGGCAAATAAAGAAGTCATTAAAGCAAATGTCTCTCAGTTGATCTGGTTTTACTCTTTAATGTCTTTGGATTTTCATTCTGGGAAACAAAGGACTTATCCTTCTGTGTTATGGATGTTCTGTAGAATCTAGTCTTCATCTTATTCTGTAGTAATGGATGAAGTTGTTGCATGTTTTATCGTTCCAGAGATTGCATCCTGAGTTACCTCTTAGCCTGGAAGAGCTTGAAAAAGTTTTTGTTACATTGGATGCTGATGGCAATGGCTCACTGACCCCAAAGGAGTTCATCACAGGATTCAGTGAGTTTTGGGAAGCATGTCTCCTGTATTGAGCTTTATTCTTGTTCTGTACTCTTCTTATCAGTAAAAAAAGCATTTGGTCTTAACAGTACACTTAATAATGCACCCAGGGAGCCAGACTATTCCCTAGATATAGCATATATATGTAGCGGATGAAGAAGTGGTCAATTTACTTGAATAAATAGACTAAGGGCTCCAGGGTCTTTCTCTCCTGTGTAAAGAGGCAAGCCAGGACATAATATGAGACAAATTATGTAATCATCAGAATTACACCTGTTTTAAGCTGCAGAGTAGAACTATGTACAATTTTTTAAGCTTTCCCTTGGCATGGGTGAAAATCTCATGGTTTTTTTCATATCAGGGTATAAGACCTGAAAGATAATTAAGATTATCTCTAAGATTAATGTAAGACAATATTAAAATATGTTAATAGCACTGTCCTTACAGCTGTGGAAATGCTTTCTACAAGAAATTAATTCTTCAAGTGATGTTAATTTATTTCAAAACAAAACAGGATGAGGCACTTATTACTGCATGATGGGAGCTGATAAGTTCTTTGTAACTGCCTGTTTTGCAACAGCAGTGTTATTGTCATGTTCTCTGTGTTTGTACAGGGTTGTTTTCTCCCCAGCTGTGACATTTCAGATAAAATGACAATGTTAGTTATTGAGACTGTGTTTGACTGTTTATGCAAAGTCAGTTTTGTACTTTAATTTTAGCTGTGCTGACTAAGGTTCAAGCGTTTTCTGTAGAAAATGGAATGTCTTCTATGTGTGAATTGTAACATTAAAACTCAGTTTAAATACTATGCATTTATAGTATTTATGTGATTTAAATACCATACATTCATACTATGTTTAGGTCCAGGAAATAGGACCTTCATTTCTGTTTTCAAATCATCAGTTGTTTGAAATCTTAATTCTCTCATGTCCCATCTCTCCCATTGTAGAGCTAGATCAAGTAATGAATTATGCTTTAATCTGAAAATTGACATTATTTAAAGCTGAAATAATGTATTACTGCTTTACTTTTCACAAGTAAATGATACATATATCTTGGGTTAAATGAAGACTGTTTTCTTAAGTATTCCCTGCAAAACCCAAACACTCTTATTAAATGGGGTTGCAAGTGGTAGCAGCTCCAGAGCCTGGGGATTGCTCCTGCTCAGTTCCTGGGGCCTGGTTCAGAGAACAAGGTGGATGTGGCCACTGCTATCCTGTTTGCAGGTTCAGCTGGCAGTGAAGTGAAGCATGCAGCCCAGAGACGCCCACACATGCACACACAGACACACGAAGGACACGGGCACAGCACCCATGTACAGGATTCACTAAAGACTAAGGATAGACAGTGTAAAGCATGGGACATTTTAACCTGCTACGCAGCATTCACAGGTGTGTTCCAGGCTAGGTAGTTGTACATTTGGCGAGGTGAGGATGTTTGCATTCCTAGTAGAAACAGAAGCTGTACTAGATATAGGCTGCTATAGAAAGCTAGAGAGGGGAGAAAGCAGAGTAGTGTCTGGATAAAACTTGTACTGCACCAATTATTATGGGAGAATCCTCTTCATCTTTCTAAATGGTGGCTAATCTGAAATTTACCGTAGCCTTTCTTGGCAACCTGTTCTATTGTAAACATGCTCTGCTGGGTGCTCAGGGAGAAAATGCAAGATGAAGTTAATAAACCCGTAAAACCACACCAGTATTTCTATTTCCTTATGACTATGGTAATTTCTGCACCAGAATTTAGAATATAACAAAAAATCCTCTGCATACAATCACAATACCCCTTTTGCCTAGATTCCTTAAAATTTTTGACTTGCAGATATGCAAATAAAATAGCTAGCACATTTAGAATTTCATGAAATATATCTGGTCTGCCTCAACTGAGCACAAGTGTATTGATCATTCATGTGGCAATTTCACTTCTCCATCCTTACTGTACAACTACTGTTAATAAAATCTAGCTTTCTGTATGTAATTTATATAGGAATTTGAAGTGTGCCTTTGGTCATGCACTAAAAAGAATGTTAAATTTTAGTTAATGTACATTTTATCACTACCAATGCTATGATTATTTTAGGTTCCTAAATAACCAAGAAATATGGCCAAAACAGTTATGAAGTGCTCATTACTACAATTTATGTCTTTTTTTTTTTTGTATGGAGATACAAATTTTTGTTTCTTATTTTGAGGTGAGTGATTTTCTGCAGGTTAGACATTAAACTTGGCACAAAGCCATAGAACTCATGAGATCTTACCATATCTCAATCTCATCCTTTTGTTGTTCCATTATACTTTTCTTGTAAGCAAGTGTAGGTTTTTTCCTCACAAATTATTCTTACTGTAAAATTTGTTCTTTACTATGCTTAGTATTACATTGCTTCTTATAGTAAATTCTGAAAATGCTAATGCGTGTAATTTCTAATTCTTAGGCCAATTTCTTTTGGAGCAGATGGCTTTGAAAAATGACATGATGCAGCAATCAGAAGGTGAAACAGCCTGCTCACTTAAATGTGAAGAGACCATGGGTGATGATGAGGATGAAGAATTCCAGTTCTCAAATCTGATGGATCGGCTTGGAGCTAAAAAGATTTTGGATGAGTGAGTCTTTGCAGCAATAGTAATCATTTGTATGATTTCTTATGATTCATCTCTTAGTTTGATTTTAATTGAATCCAAGGTGAATAATAAGAACCAAGACTGCTCAGTAACCCAGTGATTCTTTAAAAAAATAATTTTCTTGGTTGTCAGATAAAGTATGATGCAAGCAAGATTTCACAGAGCAAAACTGTTTTACTCCAAGCATATGAAACTTGTTTTTCTGCCATAAGAAAGCTATACCCCTTTATGTTTATGGGTTTTGAAGATAATTAGCCTGTAATCCACAGATTCCACGGATTTTCAATCAAACAGTGCATGATGACTGCTTTTTTTTGGCAAGGGCTGTGTTTAAAGTGCACCAGTTAAGCACAGGAAAGAAAGTTTTCTCCTGTTTTTCTTCTTTTTCTCGCCTTCATGCATAACTGCATGTTGTGATTGCTTTGATAATACTATCTCTTCCAGGGCCAGGATGGCTCACCCTGAAACATGGAAAATAAAACCTGCTCTAGAATCTTTTCGTCTGTAGGTCTGACATTCATTGGTCAATCATAGTGAATGTTCTAGAACAAAAAAAGCATGGAGCAAAAATGGGAGAGAATCTACACAGATGGTAGGAATATTTAAGAAATACATCAGTGATTCTTATCATGAAATGAAAGTGCTCCTCATTTCTTTTCTTCACCTGATTGCATGTTACAGGAGACAGTTGGTTGTCAGTCATCCTGAAAGGCTTTCATTCTGAAGAGATTTTTATCACCCACTTTTTCTATCCTTATCCTCAATTTGTCCTTTAAATATAGCACTCTTTGTTGGCTAGGTTCAGGCTTACAATGCACATGGAGGAGAATGAGTCAGGAGCAAACAAACAAAATAAGTTGTTCAGGAGAATGTTGGCAAAGTATTAGAAAACCTATTATCATTCACAGCAGAGCATCTTTTTTCCAGTATCTGCTGAACATATTTGGAAACAAAACATTATCCTGGTAAATCTGTAAATCAAAATTTCAAGATGTTTTGTTCTGAGTTTTGTAGCAGACTCACAGTATAATCATTATGTGTTGAAAATGAAAGAAAGCAATACAAACACTATTTTTTAACATGTCTAAGTTACTTAGGAGACTGAATCTCATTTCTTTTGTAGGAGAAGGGAGTTTTGATTAGCTTTTCCACTGCCTGCTTAGCTCTAGATTCATGGGAATTTCTTTACTTCTAATAGAAGTGATGGGCTGGCACGTTGTATCTCATCTGTCTCCATTCTTCTCCATTCCTGTTCAGGTGCAGTGGTCGGCAAGGCACCCTCAAAACAAGCAGTTCCTGTGATACTCTGCAGCCATGAATGGCCATATATTACGATGCATTTGTTTGCATAAATGCAATTTCCATCTTTTCCCCATTTGCCTCATGCTTTTCAAATCTGGCATAGTTTAAGTAGCTCTTGTTTTTAATAAGTTTTGTATTGTGAGTAGTGATGCCCTTAAGCCTCTATCTACTAGAATGCTGTGAACATTTCTTGCAGCCTGAGAAATGTTCTCTCTTAATGAATCCTTTATGATCTCTACTTTCAGTGAGAATGATGTGAAGCAACTGTGGTTGCAGCTAAGAAAAGATGAACCTCATTTACTTTCCAATTTTGAAGAGTTCTTGGTCAGAATTTTTTCCCAGCTTCAAGAAGCAGATAATGAGAAGAACGAGTTGGAATGCGCTTTGAAAAAGTTAGTACTTCTCTTTGTTAGACTGTTCATGTAGTTTTACAACTATCTTACCTGCTCTTTGAGCTTCTGAAAGAACAATGTATTTCAGTGGAGAATGGCGGACAATAGTTTCCATTATGTAATATTTTATTAGTCATGAAGAATACTGATAAAATTATTCATATTGCAGAACTGAATGAAATTAGCTTTTCCAGTTAACAGGTTTTGGTAACTGAAACTCTTTTGCAGATGCCTATTATTGCATTGAAGTTTTAAAACGATATTAAGTGATTGCAATCTAGTTAATCAGTTTGATTCCAGAGGACAGTCAGATTCACCAGTAAATCTGGTAAATTGTCTGTGTGCTTTGCAAACCCTGCGTACAGAAAAGCTATAAATCTGGATTAACTGGTCAGAGACATAAGAGGTTTAAGATGTTAAAGCAGCACAAAATACTGATACTAGTGAAAATGTAAGTTAACAAATACATATAAACCAAGCCTATGAAATATAGTAAATAATATATATTTGTTTTATACATAAAACATATATAAAATATATATAAAATGCATATATATGAAAATATGTAAGAACTAAAAATTAATGTAACTATACAGGAGGGGGAAAAGTTCCTATGCTAAGTTAAAACAGAATGCAAAATTTTGGTTATAATTGAAGTTCCACTGTATTTTTATTGTGAATTGTCACTTCTGAATTTCAGATTGTTACAGATTGAGGTAAATGTATTGTTGAACGTTTGCTTCATTTGTTCAGCCCTCTCCTTGCTATTTTGAGAATGTTACAAGGCTTATGAAGAAGGAAAAGACCTAAAACTGTATGGTCATAAAAGGCAATTGGTTTATATTGATAGCAGCATTTTCATCTAAGTCTGCAAGTGTGATTTTAACCTTCAGACAGCCAGTCAGTTGGAAACAGCATACAGAGACTTTTGCTGTCTCTTTTAGACTAGAGATTATTAGAGTACCTTGTGTGGCAAGGGGTTTGTTTTGTGTTTTTGTTTGGGATTTTTGTGAGCGGTTTTTTGGGAACTGAATGAATAAATTTGCCTGTTTATTAGCTATGGTCAGCACAGAGATGCACAGAGAATGTATTTAGGATTATCTTTTCTCGCTGTTATGAAATGTCTACCTTAAAAATGCATTGGATTTTTATGCTTTTGTAGTAAAACCAGGTTTTAGCTAATTTCTTCTTTCTGTTGCCCCTGATAGCACCTCTAATTTCAGCACTTGGATTGTTGTTTTGTTTTTAATCAACTGGAAAGGGTCAGAATAGTTATGTTGTCTTTGGTAACAGTGGGATTGAATAACCTCTCTTCTTTTAAACCCTGTACAAATAGCAGCAAAGCTCGACACAAGACCACATAGAGGGGGGGAAATTAATTTTTTAAAGTACCGAAATACCTATTAGCACTAAGATGATATATCTGGGTAGACTGACCAGGATTTACTGTGGGGTCACAGAAGATAAGGGATGCTGGCTATTGAGGTCTTATAGTGTCTCCTGAGTTGTTCTTGATTGGTGACAATAATACCCTTTGGAAATTGAATATGAATAATGTGATCTTTCCTTTCTGACTCACCTCCGTGAGTCACTAGGCAGTCTACTCTGAACCTTTTGTCTCCTTTCCTGGATGTAGGCTGTGCTTTTGTCTTAAGCTGGTCCTTTTTTTCTATACAGGTTACCCTGAGAAGCTTCGTGTGTGTGTGTGCTGGGATATTTGTGCCATGACAATCTATGCTGTTAATCCATGAGGTTCTTCTCTATCTATTTTTTGTCTTTTCTTCTGGAGCTTTCCCACATGGATATTTTTGTTCCTGAACTTGAATCCTGTGGTCTCAGAGACTCAGGGATTTCTTCCTGTTCTGGTTTAATACATACAGTATGCTGATGCTGTCCTGTTTGTAGGTCCAGGCAGTAGTGAGGCTGAACATACATTCTCAGTACGCAAACATGCAGATACACCACACATGGGAGACTGTTCAGGCTAATACTAACGTAGTCATCTAGAAAGAAAAAAGTTGTTATTTTAAATCTAAACAGAATGAAATTCTGTGGATACAATTTTTCTTTGCTAGGATAGATAGTTCTGCTTGATTCTTCTGGCATTTGTACTTATTTTGAAGTGCTAATTTAAAATTAAATGGCTTCTTAAATTTAGAAGTAGTGTTTTTTAAATAATAGGATGGTGTATTGAGTGCACAAAAAAGCAGTCGATGAATGTAAAGAAGATAATATAAAGTCATGCTTGCATGCTGGGCACTTATAATTGCAGAGAAGGCGCTTGGGATCATTGCAGAGAGCTTCCTGAAATCATCAGTTCAGGGTGCAGTGGCAGCCAAAAGACCCCAGTAAACTGGTGTGCATTATCAGGGACAGTACTGAGCACATCACAAAGCATGTTTTTTCCACTGCATGGAATCTTGGTGCAACCATATTATTAATACTGTGTGAAGTTTTGGTCTCTGCAACATCAGAAGAATGTAGTGGGATAAAGAAAAGTGCAGAGAATGGCAACTCAGTGGTTAACAGAATAAAACAGTTATTCTGAGAGAGCTACTTTTAAAAGGTCAGATCTCTTGAGTGAGGAGGCAAAGACTGGTGTGGGATATGACAGACCTTGTTATTCTTCAAATCCCTGGCAGTAGAACCAAGGGGCATTTAATAAGACTGATAGGAAGTAACCTTAAAAGAGATAAGAAAGACCTTTTTCTTCTAATAGTAGATAAAATCTTTAGCTCTTTCTGCTGCTGTGCTTTGCATTTGACAGAAAAACCTAGTAAAAACGTGGGCTCTTTCAAACCAGTTCTAAACTGAGAAGGTAAAAGGATAAAGGGGAAGTGGAAGGATGAACGGACTTCTGGACTTAACATGGGACAGTGTCAGAGTCAATCTTTGTGGAAGAGGAAAATCAGCATCTCGGAAGATTAGAGCACAGTGTGCATGAATCATTGTGGTTTTTTAAAAAGAAAGAACAATTCACATTTCAGCTACACAAACGGGCAGAAATGAAGTTGTTGATCCTGAACTTTCATCTGACCTTAGTGAACTCATGTTACCTTCCATCTCCTTTGATTGCATCTGTTTATTCCACAGCACTATTGGAAAGAGAAAGATCACGTTATCAATATTACTGAAACTACACAATAATGTATTAAGTAAAGCTAGATGGGATGATCCCAGGGAGTAAAGATTTTAATCAAAACTTGTTGCATTTTTCACATAACAATGTTATACCCTCATGGCTTTGGGTTTTTTCCCCTACTTACACGTGGGGAATATTTTCCAGCTAATGTATTGAATTATTTTGCCTGCCGCTAGTAAGTTACATTATTTATTATTATGTTACACTTTTGATGAGAACAGGATATTATTTTCCCTTTCTGTTTAATTTTATCAGAGTTAAGAATGGTAAGCCATGAGTGAAATGCTTGGGGAGTATTCAGCCTGCAGAAATGGCATGTGCTTATGTGCCAGACCAGCTAAAAAGATTCCTACATCCAGCAGTGCCTCTTGGATGTAGTCTTAATGATGCTGCCATATCCTTTGCTTCCAAACACATAGGAGGAAACAAATAACTAAATCAGCAGCTTAAGAGTATGGGACTAAAGTTATTCTCCCTGTCACAAGGAAGCAAAGAAAGTCTTTATGATTCCCATGGAAACACAGGCTGCTGTGCAACGTGCTCTGCCTGTGCAAAGTTACAGGGTTTTTCAGTACACAGTCAGTCTAGCTCATGTCAAAGTGACATTATACTGCATATAATACAGTAGATACCGGATCTTAGCATCTCTGTCTTACCTTTATTAGTAATTGGTATTTCTTTATAAATTTGTGTAATATTATTCCATTGACAAGTGCTAATTTCTTATGAAGCATTTTCATATTTATAAGAAAATAAAATTTAAGATCCAAACGTGACCCATCATTGCACTATAAGGGGAGTATGGCAGCAAAAAGGGCTTCTGGATTTTGTGGCACTCTCTATTTGAAGTGTTGCAGTGAGGCCCTTGTCTGAGTTGCTTTCCTTACCTAGTTAGAGTTTTAAAAAGTCTCAGTGTCAACCATCATTTTTGTCAAATTTGTGTAGCTTGACATTTGTTTACTGCTGCTGTAAATCCTGAGGAAATGTCTCCCCTCAAATTCTTCACCTGTGACTGAAAATGCAAGCTGGCAGTGTCAAGTATTCTGCTATATGAAAGGGGGAAGGAAAGACTTCTGGGTTTACTCATTCTTCTTAGCTTAGGTAAATTTTTGGAAGTTTCTTTCCAATTTACTTTGCTTTAACTGAGAAGAGAACCAGGCCTTCACTAAGTGAAAACAGAAAATGTAGAGCATTGTGTGAAAAAAAAATAGACACCCTGATTATAAAATTAATGTTGGAGGGTTTTTTTCTACTATATATTCTTTGTCTTGCTCTTACTGATGTAAATGCCATTGGAGATTATGTACTTTATTTGTAACAGATGCATTATGCAAATTGCTCAAGGAACAGCTATGGCAGAAAGAATAGGGAGGGGTATGCAGTAATGTCATACAAAGACTCTATTAATCTCTCTTAAAAATCTTTCTAGGATGTCTCCTGAGCCTGACACAAAGTGATTTTTGCTTTTCAGTTTCTGGATTAGTGAAAATATAATATAGTAAAATAGAATAGTAGCAGAACAAAGCAGATGTCTTGTTCCTTGTCAAAGTTAAGTTTTTTCTGCCCAAGTTAAAGCATCTGTTCAATGTAATCCTTCATGTATCAAACTGCAGTGATATTAATTGCAAAATTCTACTGGGAAAAAAGTGAACTTTGTAGACCCTTATTTTTTCCTACAGTCACATACAATTGTGCACAGCATATTTATTTTTATTCCTTGTCTGGGCATTTCAAATTTGTTTCAGCAAAGCTGTTAGAGAGGAAGTAAAGCATCCTTGAGGAAGGTCTTTCAAGATTCTGTTCTAGCTAATATATTTTAGACATGGCAGAAATACCTCATTCAGTGCTCTTGAATGGGGAATAATGCAGTTCGAGAATAGAGAAAAAAAAAGTTAAGTGAAAATAATTCCAACTGGCTAACTTAGACTCTGATATTCTTGATATTGCCCGTTCCTTATACCTAAGATTTAGTAGTCATCATTATAACTGCATAACAAACAGCTGCTTTTTGTGGAAACATCAGATGTGTATGTAGCTTTATCTGAGTTTTGAGCTGTTGAAGTTTTCTTTCTATGAGACAAAATAATTATAATCTGTGAACTTTGCTGCACAAAAATTCCTATTTCCTTGACACGAGAACATTCTTTGGAGTCTTGTGTTAAGGCACAAATTTGGAGCTTAGTTCATAATGTGAGCCATGACTTGAACTAATGCTACAAAGACACAGTCATTATACTTTTATCTCTTATTAGGAAAATTGCTGCTTATGATGAAGAAATTCAACACCTCTATGAGGAAATGGAACAGCAAATGAAAAAGGAGAAAGAGCAGTTTCTGTTGAAAGTAAGTGTGTCTCTGTTACTGTGGGCATGGATTCTGCTGCCCCTTCAGTGGTTTTATGCTCATTCTGCGTGTGAAATTAGAGCCCACAAAATGTGTTTCACAACAGAAAAAGAAAAACATCTTTTACCTCACAGCTACTTTTGTACTGATCCAGTCTCTGCAGCTTCAAACTAAGTGACTTGTTGGATGAGAGGAACATTGAGTCCTGTGCTCAGTGGCTGGCATACAGCAGCAGCTGGCATTCTTTTGGAAGTCAGTTAAACTACAGACATTTTATTACTGGTTCAAGTTCTGGTCACAATTAGAAAAAGTGCTCTTTGAGGTTGTTCAGAGCAGCACTAATCCTGTTGACTTCCACAATCTCTGTGTTTTAGGAGAGGATAAATTCTCACTGAAGTGTAACAAGAGCTAAATCAAGTGATGGTAATTTCTGAAACCACCACAGCTATTTGCAAAATAAACACAGATCTGATTCTTTGTCACTGTCATGGTGCCTCCAGAACACCTGAAAATTAATTCCCTTTTCTTTGTAAGTCTTTTTTAAATCTCCTCTACTGCATTTGTAGTCTTTTCTTTGGATTTTTCTGTCCTGTTTTTTCTTGTAAAACAAGGAAACTAACAAGAGCTTTTAGTATGCTTGAGGAAAGAATCATTTTAGAATTGTGTAGGTGGGAAGACACCTATGGAACTCCTTATTTTCAGACTAGATCAGGTTGCTCAGGGACTTGTGCAATTAAGTTTTGGGTATTGAAATGCTCGAGGTTCCACAGCTGCTCTGAGTGTCCTGGGACAACCAGTCATGAGCTACCGACTCATGCCTTTTTGTTGTCTTGGCATCAGCCATATAAATGAAAGCAATACAGGGCTTCAGCAACATTAATACACAAAAAGTTGCCATAGTAGTGGCTATTGTCTCCATTCTTGATCAAATATAATGTCTAAAACTTCCTTTATTCCCCCCAAATATGTGAAGTATTTTTTGTTTCCTGACCAAAAAAAAAAAAAAAGCAAGCAAGAAAAGTGCCTTTATCAGCTAAAGACCCATTCTTTTTACTTGTCTCACAGAGTCAGGAACCTGACTCAAATTTTCAAGTTTTTTCTGTTCCTAGCTGAGATCAGTTTTTACTGGTGGATGAGATGAACCCTTTATATAAAGTTTGTGTATCAGCTGAAGGATAAAAAGTATTTGCAACTTTACCTGGTAGCAGTTTTGTGAAAAAAGTAGTTTATATGCTCTTAATAGCCCACAACTGAAGTGGTATTGAAAAACCTAAAACAACAAGGACTTTTTTGTAAGCAGTGATTGTTGGATCTCCTAATTAGTTGTATATTTGAGGCAAAGCCATTTCTTTCAGGCTTTTTCATTAAAGCTTCCCACTCAAGCTATTTACAGTTTAGTCAGCATTCACGCTAAGGTTGCCAGATGCTCAAAAAGTATTGTTTCTTGGCATGACTAATTTGGGATCTGAGGGGATCTGACTGTTAATTTCTTTCTGTAATGCAAAGTCTTACAAAGACTTTACAGCCTGGAGAGATACACTGATGCCATATAAAGGGGAAATTATTATAGCTTGAATGAAGAGCAGGTCTTGAAGAATGCATTTAAAGAAATTGGTAAGATGCAAATAAGTACAAATTGTAGCTATTTAGAATACTTAGTACCCTGCTGACTGAAGGGTATACAAAGGGGGCAGTTAGTCTGTCTTTCTCTCTTGGATATATATTCTTCCACAGCAGAAGGCAATTATCATGCATTTGATTACCCCATTACGTGTACTGCTGAAGGGGAAATGCATGTAAAAATCACTGCTGTCTTGAGGGACTTTTTATTTTTGTTTAGAAGTGTTTTCCTGGGGACCCTAGGGAGTAGAAGCCTGTTGTGGAGGAATAGGATAGATTTTCAGCTGATACAAACTGCTGGAATCTGATTTTACTCAGGGGAGATCTGACAATTTTTTGCAGCTGAGGAGTGTCTGAAGGAGTAATCCCATATATGACTGTGAGTTCCCAGTGATTGCAGATTTCTAGATAGTGGACAAGTTGATACAATTGCAAAGTGAAAGACAGAGCTTGAAGCCCAAATCACTTGTTTGTACCAGTGGAACATCTGTGAGAGATTGTTGCTAGTGATGGATTTTACGTGTGGCTGGTTTTGTTGCTTTTTACCTTCAACCTAAGCTACTGTAGTCTAAGTCAGTATCCCGTATTTCCCATGTCAAACCTGATACCTTGTATTTGAGTTACAGTATGACTCCATAAGACTCCATAATAATTTAAATTTGCCCAGGTTGTTTCCATCGGTGCATTCTCATCACTCCTCTGTGTCAGCAGTTGCCTAGTTCAGGAAAACAAATGTGCAGGAATCTGTTCACTCTTTTGCTCATTTTTTTCCTCAACTTGTTTAGCTCTCAGAAAGAGCTCCCTGCTGCAATCAACAAACATGAATGCTAGTGTATAGGAGCATGAGGGTATGTGTGGCTGGAAATGAGGGAATACATTCTGGCTTCATTGATTTAGATAGGCTAAGCTCCTAAGGCTCATGCCTAAGGTAGAAGACTTCTGCCTTCACTTTGTAGACTCAATGCCTACTCATGTGCAATCAGCACATTCCGTAGCAACTCCAGTCTTTCAAGTTGCTGGGCTGCACCAGTTTGCAGAAGCCCAGAGTCTGGATTCATGAGTGATACCTTCCCTGAACTGATTCTACCCATATCTCATTTTCACTGTGGAAATCTTGTGTCTTATTTTCATGCCCAATTCCTTATTTTTCCTCCTGCTGATGAAATTATGCTGTTCTGTTAATTCATCTCCTCTTTAAATTTTGCAGGACACAGAGAGGTTTCAGTCCTACAGTCAAGAGCTGGAGTGCAAGCTGCTGTCAAAAGAACAAGAATTGGAGCAATTGGTTCAAAAACAGAAAGGGGTACTAACTGATATCCTTCAGAGTTTAAAAATAGACAATTCTTATTTGTTCATGTGATTTTATTTATGTTCTATTTTAGGTCCCAAAACTGCAAGTTGATGTGGTGTGGTTCTGCCAAACTGTCACCCTCTGTTGCTTTTGTGCCATATGCTTAGGAAAAACGTTACCCTCTATTTCTAGAGTAATTTTCCTTTCATATGAAAAAAAGTACTTTGTCTATTCTACCCAGGTAGAAGATTAATTTTAGGAAAATGTAGCAGGATTCACTGCCTTCAGTGTGCTAGGAATTGGCTTAACATCCAGGCAGCTCAAAAGCAAAGAGCAATGATTTTGGCTCTTCCAGTGTACACCTTTGCTTCAAGCTTGTACCAATCACTCATTTACTTGTTTTGGATGGTTCAGCACCATGAACTTGAAATGCTCCCTCCTGAACAACCTGCTTCTGATATATTTCTGTGATAACAGTTTTTATAGCAGTGCACGGTTCTTTTGCATGGTAACAGCTTGTCAAATTCCCATATTAAAACCTGATGTGTTTTACTTCTTAAAGTGCATGGCCTGCTTGGGGAAGCAGAACATTTCTGAATGTTTGAACTTGTTGTAAAGTGTCTTCGAGGTCATTGTGGGAAAGACTAGCAATAGGGAAAGGCAGGAGCAATGGAATTTAAAGGGCTGAAATGGAATGCTGTAAACACAATTCCCTCTGTAGAATATGATTATAAAATACATGTAAATATTTTTCCTGGCAGCAGTGTTTGGGAGTGCCAGTTTTGGGAAGCAGGAGAGGGGAAGGGAAGGAAGAGATAGGAGTTGTTTGAGGATGGTTTCTTAGTTGTGTGTAGTATTTAGATCCTCTTGAGGAATGAATCCAGGTACTGCTGAAGCTGAGGGGAATTGTAGTATTCTACTTGAGTAAGGGGAGAGACAAACCTCTAGCTTACTATAACTATGCAAGTGTCACAAGTGTCCTACTATAACTATACACTGTCACAAGTCAAATGAAGCATGTGATTGGTAAAAGCCAATATGGATTCACCAAAGGGAAATCATGCTTGAAAAACCTGTTTGCCTTCTATGACCAAGTAACCTGCCCAGCTGATGTGGGGTGATGAGTGGACACTGTCTACTCGGATTTCCTCAGGGCTTTTGATAAGGTTTCCCACAGCCTCTTCCTGGAGAAACTGATGTGTTATGGTCTTGGCAAGTGTGCCAAGTGGTGGGTGAGGAACTGGCTGACAGGAGGCATTGAGAAGGTGGCGGTAAATAGCTCCTTTTCACACTGGCAACCTGGTACAACCGGGGTCCACCAGTGATGTACTTGGCCCAAGGCTGCTTAGTATCTTCTGGATGAAGGCATCAAGTGTGCCCTGACAGTTTTCTGATAATACCAAACCAAGTGGAGAAGCAGACACTGTGGAGGAAAGAGCCACCCTTCAGGAAGACCTGGAATAGGCTGCAGAAGTGGGCTAACAAAAATCTTAAAAAAGTTCAACAAACACAAGTGTAAGATCTTGCACATGGGAAGAAAAATCCAGGAGTGCAGCAGGGGCTGAGGTCTACGTGGCTGGAGAGCAGCTCTGTGGAAAGGAACCTAGAGTTCTTGGTGGACAGCAAGCTCAGTATGAGTGAACAGTGTGCTGCAAAGAAGGGCAATCAGGATGCTAGACAGGCTGGAGAGGTTCCAGAGAGAGGTCACAAAGGTGCAAGGGACTGGGAAGCCTGACATACGGGAAAAGCTGAGAGAACTGAGTTTGTTTAACCTTGAGCAAAGAAGGCTTGGAGGAGACCAAGTTCCAGTATTTAAAAGGATGCTACAAAAATAATGGGAAGCCCCTTTTTACAAGGAGTCACACATAAAAGATGGGTGATGGTCCCTGGGAGACTCTGATTGGACATAAGAAGGTATTTTTTGCAATGAGAACCATCAACCTTTGGAATAAACTCCCCAGGGAAGTGTTTGATTCCCCAATGTTGAACACTCTTAAATTCAGGTGGATGAGGTGTTGGGCCATCTTGTCTAGACTGTGCTTTTGCCAAGAAAGTTTGGAACAGACGGTTCTTGAGGTCCCCTTCCAACCTGGTGTTCTGTGATTCTATGAAGTTTAGCTGATGAGTATATAGGACTGAACTAAAAGGCCATTCCTTCATTGAAATCAACTGCCTGATGTTAATTACCCTTGTTCAGTACAATTGTGAATCTGGTCTTCTGCAGGCTGTTTACTACATTGCAGCACTATATAGAATAATCTATGCTTGGAAGAGATCTTTGGGGGCACACATATCAGGCTTGTCTAGGTTGAAGCTAGCTGAAAAATATGTAAGAAACAACTTACTATAATTTTTAATGATTATATTTTAGTATTTTCCTTTGTTTGTTTGATTTTGCTTTAAAGCTATGTTTAAAACTTAGTTATCAACCACAAATTCTGTAAACTCCCTTTCTCGTGTTTTTCGGAAGTAGTTTTTTTTCTAAATTTAGCATAAAACCCACAGAAGATATTCAAAGTCTTACACTCAATATTAAGGCTGGAATAATCCAGCAATACAGGCAACAGTATCAGGAAGTCTTATGATTGTTGTATATATTGCCATTGTTTACTATTGCCTATCTCAGAGAACATAAAGCAATGTCTGTGCTATTTTTATTAGTATTATTTTTTATTTGATTTTATGTTTTCCTTTTCTATTCACTACATTGCTTATTATTAATACTATTACTGTGATTTTAATTTTATTTGTAATTTCTATTATTTTGAATTTCCCCTCTCCCTTATGAATTTGCATGAATCAAACAAGGGTGCTTTTGAAGGCAGGATCTTTATGCTACATAAAAATTGAACTATCCAATTTTATTTTTATGGAAAGGACCCTGTGTTAGATGAATGGAATTCACTATTTCTAATGATGTGATGAGCAAGATAATTTTGTTCACATGATTGATGGCAATTGAAGCTTTTGTCATTCAGCCAGTTGATTGGCCCATTGTTAATCTGATATGCAATATTTTGTGGGTTTGTTTTGTTTTGTTTTTTTCTGGAATAGCAACATAACCTTTTTATTTGAATGTTTTACTCAGTGTAGTTAGAGGCAGTATTTTCTACATATATTTTTCTAATGGTCTTCTCTGAAAGTGACTCTCATCTTTACTCAGATCTGTTTTAAAGTACTGCATCCCCACTTATTTTCTAGTATTACTTTTCATTCACCTAGATATCCATGTATGCTGTCTAATGTTTGCCTTATCCAGAGATTGCTGTCGCTTTTGCCTCCTCCTCTTGCATGGAAATATTCGTTGATAATTAAATCTATTAATGCAGACACTAATGGTATCTTGATTGAAGGAAAATTTCCATGTTTGATTGTATGACAGAACATCTTGGGAGTATTAAAAATGTTTTCTTTCCAAACTTCATTAGTATCTTTTTCTTTTCTTTTTCTTACTCATTTTTTTTCTTTTCTTGAATAGTATATAATTATTCCTGTGTTTGAAGTTACTATCAAAAATGTGAAAGGGATCTTCCAAACCAGATGAGTTCAGTGTTGTTTCTGGTTACATAGCCAGAGGGATTCTCCCTTATGAGGGTCTTCTGCCTGGCAGGACTGGAAGATGGGCCTGATTTCATGTTGACTGGCCAAGTTTCCTTTGTCTAGTCCTTTCTGCTGGCTGCCATGATCTTGGATTGTCAGCGTGCTCTATATGACTTAGGTAATACACAAGGTATTCTCATCCCTCAAGAGATGTGTGAAGGAATGTCTCAGAAGGAGGCAGTGGAGACAGGATGTCTAGCCTAACATCTAGGGCATGGTATCTTGTGTGAGGGGAAGAAAGTAGGTTTGCACCACATAAAATGCAGATTTACTGGGCTTCTCACATAAAAGTATGAGTACTGTGCTGATGACTGCCACTGAAGGACGTGATCTTGGGATTCTGAATGAGATCCAGGAGCACATGGATCAGTAGCACTCAAAAAAGGCAAATCAAGTGATTAGATTATTAAGAAAGGCATAAAGAACAAAATAACCCCCAGTCTTATAACACTGTACAAATGTTTCATCTTTCACATGCACCTGAAATAAATATGGGGAGAAAAAGAGAAAAGCTACAAAAAGAATGCTGGGCTAAGAGCAGAGGAATGCATGGAGAGTGCTTAATGTATGTGGCTTTCAGGGACAGCCATAGCTGTCCTCAGCAACAGCTTGTTTGTATTGGACAATCCCAGTTCTTTACTCAAACTTTTGAGTTTTTCCTCCCATTTTCATAAAAAAGAAAAAGAAGAAGAAGAAGAGACTCCATCACCTACTGTGTCTGTGCTTGACTTATGGTAATGGGTTAATTCTCTCTGCTACCTAGATTTTCTTAAACACTTCTATGGGCCATAAGTTTTTCCCCATCAGTTTTCATCTACCAGATGAGCATGGGAGCCAGCTTGCAGCTCCATAAGCAGCTGTAGCTGATAGGGTCTATGCCATTCTATTACCAGCTGAGCCTCCACCTAGTGAGCTCCAACTGTATTGGGTGTTGTTTAGATGAGTGCTTTAGAAATAGTGTTTGGCTTCTCTCAAAGGATTGTATAAGTACAGTGAAAGGAAGGAGCTCTATTGCTGTGAAATAACCCTTTCTCCTCTTCTGGGGTTTATATGTTATGATATTACTGTTTTTCTGACAAGAGTAAGCACCAAGATTTATAGCAAATATTTCAAGCATCAGTATATATGATTCTGGGAGGTGTTCTTGGTTACCATTGCAGTTAAATTTCCAGAAGAGTTTCTGTATAAGTTTTCAGGTGGCCACAGTACTCTGTAAGTGGGATTTCTGTCTGCAATTTCTAGCTCATAAAATTTTTGAAAGCTCATGTTTGTATAGTCACTTTTTCCTTCTCCCAAAACCTCTCCTCTGGATAAGAAAGTCTTATCGTCTAGTACCTGAACCACCTGATCTTTTACTTAGAATAGTGTGGTGGTACATTCTATCAAGGAGTGGAAACAATATTCAGGAACAGAAGTAATCTATCCATGTAAACCAACATTGCTCAACAGTAATCTGATGCCCAGACAGAGAGTGTTCCATGGGAACTCTGAGCCTGCTGAGCCTACAGTTCAACAAATATGTTAGGCTGGTGCTGCTGCTAAGATAAGTGCTCCCATTCTACCTTTCTTTCTGACTTCTCACAATTACAGCTCGAAAGTATTTTCTTCTTTTGTTTTTGACTTGGGCCTTGTTCCAAACCAAGACCAGAACAACAACAGTGTTGTGGAGTGGGAACAGACTGGCAGAGTTGAGAGAGGACAGATTTTGGTTGTGTGAGCTCTGCTTGTTGGGGTTGGCGAAATGAGAATTGTAGCAATGTTTTGTCTCAGATCTGGAAGATTGAGATGGTATCTTTGCGATGGTCCTAGTACATTTTACATCCCTTAAAGTTCATAAAGACAAGAAAAGAAAAAAAATTATTTTTAGGTCAGCAGTGCCTTCCCTAATATGAACTTTTACTCTGTCATCTAAATTTCCTCAGTTGGCCAAGGAGAAGCAGGTAAAATTTCTTTTTATACCAGAGACCACTGTCATCTGCTGTTACCTGCTTTGCAGAGAAGGTATATCTTTCCTTTGATGTACTTTGGAGAATGAATATAAAAGTGAATAAAACCCCTCTAATTTACACTTCTTGCAGATCCAGCTGAGGTGGCAGAAAGGTCACTGTACTGGGGATGGGTTTATCAGCTACCAGATTTAAATCTAACAGTTTTTAGACAGACCTCTGAATCACTCTGTGTAGGCCTTATCTTTGTGGGTAATGGTCTAAAATAGCAGTTGTGAATATCAACCAAGTGCTGCTAATCTGCTCTGTTGCACCTTTTTTATGGTTTGTTCTGGTGCATTTTTGAACAGGGTGAAATTCAGTCATAGAGTGGAATGGCTTTGTTTCTGTGTAACATAATTATGTCTGTACAGAGAGCACTGGAAGAGCACCATGTGTGTTTTATTCATATTTTGGCTTTGGTAGCAATAGCTTCCCTATTCAACTAACCTCTAAGACTTCAATTGAAAGCCTCAAAACCAAGATGCCTTGGCTAGTTATAATACTTACTGTTCTCTTGTCTTCCACCTCAGTTAGAGCATCAATGTACAGAGCTCCTCAGTGGAAAAGAGGAAACCAAAGTAGAGAACACCAAGCTGAAGTTGACTAACCAGGAGCTGCTGAGAGATTTGGAGAGAACATCTCATGAACTGAGTCTGGCTCAACAACAGTTACAGGTGCTTCAGGAGGAGGCAGCAAGACTACATGAGGAGAAGGAAATGTAAGTCTCCAGCTGTGGTGGTTGTAGTGCATCTGTTTAGTGTGCTGGTGAGCCTCCTTCTCAGGGTGTTCAGTGCAGTGATTTTAGCTTGTGTCATAAACAGAAACCACCAGCACAGCCATGTGCAGTTCTAGCCATTTCCCCCCAAAGTTCAGCATGTTTTTTGTAGCATATCTGGCTTCTACAGAACCTTTTAGTATGTGTTCAAAATGTCAGTGTTCTCCCCTCTACCATTTTTTGGAGGTATTTAGAATTAAAAATCAGTTTAATGTCACAGCTTTGAAATACCAGTGGGATTCCTTACAGAAATTACAGCTGTGGCACATGATGCTCCTTCCTCCTTAAAGCTAAGTCTGTCTGAAACTTGTTTCTCAGAGTGCACTCTGGCTCTGAGTCACCTAGGATGTACTTTTTTAATTCATCAAAAGTAAGCCTAGGACGCAATTCCTAACCAAGATAAAACGTAGCTTATCACAATTCACACCAAGCCTAATAATTTGGGGGTTTCCAGTTCAAATGTTATGAACTTCAGATTCTGACTCTGAATAAAAAAGAAAATTAAGAAGAAATATTTGCGATTTGTATTTTGAGGGATTGAAATGACCTTTAAGTGACAGGTCAGCCTACCTGTTTTGCTGGAGCCTTCTGCACAAAGCAGAAGTTATATTATCCTGAAGCTATAATTGGCAGAAATGTTCACTGAAGTCCATTTTAAATAAATGCTCAAGGATCTGTAAAACCCTCTCCCTGCCAGTGGAGAGCACATGAATGCCAGACATACCTAGCCAGACTCTATACATTTCAGCAATGAACTGTATAACTCAGAGTTGTTGCTGTTTGACAAATTTCAGGATAGAGCAGAACATTAGTTCAAATATTGTATTTTTTTCTCTTAAGATTTGTGCCAAATTCTAGTTAGTTATTACTTTAATTTTTTTTCTTGAGAGTAAGAATAATGAACTTTATTGATAAATTATTGTTAAAGAATGGCCACAATGTTTAAACACTATTTTTAGGTTTGCATGCTTGATGTGTGTTTTGGAAGTAGACAGTAGAAATATTCCTCCTCAAGGTGGTTTGTTTCCTCTTTGAGGCCTCTCTTTTCAGATCCAGAGCAAAGACTATGGAAGGATCTGATTTTAAAGCTACAGAGGAAATCTGCCCAGTGGTCAGACTGCTGAATAATACTACTGCATTTACAAAGCACTTTGGATTCAATAGTGGTTTATGGAATTAGAGCTCAGCCCTACTCAACTGCACCTGCAGTGTTGCTTTAAACATCTGTATCAGTCTGGTAAGACCTGAGCTGTTGAAGCAGGTGTAATGTTCAGATGGTGCACAGGAAGAACTTGAGGCTTCACTGAGAGGCAAAAAAACCCCATTTAAGGCCAGACACCTAACTGCATTAAGTCAAAGTAAATGTTGTTACAATGGCTGCATAACTGTCAGGAATTGGAAAGATCTTGTAGGAACTGTAGATATGTTGTGAGCCTGACATGTGGTTCCAGCAGCAAAATAAGTTCTAATTTTGGATAAAATGTTACCTGTTTTTCAGTGGCCATGAGTGAGAATTATTTCAGCAATGTGTCTTTTCTGAATTCTTCAAGTGCCAATATCAACCTAGATTAAGTGCTCTGGATGAAAAAAATTAAAAAGCTGTATTTCTTTAAAAAAGAACCTCTACTCCTTCCTTTGCTAACTCAAACTGCTGTGGTACTGTGAGCCTTATACTGAATAAACTTTTTTAAAACTAGTAACAAATCATGCAGAATAAGATCTACAGGTTTGTAGAAGCTGAAATCTCAAATGTAGATACTTGTAGGGGAAAGCGTTTTAGCAGGGTTCTTGCCATGGTTAGAACAATTTAATTTTTTTTGTTTTTATTACAGGGAGGTCTACCGAGTGACAGAAACCTTACAGAGAGAGAAGTCAGGACTTCTGAAGCAGCTGGATTTTTTGAGGTAATGCAGACCTTATATTCAGGAACTTCTTACATCATTCTAAAGAGGTACATTAAAGGATGAAATGATCTTGGAATATGTAGTGAGTGTAGGTATCCAGGTGTTGACAGTCAGTGTGCCAGAGAGAAGAGGCTGGGGTTGTGCCACGCTGGCACAAACAACACAGGGCACAGCAAATTGCCACGGACATCATGGTGCTTCTGGGAAAGCCTCTGCAAGAAGGGGAAGACAACACAAAAATTAGTTAGAGAGGAGTGAGAAAAAATGTGTCAGAAAGAAGCAAGGGTAGAAGGTGCTCCAGGCATGGCAGCCTGCTCAGAGCCCACACCAGAGCAGGATCCTGGCAGGAGGTTGGCCCATGGAGAAGAGCCCATGCAGGAGCAGATTTCCTGGAAGGAACTGTGGCTCATGGGGGACCCACACTGAAGCTGTCTATTTGTGAAGGACTGTACCCCATGGAAAGGATCTGGGCTGGGACTGTTTGTGGAGGACAGTAACCCATGTGAGGGAACCCACAATGGAGCAAGATAACAGTGTGAGGAGGAAGGAGCTGCAGAGTGAAACTGCTACGGACTGAGCACAAACCACACTGTTCCTCGTGCCCCTGTGGCACTCGGGGCTGGTAAGGAGGTAGAAATGCTGAGAGTGTAGGAGTGAAGTTGAGCCTGAGAAGAAAGGGGACTGGGGAGAAGGTTATTTTAGTTTTGCCTATGCTTCTCATCATCCAGAGTTGAGTCTATTTTCTCTGTAATGGTAGTTGGTAATAATCCTCTTGTCCTTGCCTGGACCCATGAGCTTTTCCATCTTAATTTCTACCCTTGTCATCTTGAGGAAGGGGAGTTGAGAGAGTGGCTGAGTGCACATGTGGCAGCCAGTCAAGGTCAACTTTGCACAGGATAATAACGCAAAAGATAGTAGAAATGGTTACAAAAGACATTTGTGTGCCCTGTTCTTGTGTACTCTAGAAGGCAGCACACCTGAAAGATACGCTTTGTTTTGGCAATTCACTATTGTGGGACAATCTCCTTTCCAAAAGTGAAATGTAACACAGAACAACAGTGAACTGTGCTAAGCTGGTTCTTGATAGAAGCCTGGCTGCAGGAGACTTGAAGCTTGCTTTTAAAAGGCTCTGCTGTTCTTAAGCGGTGGGAGTTCAGCCAAAGTAAATGTTCTTTCCCCAAAATCCTTGTTTGAAAAATGATAGCAAAATATAGTTACTTAACATTTCTTTATTGATAGACTTCAAAGTTTGGAGCTATGTTCAGACAACCTTAGCCCTCCCATTAATGTGCAGCAATGTTAGGTTTTGTTTACTCAGTGGTCGGTTTGCATGGGCTGTAGATTGCACCTGCCTGTAGGCTTTCATTGACTGCATTTCCTTTGGGAGGCCTCATTTTAAAGTTACCTAAAAAATGTCCCATGTTTGAGGGAAGGCTCTTATTTTGCAGTGTGTTTTCCATAGGGCCACTCTATGTGGTGTGATCTTACCTGCTGCAAGTAACGGGGATGTGGGTAAAAACATCTGAGAGCAGAGGTTGTTCTTGTTCACCCAGGCTGTAGTGGCCACCCTTTCTCTTTTTGTGGCCAGGTCAGAAGTGGATGCAGACAAAAGATGACGTACTAAGGAGGTATATTGTCTGATCTGATCAGAGCTTGCTGATTGCCTGGAGTCTCTATTTCTTGACATTTTCATCGTTTCTGCATAAAGGATGGAAGATGTACGTTTTCCTAGGGAGACTTTTCCATGGCAGCCACAACTGTAGCCTTCAGAGGGATAAAACTGGCCTTCACAGCTGTCACCAGATGAACAAGAGATAGTGTTCATTACACCCTCTCCACATTAGGAGATGGTATTTATTGTGAAAATCATTAAACATTCTAATTTATAGTAAGTCAAGGCACATTGATTAGAACTGATTTCTATGTGTTAAAACATTTTAGATAAACCACAGAATGGTGCTCAGATGCCATCTGGCTTTAGTCAGCATAACCCTACTGGAGAATCAATAGCCCAGACAAGGAACTGGCTGTAGGGAGAAAATAAATAAAGGATGATCAAAGGTTTACTCTGCCAGCTGTCCAGCCTATTTGCTAGTGTGCAGTGGAAAAGTCAACAGTTCTAAAACTTGACCTCAGTGTTTCTTTTGTTTGCATTCTCTTTACAGAGAGAGGAACAAACATCTAAAAGATGAACGGGACATATTTTTACAGGTAACCACTACTATTTTCAAACCCAGTGTTAAGCAAACACATATCAAAACAGCCATTGAAGAAGGGAATTAGAAGACTGTGCAGGAGACAGACATTTGTGCTACTTAAATCTTGTGCCGTTCTTAATTTGTATTATCTTTTCTTCTTATTTAAAAGTAAGATTTTTAAATTTGCTGAACAATTTTAAGAGCTACATGTTTAGAATTATAAAGTTGGAACTATCTGGAGAGAGATGAATGTGTTTCAGAAGAACTAAGAATTCAATCACGAGAGGATGAAATAACGTAAAAATTGAACAATTTTAACAGATGTTAACCTGTTTAGTCAAGAGTGGCTAATATCCTTTATACAACAGTACAATGACTGAGTACTTGAATCAGTACCTGAATACTGATTGGTACTGGATAAGGGCAGATCATATTAACGTTTTAAACCGCAGCAGATAATGGGCCTCTAAGAAGTTCCAGAAAAATCCTGGTGTAAGGAGAGTAAGGCCACTTAGTTTACACTTGTTTGTGTTCTTCATCCTACAAGACACTGCTAGTGTAATAAAATACATCTGTTGACTTTTTTCGTGACATGATGCTGTTTTATTGTGGTCCACTCAGATTACAAAGCAGGTGAATTCTTGCAAGATCTGGGTTTTCCCTGTTCTGATTGTTTATCAATCAGAATTCTGAAGCATTTATACCTGTAGGATTTTTTCTGCGTTTTTTTTTCCATATGCATTGCATTATTTAATCATTATGAAATAGGGCAGTTGACAATAATGAGTAAATAGAGTAAATTA
>JAOXXN010000174.1:106463-148054 GCA_026770055.1 Myrmophylax atrothorax | reverse complement strand
AAATTTATTTGTCTTTGCAGTAATTTGTGGGGTCTGTGCTTCAAGAAGAATGGGATTGTTTACTATGATTTACAATAAGCTTCACCTTTGAAACGGAATGTGCAGTGAAGATCAGTATTACAACTTCTCTCTTGTCTAGTTTATGGAATTTTAGAATGCATGTGTGAACCAAGTTAACAGGGAGTTAACCCTTACTAAGAAACTGTATGACAACATATTCCTTTGGGAGATGGAGGGGAGGGTGGGAGTTATTAGAAATTTTTCTGTGTCAGTTTGCTGCTTCCATTGAAGAGAACGGTAAACAGGTTCTTTCTTGTAGGTACCGGAGTATTACCAAGCAGTTTTTCAGAAAAGCTGATGGTGTCATTGTGATGTATGATATAACAGCAAAGGACACATTCACAGCTGTCAAGCAGTGGCTGATAAGCATTGAGGTAACATGACATAATTTTTACTCTAAACTTTGGTGTCATTCTCTACCTTCTGAACGAGGGCAGTTAGCAGGGCAAAACACAGAGAGCAGCAAGTTTGTTGTGTTGTTACAAGTACATTTTTGCTGGTGAGTTTGATCTGCATAGTTACCAGTAAAGGTGTTTTTAATCTCTATGTCTATGAAAAACCCCAACCCTGTAATTCTGGGGTTTTAAGGACTTCAAATGAGTGATGGGGAAATCCCAGCATGGAGTCCTCTGATTTCTCATAAAGGTAATTTAGCTGATGCCTCCCATTGGATCACTGCTAGAACTGAGAGGTGCTTTGGATGAGTGATGATCACTGATCTTCATGAGCAGTTTGACAACCAAGTCAAACCATGTAGCTTGTGGGAAATTCACTATATTGTGAACATAAGCCATAAACTTAAAGCTATGATATCTACATTAGTGCTGTAAAACCATCTCATGATAGACAGTTCAGTTTCCTGGGGATCATTCTTTCAACCACATGAAAATAAAATCATAGCCCATGCCACTGAGTGATGTCAGTTAATTAAAAATTAAAACATACGAAGAGTGTAAGCAGCTGAATTTGCTTGTGGCCAGAACAAAAAGTAAAAATAAAACTGAGGTTGCTGCCATGAAGGACTGAGTCATAGTGAGAACAAAGTGTAACTTCCTGTTAGCTCACTGAAAAAGTAAGGGACAAATTGAGACAAAAAGGTCATTTAGTCTGATTTTATTGGGCATATGCTCTAGTATAATACATGGGTTTCCATAAGGACCAAGAGGTGGCTTTGTGAGTTCAAATTAGGACTAAGTCATTCAAATGTGTCCAAACATGCGTAGTTATTACACATAGGAGTAGTCTTACTTGAGTAATGTTAGTATGCATTTGGTAAGAGCAGGCCTTATTAAATATACAGTCTTAATAAATCAGTGACTGTTTTAATTCAGTGTGGTAAAAGCTAGAAGAGTATTCCAGATTTTGATTCAGAAAGATTGAGTATTGTGGTTGAAACCTTTTTCCAAGCTGTAATAGTTCACTCTTCTTTACTGACTAATTTTGTTTGCTGCAAACTGTTGCTAAGTTGGACATGTGGCCAAGTCCATTTACTGCTGTAGCACTCAGCCCACTTTATGAAGGCACTCACTGTGATAATTATAACCCTTTTCAGAATGAATTTTTATTTCCATCTATTCTCTGTATTTTGGAGGGCCTAGTCTGTCTATTTCTCCACTATTTTGTGTAATTAATTTTGCATAATTGTACCCAGGTGTTGTCATTATTTTTCTTGGCCATGTAATTAGAAAAGCAGAGGCAATAAACACACAATGTCTGAGCCTGTGTAGTATGGTGGTTTTCTCTCTCCCATTTCAATATAGAGTCTAATGAGCTTCTGTGCCGTTATTAAAAAAATGCCAAGTTAGGGTAATCTTAGCATTCTGTCTTTTTCATGTCTTGGATTCATCCAACTTTAATTCCTGACATGTTTGTAAGTGAAGTGCCACATACCTGGCTCATGTGTTAAATCTTAAATGTCATGTTATAGTGTGGCATTTGTTAGTTTTTATCCTCCTGAACTGTGATTTTTTAAAATACAATGTCTCAATTGATATTTGTACTTTGTTCTGCAGGAGGCAACTGGGGAGAATGTGCCTGTCCTTTTGTTGGGTAATAAAACTGATAATGAAAAGGAACGCGAGGTCCCTATGGGAATAGGAGAGCATCTTGCTAAGGTACTGTACTTAGGGAACCCCTTACAAAGCTTGAAGATTTTAAAATGGAGTATCAATGTGTCAAAATTTGTAGAAACACAGATCAATTTTAATCAGACAACTATTTTTAAGGATTAGGAACCCCATCACACTCATCAATTCAATTCTCAGTGATGTAAGTGCTGATAATTATAGTAGTTATAGCACTGTCTAGATAAAAAAAAAAAGAAAAAACAAACAAACAAGAAACCCCCTCAACAACATCCCAAAACCAAACCAACCAACCAAAAAAAAACCCCCAAAAGTGAGTGGAGAAAAAGAAATCTAAGAATTCACTCTCAGTCTCCCTCCTGTCTTTGTTCTCTCTTTCTCTCTCTTTTTTATCTCCCTTCTTTTTTTTTCTGTCTTTTTTCTCCCTTTTCTCTGTGGTTGGATTCTTAACAGAGAGATAATTTGGGGACCTTTTCTCCCTCCTACCTCCTGTAGAACCACAGAAGACCATCTGTTACTCCTGTGGTAGGAGTAGAAAACATGTTTACTTTTAGTAACTTTCCATCAAGGAGATAAAATAAGTAGAGTTAACAATCTGCATTTACCAAAGCACTGGTGATCCATGGGCATAATTTAAGCATTAAAGGGACTGCAAATACCAGATACTTGTTTATATTCCTGTGTACCATGCCCATCAAGTTTTCTTTTGAATCTCTATACAGTACATATAGTTTCTATACAGTGCATATAGTTTGAACACCAATGACTGCAGAATATTACTTTATTTAAAAATAAGTCATCACAATATTCCTGAAAAATCAAATGAATTGGTAGGAATATACTTAAATTAAACAAAGTGCTGAATTTCACATATTTACCTGTTTCTCCTTTGGAAATAGATTTACAACTCTACTTGCTAATTTTTGGTTAAAAAGGGTATTTTCAAAATTGGAAAGGCAGCTGAATTTTTCTTCTAGGAAAGATTGCTGCTGGGCACCTCTCTGTAACTGAAAGAATTATGGCCAGATCTCATTTTATTTTGGTTATTCATACAGCCTTTTGAAATCATAATTCCATGTTCAGGCTTGTGTCCATTATTTTCTTTTTGTAGGAGAGCAATAACAGTCTAAAACTTTATCCCTCAAAGGTTCTCCCAGTAGGAAATCAGCTCTGAGGCCCTGGAGGCTAGGAGGGACTCCAGGGTGTAACACTGAATCCTTCTTTGAAAAAAACAAGTGACACATAAATGCTAAATGGACAGAGAGTAGGTGTCTCACATGTCATGTTGCTCTCTAAAAAAGCTGTACTAGTAAAACAAAGATGAATCATTCTCATACATTGAATTCACAGCCCACCAGGCTATTAATTCTAACATGTCATGCAAGAAAATAAAATGTTTTGCATAAGTAAAACAAAGAAAGTTGTCAAATAAGATGGTTATAATCAAATGAATGGATCTGAATGACTCATTTGAATGTGTGAATGTGCTGCCTGAGGTAGTTAAGGAATGATTAATGACAATGGATTAGTTGAAAAGCAGCATAGATATAATTAAATTATAATAATTTTCCTGCTGAGCTAATAATAACCATGAATTTTAATGAAATATTAATTCTTGCTAAATGGCCATGTAATTCCTATGAAACCACATGCCACTGTCTCTATAAGTGAATGCAACTGAGTTACTTATTTTGTGAGTAATCACCTGCAGTGAATTACTCACAAATGATCCAAAATACACAGGACTAGATGCTGAGATGATACAAATATGTATACCCATATTTGGTGAAAAGAACCCTGAACTTTTTTCTTGTGCAAAGAAAGAATCAGATTAGCTTGTCGACCCCAAAGTCCAACAGTTTTAAGGACTGTTTTTGCTTTGTTTTTAGCTAGCTTTTTCTGTAGTCAGAAAGGAATCTGTACTTTCAGAAGGCATTCCAGCCCAGCTGTGTTAACGCTTGCTTTGCTTCTGTCCAACCCCTTACAAGTCAGTGTACTACAAATTCACAGAACTCCTTTGCAAGGCAGGCAGCATAGTTCATTACTAAAAGGAAGAATGGCAGCCTGAAGACAGTCCTTGTCACTTGAGAAGACTGGTAGTTGCAGTGTGTGTAACACCTTGTGAAAGGGGGAGTGGAATGAGCATAGGGATTGTGGAAGTGTGTTTGACTTTTTTAACAGAGGATCCAGAAGGAAAACTCCATTTAAGAAATACTGTTTAGCTTAGCTTGATCTACTGATCAAGAGATCATATTAGCAGAACAACACAGAGAATATTCAGACATATTGTGAGCATCCAGGAACAGCTAATGTTCTGTTTGAATGGATTAGTGACAATTATTTAAATAAAATGCCTTTTCATAAAGGTGTTCCTCAGGCATGCTCATAATCAGAATGATTTTATTTTGGCCCTGCACATGCTTCCTGAATGATCTTAAATGGGTTGATAAATCCTTCTCTGTAGCTCTTCCTCAACTATAAAATAAGATAGTAATGCTTTTGTCTGCCTTGACTTTGCAGACTTCATGGGATGAGGCCTGTTTCTATGTGTTCATACAGTGTCTCCTTTGTCAACCTGTCAGTGGCATTGTTAAACAAATACTGCTCATGAGGGAGCTATTCTTGGAGTGACAGTACTTTACAGGACAGAAATTGCCCATCTCCCTTTGGTAATAATTTTCTTCCTTGTTCTTTAGATGTTTGCTGATATGTAGGTAAGTTTTTATAATTAAGCAATAGGCAGTGGTCTCCAAGACTCAATAGCTAATTCCTAGATGGAGATGAATGGTGTTTCCCGGCTTATTAATTATATGTGTCCTGCCTTCTGCTAATTTGTGGTCCTCGTGTATACTATCAATTAGAATTTCCTCTTTGAATCAAAGGAATGACACTTGCATTTCCATACTGTCTCCCCTTTCAGAGGAGAACCTTTTGCCAGACAGACAGAATTAAGCAATTATTGTCAATTGAGTTTAAATTGTTATTTTTCCACCCATGCAAGTTGTTGAGAAATCCATTCAGATTCATCCCAGCATAAACGATGTCATCACTGGGAGTTCCGCTCTAGTGAGATTCTGTTGTATGTGGGGAAGATGTCAGAGTAGTATCACTCTGCTTGACTGATGTAAAGTAGCTGGGAACTGACCACAGCATGTTTTCTATTGGAGTTCTGAGCAGCTGAGCAGAAAAAAGAAAGTGTACATTTTATTTCAAACTTCTGTTTGCATAGCTAGCAAGAAATTTGTCCCAGTCAAATTTAATATTCAATATTTTCTAAGAAAGGAAGAGAACCATAGGGTAACATAATTGTAAATGTTATACAGAACACTGGTGTAAAAAAAAAAATAGCTATCCAACACTAACATTGCCTGATTTCTTCCTTCTCTGCTCCTCTGTGCTTATCTGGCTATCCAGAAATTACTGCAAGTGGTTCAGTCCTGGTTTTCACTAGAACAAACCATATAACCATTGACAACATATTCAAAATGGACATTTGGTAGCACCGAAGCCCTTTTTTAGCGATGAGAAAATAAAATACCATATTTTTGAAATTTCCCCACTTTTTTCTTTGCAATTTCATGAAGACAACAAAAATTTCCAAAAGTTGTGTGATTTTTGAAGCATGGTATTTATATAAAAAAGCCCAAACCACAACTGGAATACCTGGTCATTTTAATGGGAACTTTTAAAAACTGATTTGTGAGTGTCTTATGAAGAGTGGTTAAATGAGTACAAATGCAGTAGCCACAATTTACTACTAACAAATGAAAATATTCAGTCATAATTGTAATTTCCTGAGGTACTGATTTATTTGAGTTTTAAGCTGCTGCCATAAATAGCAATAAGACACATAGAAGAGTACAAAGTGAACAGAAACCCAAAATCTGGATAGGTAAAAGGACAAGGACTATTACCACAGAGGTGATGTGGGTGAACTTCAGTGTAGTATGTTGTGACAGTAGCTAGGTGTCTGTTTTGGAGGTTAAACTGTCATTCCTGTTCAAGCTTCTTTGTCCTCACAACTGCCAGGTCAGGTTTTTTTACAAATGATCTCTTGCATTTGTACTTATGGTGATAAGACTTCAGCTGAAGTGCTGAGAATCTCTCTAATACTTGATAATTTATCTACTGTTCCTATTTACAAAGCTACCAGAGTTACAAAAACAAAGGTGCAGGCTGACTGCAAAAGAAGGTGCAGAAAAATTTCACAAGTACAGAATGATATAACAAAAGTTACTGGAATTCTTTTCACCTGCTTTGTCCAGCACTCAGTGATGTACTTGTTGTCTGATTGTCACAAGCAAAGTTCACAAGACTTCAGTGCCTTACAAGGTGTGTTTCTATTTGACTCGCACAGCCAAAGCCACTGTGTAGAACAAATACCTGCTGAGAGAAGCATATAGTTGTTTCTGAGCAATGCTTGGACTCTTGTTACTCTTTACTGTTACCTCTAGAATTAAATCCAAATTTTTCCTAATGTGATCTATTTCTGTTCCTTTATTTGCATAGTTCAGTATATCTGCATTGTTTTTTTTTAAAGCTGGAGTGAGATATTGTGCAAAAGTAATTGAAATGGTCTTTCTGTTTGATTGTAGGATTACAATTTAATTTTCTATGAATGCAGTGCATGTTCTGGGTACAATGTGGAAAAGTCTGTGCTTCACTTAGCTAGGTAAGAAAAGAACACAATCTATGAGTTCTTTACGTGCCTGACTGCCCTGTCACTGATGACACAGTGAATTATTTTGATTAAATTAGTTTTATAGGAACTTAGGGTGGTAAAATACTTGTTCCTTTAAACTGGTCTGTAGCCTGGCCCTGTTGCTCTGACTGAGTAGTTGCTCCGGTGCATGCAGAGTCCTGTATTAAGCTAGGGAAGCTCTATATAGATTCAGAAAGAACTGAATTGCTGTTAGGAAAGCTGAGGGCCTAGGATGTTGTGATAGGTATTGCAAGAATGTCTAGAAGGTTTGGAGACATACACTTGAAAATGGATGCTTCTGGCTCCTTGCAGCAGGACATTGGATATGCTTCTTTCTTCCCTCTGCTCATTACAGCTCAAATTCTGCTGTCTGCCTGGGGGCTGGGACACAGGGAAGAGTGGATTTTTGAAATTTTATAAAGGCTAGAGGTAAAACCCCAGGAAAATATGTCCCCTCTGAACTACTTACTGAACTGAAGACACCGGTAATGAGTTGGCAGATCTTTAATATTGTTTCTGAAATCAGTGAAATTTTGTGAAAGTGTCAGGTAATGGATAAATGTCTAGGTAGCTGGATGTGTTTTTGTTTTGTTTCAACCTTAAAAATAACAAATGAAAGTAACTGTTTTGAGTCTCTGTAATATACAACAAATGATAAGAATCAGCACCAACTAAAATTTTCTAACTAAATGAACAAAGGCAGTTTTGTGATGGAGCCACCATAATTGTACTTTTATGTTTGTTTGTTAGTTCACAGAATTCTATCATTTTCTATTATTCTCTGGACAATTTTATAGGCTTGGGAAAATGTTTTTTTGTTTGGTCTCTTCTGGGTATTATTGACTTTTTCTTTAATGTGTTGTTTCTTTCCCCCAGGTTTTTGAAGGAACATGAAGATAAAGTGAAAGAGAAAACCATTGAGCTTCAATCTGATATGAATAAAAAGTCTTGCTGTATCAGGCAATAAAATGCTGGGGCGTATTTAGACAAGTCATACATTTATACGACACTACATAGTGTTATCAGATTTGCTTTTATCTTCCAAATATTCTGCTGTGTCCTGAGTGTAGGTGTAAATGAAACTTGAAATCTTTGTATGCTCTGATCACCGCTTTTATAAAATTATCTTTAGTTAATTGACAATGTATTTGGGACAATAACAGTCTTTTAATTCTGTTTGATGTCTTACACCGCTGAATCCTGCTTTGTTATCAGGCTTGTAGAAACTGCCACTTCATTAATAATAAGGAATAATTTTGTAGGAAGAAAGCTATTTGGAACGTGAAGTAAATTCTTACTGGTTTGAATGACCTATCTTCTGAATACTGCTTATTTCAATACTCTTTAGATCTTGATTTTGTGCTAAGCTTTGTTACAGCTTTTTAAGAATTACAATAGGTGTAGCTATTGGTAGTACAAAGCATGTTAGGCTGACTGAGCAGCTCCTTGTCTCCTTAAGTCTGCCACAGAAGGTTTCATGCCAGATGCTGAAAGTAGAATTTTCAGAAACATCAGATCTTACTTTGAGGAAGATTTTGAGAAACTTGCCAGCATTTAAAGAGTGAAAAATCTCACCAAAATCCAGTGAGATATTGCTCTCTTTTGCAATGTTAAGAAAAAAATTCCTCTTCATGTACCTAAACATGTGACTCGTTTTTCAAAAGCATCTGCCACACAGCATTGCCCCAGGGCCTGATAGCACTGAGATATAGTGCTTGAAAAATCAAACCCACAGGGACATGTTTTAGAAAACATGGCCCACAAATCATAAGAAACACTAATGTCATAATTAATTTTGAAAACCTTTGTAGAAATATATGAAGAATATATACATATGTATAAGAATATATATCTATATTAAGAGTGGATCACCCAGCCAGCACATGATCAACAATTATTCCTGTTGGTATGTGTCTTTACTGCATGGAGCATTCAAGAGCAGTTATTCATGATGGTGAGGTTGTTTGGAAACTAGAACCCTTGGCATAGTTTATTGCATTAAAATATCAAGCACAACTCTAGATTTCATTATATGAGACTGTTACAGACATGTTTTTAATTCATTTTTTAAATGTTTTTAAAAAGTTATTTTTCATGTGAATAATGAGTCAATTTGAAACTAAAGATGAATGTTAAGCACTAGCTCAATAAGTAACTATTTTTTATAAAAACTTTGTCTGTAATTAACTGTGCTCTTGAGATTCCAGTGTGGTCAAAGGTACAAATCCAGTTCCAAGAATTGCACAGTAGAGGTTTGCAGACTTTCCCCTACAGCAGTTTCTGTATCCATACCGGCACTCAAATGACCTTTCCTCTGAGTGGGAATCCAACTGTGAGCCCTTTCCTACCACATAGAATAACCAGGGTTTTAATTTTACTTCTCTCAGGAATGATGGATGAACCAAGTAGGTCAGGATAACCTGATGCTTAGTTTTCCTCTTGTTGATTCCAGAGAATCTGCTCATCTGAATGAAAAAAGCTCCCCTTGCTTTCCGTGAGATGCCTAAGAAGCTGTAAAACACAAAAGGGGCAAAGTGAGCTCCCATTACTGAAAATCAATAGGCTTTCTGTTCACTTTCCAGGATTGTTCCTTGAGGTCCGTTACTGCTTGTGGAGAGATGAGTCACATTATCGACTGTTGTATGTTATCCATCATGGAAATCTTCTCAGAATTGAACCATCTGTGTTCAGTCCTGGCTGAAGCTGAACTAATGCAAACCCTTAATTTAAACATCGGCAAAAACAACTCCTTATCCTGATTCCAATTAGGGAAGAAGTGTGATCAGTTTAAATATTGGCTTTGCTAATTGACTTTGAATGATCTGTTCCTCTGCAGCAGGGTGTTTCCTACCCCATCAATGTCAGAACTGGCAATATTTCTTCCAACCTCTGTCAGCCTCAGGAAGACAGTTTGAAGGCTTAATTTCATCTTTACTACCCCTGACTTCAGCCTCACAACCCCTCAGATTCAGATCCTTAACTTTTTATTCCCTGAAGTTATCTCGATTTTGAAGGACAGTGACACATGGAGTCAATTTTCTTTATGTGACTTCCACAGGTTCATTTTTATTTGGATGTCTTTTAGTGTGCAGTGAGATGCTGCTGGCAGGATATATACAAGTTAAGGGCAGACAATGCTAAGGAGCAGCTGAATCCTGAGATGACAGAGATTTCTTCTTCTATTAGAGACAGATCTGGTGCAGTCTAAGGCCCAGGCAGTATTTTCCATCTCCGACTGATAGCTGTGGCTGATGCTGTTCTTTTTGCAAGTCCAGCCAAAACCCAGCTGAATACATATAGCAAAGGTGCAGATACACACACAACACTAACGTCATCAGCCACACAGACAACACAGAGATTGATGTCTTCACTGCTTATCGCCCACAATATACATAAACATCATTCCCATAAATAGGAACACAGCTCAATCCTTCTCTTCCTTTGCCACAGATCAAGATTGAAATTTGCTGATGAAAACATATAAGTACACAACTCCTATGACTTGCAGTGCTCTCTCCCTCCCTCTCTGCCCTCACCCTCTCCAGTATCATGCAGGAATTTGGTAGAAATAAGGTTTAAAAAAAGACTGGGTAGGCTGCAGCTGTGGGATACAAGGCTTAGTCAGATAAGCAGTGTGCTTACATCCAACTGGTCCCTTTTATTCTACCTTCTCTTGATTTTTTTTTCCCATGCTTCCACCACCCTTTCTCTGCCCTTCATATCCCAAAGAAACATGTCACTAGTTGGTTTTCCCTGTTAATCTCAGGTTTTCTATATCTGTACCCACACACATATTTCTTCTGCTGTTTCCTAAGTTGCCCCAGCTTTACATGCGATTTGGTGCTGCCAACCTTGTAGATTTCTACTCCCAGGAGTCCCTACTCTTCCCTTCCAATTCTGTAAAGTTACCTGTGAAGTCCAGCCATTGCTGATAGAAGCTGATAATAGTTACAGACAGCATTCACTCTGTTATTTGTACTGTTCAGAGCTGCTTGTGTCATGCCTGGAGTTACTCATGGTTTGCTTAGTTAGCTAACCCTCAGGCCAGGGCCCACCACCTGTTGGCACACCTGAACAAACAGCAATAATTGATTGAATTATGCTTACAGAAGACAGGTGGAATAACATGCTACAAGGCACTGCTTCTGGACAGATTCTGGTGTCCAGGTGGTCATCAAATGGGTGCGGGAACTGTCAACTTCCCATGTTCTTTGATGATAGAGGATGCTATCTGATCCTCTGTGTGTTGCTGGGTTGCTGTCTTCTGAATCTCCAGCAGGGTTTCATAACTCCTATTAGTCTTTTTCTCAGGTCTTCAGAAATCTCATACTGGCTTAATAGCAGTGACACTCTTTTCCCTTTTTCCTTTTCTTTCCCCTCACTCTCCATCCCCATTTTTGAATTAGCTTTAGCTTGCTCACAGTCTCCCTGTCCACATCTCCCCCAAAGCCTTTTGGATGAAGATAAGCCAAGACCACGATGCAGCTGTGCATCATGAAACTGGCCTCTGGGTCATGAATTCCTCCCTGAACAAAATTTCTATATGGTGTAAGATTGGTGACAGTAGTATATTCTTGTAGGGATGTGTAAGGTCTTGAAAATTTCCCTTACTAGAATGAAAAGTACCAACAATAGAGAATGAGAAATTCTGCCGAAAAATAGCTCCTTATACGCATCAGGCTTCATCCTCTGAAGTTCTTTAATATAATTCCTTGACTTGGGAATGTTTCTTCTGATGCCACCCTGTGTATAGTCAATCAGCTCACAGGCCGTGTGCACCTATGTAAACTCTTGGAGAGGATGATGAGTTAGTAGGAGAAAGTGGGAGGAATTAACCTCTACCTGATCAGATACCCAGTACTGACAGATCTTTGGGTGTCATGCATGCTACAAAGCCTATTTGCATGGACATAACACAGTGCTCTTAGCCCTTTGGAACAGGGAGCTCATACTTACTGTGTACCAATCAAAACTCATTCTAGCCTGCCCAAATGTGAGCCAACCAACAGTGGCAAAAAACCATTGCACACTATAACCTTACTGAGAGAAGTATACAGCACCTTCTGCTATAACATATTTAAGGAGTAATCTGAGGCTGTCAAGGTGGGAACACTCAATACACAAGGAATGCGTGAGGGACAGACCACACTGAAGAAATCTGACTATGAAAGAACTGCAGTCAGTGGTCACTGTCCATGCTGAAGCAGGGACAAATGAGGAACAGGACAACTGAAATCCCTATGTCCAGGAGTACTGGAAGCATTGGGCACTGAATGGCACAAGACATATTACTTGGGATGGCTGAAAGTTATATGCACACTGCCTCAACTTCTGTGCTGCCTCTTGGATCACTGGGTAAATTGTGGCAGACAGAGTGCACCTTACTGTGAAAATAAAGGAAGGTGAATCTTGGGAGCAAAGGAGAAAAAAAAATGTACATGAATATGTTTGTCTAACAGTTTGCATTCTTTTTCTTTCCCCAGAACCTAAATCATCGATAAAATATTTGTGGTGTTTGATAGTGAATTAACTCCAGTAACATTTCCCAACTCGAGACCATTTTTGTTTGCAACATCCGTTTATTGGCAGAATTTTCTACCATGTGAGACTGTTTTGGAATAAATCCAATTCATCATCTGCACAAGTGGAAGCTTGTTTTAGAAAGCAGAGAGATGCTCATAAAGCTCATCAGTAGCAACTTCCTGAGTTCATTCACAGCTGTTGAAATAATGGGCCTTTTTGATTATTGAAATTACAGGAATTGTAATAGCACTCACACACACACTCCTGAAAAAAAAGAGAAAGATGGACACTTTGACCTGTTTACACCTCAAACAACTAAAGTTCTTATAATATGAAACTAGAAAAAGGCAACTGGTTGTTTTATGATGAAAAAAATCTGTAGGTTAAATTTACAGGGCATGTATAAAAGTTCATGGCTATTAGTAATCTGAAATACTCTTTGTAGTGACACTGATTCCTTCCAAATGTACTGGAAGTTAAAGGACATCTGATTAGTCAGATAAGCATTGCTTCTTTCCTGTTAAACACTGAAGAGGAAAGTGTTTCAAACAAATGCAGCTACACTGGAAAACTGTGTTTAGTTTCTTCAGTCATCAGTCTCCTTTCAGTGCCTTTTCTGCAACACGCTTCTTCTGGGCACAACAATCATTGCAAGTCTTCCCACTCCTAGAAGCACCAAAATTCAGAGGATCTTTCTCACTGGAAATTTCTGGTTTTCATAGGGTGAACAGGAAGGCAGTAGGGAAGCCTGTTGGACTGAGACATTCAAGTAGTGCATTATGTGTCTCTGAGTCTTCCTCAAGTACTCACATTATTTGAGCTGCTGCTTGCGTGTATGTGAGTAACAAAGTGAAGGCCCTGAGTTGTTGTCTGTGTGGCTGATGACATTAGCATGTTGTGTGTGTATCTGCACCTTTGCAACATGGACTCAGCTCAGGCTTTGGCTGGACTTGCAAAAAAGGAAGAGCAGCAGCCACAGCTATCATCCCTCTATGATATACAATTACGTACCTGGTGTTTGATCTTCTGCCATCTTCATCTCACATGTTGTGAGACCCGTGTTCTTTTGCTTGGAGCATACATAATATGCTTTTTCAGGTCATTTGCCACCGTATCCAACTTCTTTTTTTTTTTTTCAATGATCACATTGCAAAGTGAGTATTACTGGCTTTGGAAAAATAGCAATCTGCCTATTTGCAGGATTCAGTGCTGCTGCAGCAGTCCACTTATCTTGCCTTTTCAGAGCAAATCAAGTATATGAATCATGAATGTGTATATAACTGTGTCTGTATAGCTGTTATTAAAGCTCAGGTGCCATCTTTTTCACGGGGCAGAGTACAGGGTAGGTTTCCAACTCACCCTCCCTGCCAGTCATTACTTCTCCATTGTACCTTTTACAAGTCATTAGAAGTCTGCAATAAACCATTTTAAGTTACTCCCTTAGCAGAATCTCAAGGGGAGGGTAAAAAATAAAAAGAAAGACAGAGTTCTGCATTAGTAAGCTGAACTAGCCCAGTAAAATCTGACAAATACTGGGGTTAGTGGGAGGATATGGGCAGAAAACACAGCTAAGATTGCAGTTTTGAGAAGAAAAGTCTAGAGGGGTTGGGCATCTCATTTTCAGTATCAGTAAGGTATTTAATTGTTTCATCTCTTTGTAACTTTATCTTTTAAATGTGGATAAATGGAACTGGATGTGAACTAATTCCCCGTGCTTCTCATGTGGCTTCAGGAGCCAGTGGTGAGCTCAGTATTGCTGCAGACAAACACCACTTTGGATACTCCTGCTAGGGGTTGAAGAGCTTCAAGACTGCCACTGCATAGCACAAAGGTAAGGCACTCAGCTGTAAAGCTCAGGTTGCTCCCCAGTGAGCGTGAGGGAACTGTTCTGTTCCTGCATGGCCTTCTCCCAATTCTTACAAGTGCAAATGACTGAGCTACATGGAACTGCACCACTTGACAGTTTTGAACAAGGTCCTTTGAATTTAGGCTATTAAGGCTCATCAGTTGTCATAGGAACCCTGTATTGTATGGATTTATATTATAAAGCTGTAATAAGGCTGTTGCTCATCCCTTTGAGATGAGGCATAAATCACTAATGCAGCTTCTCAGTGACAGGGCTTCTTTAGGTATTATTCCAACAGAGAAATGGATTTGCATTAAATGACATGTCTGTCAGCAAAGAAAGACAAATGATAGGAATGAAACTTTCTACAAGTATGTTATAGGCACTTTTATTTGTAACCACACTGTAGAGTCACCTTCTACACTGAAATAATTGGTGTCATTAGAAGCCCCAGTGGAGGTTGTGCAAGGAATTGCTAAACTCAAATAAGATGAGCAAAGCTCTTGCTCTTATCATGTCCATGCTCCATGCAGGGTATTCTGTACTGCAGTTGAGATCTACTCACATCAAGGCAAATGGAGAACATATACACAGATAATTAAATAGTGGAAATCTTGCTTAGTACTTATTCCTTATTGATATTATTCTTGGGCTTATGTAGAACAGTAGCTAATGTATCTTTTTGTCATTGCTGTGGAGATGATGCAGCTGTGCAAATGTAGTCTACTTGGATTTCTGTAGGGTGACAGTGATCAAGAAAGTAAAGTAATACAAAATCAGCATTACAGACATCTATCAAATGATTAAAAATTAACTGCTGGAAGGTTTCAATATATATAATAAGCAAGGTGTAGTTTATTGTGAAGGGGAGTTTTATCAGATCTGCTGATAACTTATAAAATCTCAATCCTTGGGAGCTTTCAAGACACATTTTACACAAAGTCACAGTGATTTAATATAGTTTTTAGGCAATTTCTGCTGGGCTAGAAACTTCTAAGTTTTGCTTACAACCAACATTACTATGGTACAGATGACAAAAACAAGATAGCTTTTTTAGTTAAGCAGACCATTCTGCATATCTGCTTTGTATATTGACATAAAAGCCTAGCAGTTAATCTAAGCCCACCACAACACCTGCAACAGAGCATCCAAGGGTGTTATGAAAGACACCCTTTCTATTGTGTAAGACATCTGTAGGAAAGCAAGTATCAGTGCTGTCTTCCAGGAGGGCAAGAAGGAGGGTCCAGACAACTATAAGCCTTACCACAGTTCCTGAGAAAATGATGGACAACTAATCCTGGAAACCATTTTGAGATATGCAAAGGACAAAATGGTGATCAGAAATAGTCAGCATGGAATTATAATGGAGAAATTTTGCATAATGAACCTCATAAGTTTCTACAATGAGATGTCTAGCTTGATGGATGAGGGAAAAGTCATGGATGTTTTTTAATTCAGCTTTAGTAAGGTTTTTGATGCTGCCTCCCATAACAATCTCATTGAGAAGATGACAAAGTACAGGTTAGATAATTGGACAGGAAAGTGCTCTGGAAACTGTCTACATCACAGAATCATAGAATATGCTGAGTTGGAAGGAACCCACAAGGACCATTGAGTTCAACATTTAGCCCTGCATAGGACCATCTCCAAGTGTCCCCACGTGTGCTTTGAGACATTTCTCATTAATGTTTTAGGCCAAAACCCTTTCATGTTTATAGAATCAATAAAAACCTTCTATTACTAACAGTAATCGTAACATCTTACACATTATAGCACTTCAACGGAGAGGTGAGGGAGAGGGAAAAGGAGAGGATAAGTTTTGGGCCTGACAGTGAGACTGATCAGAAAATATTAGCTGTGCAAAAAAAAATAAGTAATCTGTTAAAACCTTACTGAAATCTGTAAGTCCAAAGGGAACAACCCGATGAAGAAAAACTAGCTTTTGCTGGTTAAGAATCCTATTTGTATCAATAACTTGGGAACACTATTCAACTCCTACTTTCTACAGAAATAAATACAAGAAATCAATTATGAGTTTATCTTCTCTCATGTGGAAGAACTTCTGTCTGCTCAGTTTTCTTATAAAAGTTTGTAACTCACCCAATTATGCAGTTAAAATTTTCAGGTTAAAATGTCTGCTTAATTTAAGAGTACTTTTCTCACTTGCTTGTGCTTTCCATTAGTGGTTTAGAAGGCAATAGTCCTTGGCAGTGAGTTACATTGAGTAGTTTTACACTTCTCCCTTGTGTGAACATGCAACAAACTTTTTTGCTAAGATATGATTTATGGAATTGCAGAGTTCTAAAAGCAAAAAGGCCCACGAAGTCCATCCTATTTGTATATCACCAGACATTCCATTGCACCCAGTTACTCTGAATGAAACCTAAAGCATTGTGTTTGGTGAATGTGTATCTCCTTTCATTTGTCTTCATTTGGAGACATTAAAAACTAACAACTCTTAACTATTGCAACAAACTGCTCAGAAAGTTGGTAGTTTTCTTCACTGTTAAAAATGCTGTTATTGTCTCTTTGTAATGATTGGCCTCAGCTTCTGACAGATATTCTCCTACCAAAGACTAAAGAGCCTTTAAAATGTAATGGCAATACCTAGACACTGTAAGTTATTTTCTGCTCTTTCTCTAGTTTCCATACTGGATCAAACAGCAAGTTGATTTGACACAGTATCCTAAAAGCAGATGCCCCAAAGAAATATGAATAGGGCTTTAATTTATGGTATTTTCTTCTATATTCTTCTGATTTCCACTCCTTATTTTGCAGGATCTTCCTGAGGATGAAATGGGTTTTAGGTATTTAAGTACGCTCCATTGGCTTCTCTTCTAAGACTGGAACTGTTAAGTCTTACTTTGAACTCTTATAAACCTATGACATCTACAATATCTTTGGCAAAGAGTTCCACAACTTAACTTCATTCTAAATAGAAAACCACCTGTGTTTATTTCAAGTAACAAGCCCTACTAACCCAAGTTAAAAATCAGGATACCAAAATTGCATGCAATTGCTGTGTCCATTTACTGCTACAGTATACAGAAGCACCATCTGTAACTTGTTCTTAAGCAATATTGTTACTTTCTTCCACCATGAGATTGCATAACCATTTTTTGCTCTAGTCTCCTAGCAATTCAGATTGAACTGACTACTGTAACTAACCTCTAGATACTTTCAGAAGTCAGTACTTTACAGAATACAGTCCTCCAAGTTGTAGTTTTAACCTACATTGTTAGTTGCTACAGGCATGTTACATAATTGGGCCAAGAGAGTCTAAAGAAGAGGTAGCTCAAGAGGGATTTTATCAGTGTGTGTAAATACTTGATGGATGTAGGGAATGAAGAGGAAGGAGACAGACTCCTCAGGAGTGCCCAGTAACAGGAGAAGAGGCTACAGGCAAAACTGAAATACAAGAAATTCCATCTGAACACAAGAACACTCTTTTTTCTTTCAATGTGTAGGTGGTTGAAGACAAGAATAGATTTTCCAGAGAGGTTGTGGAGTGTCCATCCTTGGAGATGTTCAAATCCCAGCTGTAAATGGTCCTGGGCAATCTGTTCTGGTTTGTCCTGCTTCCTGGAGCTGGGAGATTGGTAAATCATGGTGGTATTTTCTGGCTTCTAAAATTCTGAATCCTTATGAATGTTCAGAGTTCCATGGGACTGGCAAGATCTCCAGGCTGACTAGGTTCATCCCCACTACCACAGGCATTTACAGGAGTAATAAAAAGATGACATGACACACAGGCAAATAAGACATGAGGACATCTTAGTTGGAAAGTTTGATTTGGATCTGGTTTTGATTTTTAAGCAGATTCCAGAAAGGGAATCCTGTATATCACTAAAGTACAAACTAGAAACATCTCAAGATGAAGGAAAAGAAATAACATATTGTGCCAGTACTGTTGAAAGAACAAGAATGGGAAGAACATAACACAGCGTCAATGTTCTGGCAAGCAGAAGTGAATTTTGCATTTGGACCCAAGAACATTAGGTTGGAAGGGTCTAGGCACTTGGCCAGATTGAAAACAGACATCCCACTGCTTAACAGAATTCCTACTTAATGGTATCACTCAGCAATAGAATTGAAATGGAAACTTCTCCCAGAAAATTAATGCTTTAATATCTCTGCTATATTTGTTAGTGGGAGGAGTCAGACCACTTCACCTGGCCTTCTGAATATTTTCTGATTCTTTTGTCAGTTATCTCCACATCTTTACTGCTAATGGATACTTTGACCTTTCGAATTCTGCTGCTTCCATACCCTCAATTCATAGCTCAAAATTTGTTGTCATCATGGGTTTTGTTGTCACTTGACATAAAATTGCTCTCCATCACATGTGCCTTCTTCAGCTTGACACAGCACTTATGTTGCTTGTCTATCTACACTCATCCCATAGAAAGTGAACAAAATAAAGAGCTTTTTTTCTCTGAGATCCTCCTTTGGTGGTGATAATAGCAATTATTTTTGCCTCAAACAGATCTCATTAGCTAATGACATTGATTTGTCATGCCAATAAATGTGAAAATGTGCCATTATGATGATAAAATACTTCTGCTAACTGATCAACATTTCAAGTTACTGTTAATGAGTTACACATGCCTTTCAGGGCTGCCATTTCATTTTCCTGCATCAAAATGGTAGGGCATGTGGGGTTTGTGATTAAATACTGTCGTGACCTTAATACAGGAGTCCATTTCTGCTTCTAGGGCCGTGTTGTACTGGAAATGCTGATCATTCATTTAAGTAAGTGGAAAATGGCAAGACACAAAAGCACAGAACCAAACTGTAAAAGAGGATGTTCTGCTTTTTACATGAAGATTTAGGGGTCAGCTTAGGCTTGATTTTGCTGATGCACTTCTAAAAGAGCACATTTGGTGATTCAGAGGAATGACTTGGATTGTAGCCCTGTGTGCTCTGTGAGAAGTAAGACTGATTTTGTGTTGTAGTTGTCATCTCAAAGCTAACGTGATTTCTTTCTGTTTCACAATCACACTGTAGTTCTCTCCAAGCTTTCTCAAAAAATGCTATCTTCATGTTGTTTGCATCATCACTTATCTCCAATGTTTGTTTCAACTGAAAAATGAGAAAAATATAAAACATACTAAGAAAAGAGAAAGGGAAGGCAGTCAGGGAAATTGTATTGGTACCTGCAGAGAATGGAAACACAGGCAAAGGGAACAGCAGAGACTGCAAAAATTTTGAGATCATAAAAATATTATTCTTTCCCTTCAGCTGTATTTGCACCCTGGAATAATTTTTTGTCGAAAGGATGGGTGTTCTGCTTTAGCAGTCATCTGTGAGAAGTGGTCTGCTTCTTTCTCCACCTCAGCTGTGTAGAGCATGTCTTTTACCTTTTTTGTGTCTATCCCCAGAAGCAGCAGCTATTTTCAGGGAACACTCTTGTTCCGTGTAGGCGTCCTACTGCCCTGGCTCACCTCCGTCTACATGCTGTGCAGTAACATAATTTTTCTGGGAAATCTCTAGCTCATGATTCACACCATTTTAACACATTGTTTTATCAGATATGAAACATCAGGTTTATTTCTTTAGATGCTCTTTAAAAGGGTTTGTAGGTGCTGTAAATTAACACAATTTTTAGGAAGTTTAGACATGATCTAAAGGATTTGTCTTCCTCCCATGTGCCTGTGTGCTTTGAGGATTAACATCTGAAATGATCTCTGAGAAATGTTGAAAATAAATGTTTCAAAAAAGACTAAAAACCTCCCACTTTTCCAGTTGGAACTAGTCTGTGAATGCTGAATGCCTATAGAAAAAGAAATCACATGGCTTTGTTGTATACTGAAACTAGGCAAGTGCTCACACTGGCATAAACTTCGATCTTATATGCCAACATAAAAATTACTCATAAAATGTGTCCTCAATACCACCAACACAATGCAGTAGGAGAACCCGAAGTTCTCTCTGACTAGTGATCCTTGGGATTACGTTCTTTGGAAAATCCTTAGATACATTTGTTAAAATTTCTGTGATAGCAGCAATATATACTTAGACTCTGTTAGAAGGAAAAAAAGGAGAGGAGGGATTACAGGTGGATGTGACATATAATTCATATAAAAGGTCAGGGTGCAATCACGGGTTGTGTAGGGAAGAGAGGAGGTACCATGAGGGAGATAAGGTGAGAACTAGTTGTATCTTCCAGTGTCTAATGGGGAGTACAGTGAAAAGAGAGCCAGGCTCTTCTCAGGGACAAATAGTAAAATAACAAGAGCTAACAGTCCCAAGTAAAAATATGAGAAATTCCAGTTGAACATAAAATACTTCCCTGTGAGATTAGCACAGCACTTGGACAGCTGCCTAGAGATGCTGGGGACACTCTGTTCTTGGAAATCACATAATCCTAGAATGGTTAGGTTTGAAAAGAGCCACTGGAGGTCATGTAGACTAATCTCCTGCTCAAGCAGGGTCCTTTAGAGCACATTACTCAGGACTGTTTCCTGGTGGCTTTTGGATATCTCCAGGGAAGGAGATTCTAGAACTCCTCTGGGCAATCTGGTTCCACTGCTCGGTCATCTGCACAGTGAAGTTTTTCCTCATATTGATGTGGAACTTCCTGTGCATCAGTTTCTGCCCACTGCCTCTTGTACTATTGCTCAGCAGCACTGAGAAGTGCCTGGTTCCATCCTGTTGACATCCTCCCTTCATATACTTACATACATTGATGAGGTCCCCTCTCAGTCTTCTCCTCTCGACGCTGAACAGGCCCAGCTCCCTTAGCCTTTCTGCATAAGAGAGGTGCACCAATCTCTTAATCAACTTTGTCGCCCTCCACTGGACCTGCTCCAGGAGCTCCATGTCTCTCCTTACTGAGGAGTCCAGACTGGACACAGCACTCCAGCTGTGGCCTCACCAGGGTTGAGTAGAGGAGCAGGATCACCTCCCTTAACATGCTAGGAATGCTTTTCCTTGGCCTTCTTGGCCACAAGGGCTCTGCTGGCTCGTGGACAGGTTGTCCACCAGAACCCTCAGGTCCTTCTCTGCAGAGTTGCTTTCCAGCAGGTCAGCCCACAGTCTGTACTTTCTTACCTCTTAAAGCAGGGAATTAGTCTTCATTATATACATAGAATACCATGTATCCTTTGTAAAATTACCTTCTAAGTGAATGAAGTTTCTCTTGGTTATGTATGTGTATTTCTTTAATTATGAGTTAATATTGAATTTAAAACAAAGCCTATGAGAAATTATCTCGGAGAAGGTTCTTCAAATTAGCTCTGTAGTAAAAATATGCCACCTTGGGTAATACTACTGTTTATATTCTGGACTGTTTCAACTCCTATTAAAAGTCTAAAATGGTGCCAAAGGCTCCAAACTTCCTAATTCTGCACATAGGAAGGTCCCCAGAACAACCCCTTCAAAAACCAAACCAAACCTGAAACTTCAGTAACTATACTGTTCTGTAGAGATCCTTGGGAATACAGAGTGGCCCTCCGAACATTACAGACTACTTGCCTAATCCTAACAAGCACTGCAAGTGTGGATTGCCCACTACGCCTTTTAGTAGAGGCATACTCAGTATCTAACTTTTTTTGGATGCTCCTTTGTGTTTCAAGTGACATAAAAATCCCTGAGAAGAGTTTTAATACTTTTGCCTTAGATCAGAGCCAAGGCAAAGCAACCTGCTTTCTCTTTTCTCCAGAGCTCTATTACTCACAAGGGACAGTCTTTTGTGTAAATACTGTATTTCAGGTTTTTTCTCTTGCTCTGTCCTCAGCTCACGGTCTTCTTTTCCTGTCAGTGGGAAGGGAACTAAATGCTTTAAACATGCATCTGTTTCAGTTGTAAATGGTCATTTTTTCATTAGTATTTTAATACAAACTTTTGAAGACCAGTGACTTTGGTTCAACCCTGGAGTCCACAGGAGACTTTCTTGTTCAAGTATAGAGAAAATTAGGCTGAGACACTGTGGTAGTTACTCAGACTTGTTGGATTGTTGAGCAAAACCTAACAATAGATTGCATCTGGCCTGCAAGTTTCTGCATTCCAGTTTCACTAATGCTGACCTAACAGATCCTGTGTGTGCTGAACTTATTGGTGGTTTCAAAACCTTCATGGTAGGTAACACCTATAATGGTCTTGGAAGCCTGAGTTTGCTTTTTGATCCCTTCGATTTGAAGACACTCAGCACCACAGTAGGCACTCTCAGTTCTTTTTGAGATGAAGAGACATGTGATCTGGTTTTGAATTGAAGAAAAGCACAAGCCAGAGCTGTGCCAGTAACAGTGTCACTCAGGACTTAATCTTGCAAAACTGAAGTGACTGGGCACTTTAAATACCAAGGCAAGGTGGCCACTGTTGAAGAGAGACTTACACTTCACTGTCAGTAGTTGAAAGACCAGGCAGAAAGGGCAACCAATGTACAGCAGTGCTTAAGTATCTCTCAAATTGGTTAATGAGCTGTCCTGATCAAGTTTTTTTTGCTGCGCCTTGCCCAGTGCTGTCTGTCAGGCAAAAATGGCTCATTCTTTGTAAAGACCCTGGGGAAATCTCTTTCTTATTAAAGTTTCATGCAGTGGGCCAGAGAAGTGGATGGTCTGAAGTGCTATCAAAGTATAATTTAGGCAAATGAAGCAAGAGTCTTTCCTCTTTATCAGTAACAGTCAGCTCAGTGCTTAGTGATAAAGGAGAAGATGCAAACATTATTTGAGTATCTTCATATAAATGCAGGGTCCTGAGGAAAAAATCTGGTAGAATTCTTTACCTTAATGTTCTAGAATCACAGAATTGCTGCTATAAAGGGACTTGTAGAGGGTTCTTTCCCAGTGCCTTACTGAAAGAGTAGCTGAACTGATTCCCTGAAAATGAGAACAATATTTGACAGAGAAAATCCTAGTGATTTTGTAAGGAAAGTTGTTCACCTTCATTTCAAAAAGTAAAAGAAAAATGCTTTAAAACAACAGTGATGAACTACATTGCAAACAGCATCTTTTACTGCTGAAATACAGTTTAATTTCATTCTACATAGATACCATGTGATTACAATCCCTAGACCATAATCTTTAGACCATAAGAAAATGGAGGCACTGTACAGTTTCTGAGAAGGGAAAATCAATAGATACAGTTTTCTAAAACATGAGAAGTTGACAAATAGTGGCAAAATCCATCTTCAAGTATGCTTTATTTGCAGATGATTAAAAAGATTTTTAGGCAAAAAACTAGTCAATCTTATTGAATACATGATAGAACGATTTAGTGCCTAATGCCAGACAGACTGAAAAATGGGTAGATAGGACTGATGATGCAGTTGTTCATGAATTACACGTGATTAAATGGTCCACATTCATATAGTAAAAAGACCTGATACATTCATATGGGGAATTATAAGCTCTGCATGTTTTAACAATAAGTGGGACATTACATAAGAAAAACAAGGGGCTTAAGGTGACTGGGAAGCTACAGACATCTTAGTAATATCAGAAGCCATTGACAGTTTTTAAAGACATTAACTTAATCCTGCAAATCACTGCACTCTTGAGAATAATGTTTGCAATTTAAAACTTATCTAAAACATCACGAAAGGAAACACTAATTCCTATTTTTTAAAAATAGTTTTGTATTAAGAATCTTGCAAAGAACTGAAATATGGCATGGCTAAAAAACATGAATTACCCACCATTTCAGAGACTTTGCATTCATCACATTTAAATACTAGGTGTCTGATTTCAGAAGGTCTCATGCAAAATCCAGCTATAAAAACTCACCACAATATTTTCAAGGATAAAAAGCTAATGTTTTTTAAAGCTCTGACAGACATCCAGTTGTGAAGGTGAATTTCAAAACTAATGGTCCACGTTTTCCAGAGGACATTCAAAAATATAGTTGTTGAACTTCCTGCAAATGCCCAGCTCTTATCTACACTTTGCATGAAATATTTACCAAAACTATAGCATTGGACAGTTAATGTAATGTATCACTGCCTAGAGTAGTGCCAGAGGCAACATCATCATCTTTCCATAACTGCATAATGAGAATTAAATAATCACAAAACAAATTCCTATTATGAAATTACTTTGTATCTCATGTACAATATATATATATATTCATTTATATTGAATATAAGTCCAGTAATACTATCACAGTAATGTGCTGTAGTAGTCTTTCATAGTGAGAAAACTGCCCTAATCATCTTAACATGCAAAGCTTGGAAGAACCAGAAATTCACAGTAACTAATACAATTTGTATATGCATCTTCTGCCATCCTGAAGTTAACCAGAACACTCAAGACTGTTGCTTAATTTTTCCTATATTTGACAAAAGCTACAGTTCTGTATACTGTACATTCACAGTGGGATCCCAGCCCCCTGTACTATCTGCAAGAAAGATCAGGTTACCACTCTCCATCAGAGTAAACATTCTAGTATTTAATATAATAATCTTGTGAACAGTTGTTCTTAGCTTGAAGCTCAGCAGTTCAAGACTTGATAAAATTCTCCTTTTCATCTCTCCAAAAGGTTTCTTGCTAGCGCATTTTGTAGTCATTAGATACTGACATTTCACATAGCTGTCCTTTAAAATCCAAGTCTACTGTGAAATCCAGGTCGCGCTGTTAAAAGATTTAAATGTAACATGTAAGTAAGACCATAAGTTCAGTGTATCAATTCAGTTATCATTGCTTGAATTGAAAAGACCTGGAGATTCAAGAAATGCCTACAGTGGTTTCTAATTTCTTTTGTTTTTAAATGGTGCTGACACTGGAAAAAAGCAGGGTGTAGGATGTGTAAGAACATTCATCATACAATCCATGCTTAGTTCATATTCCTGTATTCTTCTGGAGGCTGATTTCATGTCCTGGTTACTGCTAGGAAGCTTCTAAAATGGCATCACACATATCCTATAAAATTTTCTGAAGGGCATTCCCCATCAAGATGCTCTTAATCTAGGCTGAAGGACTTCCACACTAGGGGTTATCCCAGAAGAGATCTACTAAACTCCACAGTGTAGAGAAGCCCTTAGTCATTCTTTATCTTATAATGATATGGTTTTAGGAAAGAAGCACTACATAACCCTACAAAAGGAAGCTGTGCCTCTACAAGCTTTTGAAAACCTTCATGTTTCTTCATGAAAAACAAAACACTAGCAAATCCTTTTGAACCAAGGTGATCTCTCTGTTTTATGATAACTATCAAGAACACAATAATTTTAGCACCTAAATCTGTATTCAGGTTCTTACTGCTTTCCAAAGAAATTTGAGAGATTTTATTCATTTCTCTCAAAGAAAATTGATATGCTCAACCCAAAAGAAAATGTTCCAGTCCCTCAAGGTGGGAAACAGTCTATTTTTCTCTCTTTCACAGCAAGGAGTAGGTTCGGGAGTGAATGTGTTTGTTTTAAATCCAAGTTTATTTTGTGTTTATTTCTTCCCCTTTATCAACACTACTATGAAAACCACATCCAATCTGTGTTTGGTGCAAAAAAAGGAAAAGTAATGCAAAAAAGGAAGTCAATGAAATGTTAAGATTTGTTGCAGTCAGCAAATGCAATATTTCAACGATTAGAGAACTACAGCATAGGTAGATTGTAACCAGATTATTATAACTGCTGTATCTTGTAATAAAAAATTAAACAGATACTGCTCAAGTTTTTTCCACCAAAAATGGTGCCACTGTTTCTCCCAGAAGCCACACTTCGCATCTCTAGCTTTTCTCTACAGCCATGAGTTGCTCATCAGACTATGTCTCATAGCCTCCTTACAGGTTAAAAGAAGCACTGAATAACTGGCATAGTGGAATTCAGCTCACAGCTGAGAAATTGGGGAAGTTTTCAACAGTCATCATAGTGTGAAATCCATCATGCTTTAGCTTTAGTCTTAAATAAAACACTGCATTTTCTATGGAAAGCCACAATTTTGAAACAACCTAATCACTCAATTTATTAGTGATTTTAAGCGCATTTGATCAGTGAATTCACACAGACATTCATCTGAAATGTGTTACTTAATTTCCTACTGGACAGTTCTTGGGCACTGAGTGGGAAATCACTCAGTGCCTATGGATGTGGAACTGAAGTACTTTTGATCATTCTGTATTGGCAGAAGGGATCTTAGCACTGATTTAAGTGACAGTATGAAGAGACTCTTGCCTACTTGTGTCACAAAATGTGAGTAAAGCGGTTTGCAGAGGGCAGCTGACTTGGTGATGTATTTGGATCCTTTCTCCCTTCCATGCTAGCTTGTTTGCAGGCTGACTTCTGTAACATTAGCACTGCTTAATCATTGCTGTCATCAGCTTTGGTGAAGTGGTGACTAGAGCTCTTCCTAATAAACATAAATGCCTTTAGCATTCTCATTGTTTCACTCATATGCATTTTCTTTACTGTTGATTATAGTTTGTGATCAGTAGAGTTGGAATTAGAATCAGGGATGCTGACTCACCACATTTTTTTCATTTGGTTTCATGGATATAGTCCCATAGATTTCCTCTCCACGTCTCACAGTTAAATAGTCCTCTAAGTAGAAGACAGTTTGCTTCCAGTGTGTATAAGGAGCATCAGGTGCTAAAAAATGTATACAGGTTATATATGGGTATTACTTATCAAAATGTCTTACATGTCTTACAAATCAAGTTAAAACTCGGAAACATATGGAATAAACCTTTCTTCTCATAGAATGCTTTAACTTATGTTCTATAATAGTAAATATACTTTACAGCAACACAATTCTATGACTGTCATTGGGTTGTCTTCTGGTTTTTACTGGAATATGACAGACGTGAATCACACCCAGCAAGAAGGATTCCACAAAGTGGGTTACAGGGCAAGATATGCACTTTTTGATCCTTTTCTTTCAACCTACACATGTTCAAATTAGGGAAATCTTTACCACTAAGTGTTTTGAATGTCAGAAGTCTAAATTAGTTCAAAAAACCATTACACAAAAACATGAAAGAAAGGTTCAGCAAAATCTATTAATTATGCCACAGATTAAACCTTTGACTCAGGATTCCAGAACAACAGATTTTGCAGTTTCTAGGAGGACAGAGCTGGCGAAAGGGCATTTGCACCTTGATCTGGTTATGGATTTTTAAAAGGCATGTACTATGGGTGATCTGCCAGGGATGGAAAATGGTCTAAAGTATTTTTTAGTCTTGCTTAGCAGAGTCACCATGATGCTCCTCTGCTATTTCAGGCTTGTAATTTATTTATTTATTTATTTATTTTTAATTTCTGATTTAAATTCAAATCTTTGAGCAGTGCCTAATGAAATCACATTGGTTATTTAGTGTTCCTAGTATTCTTGCAGTCAAGAGCATCTAGGAAGCTATGAATAGCAGAACAAGCTCAGAGATTTCCTGACCTAGCAAAAAAAGCCTCTGATAAATTTATTTTTCTTCTCTTTGTAACCTCAATCACATGAGACCATTGTATTGTATCATACTAATAATATGGTAATACTGTTTAATACAATAATGGTCTTATTTCATTTCAGCATCTATGTTTAAAAAAAATTTTTGGTTTTAGAAATAGTTTGTGACTAGGGAAATACTGATGTTTTTTTCAAAAACCATCAGGACAGGAATTTTTAACTGTTTTTTCCCCAAAAAATTCTAGTATCAGAAGACTGATAAAATCAAACTTTTTTTCAGAAACTGTGCTGGCAAGCTGGTAAGTTTCAAAGGAAAAGTATTTTACCAGGTAATTTGTCTATGTGTCCAGACAGTTTTAATGACTGTTAATTGCAATATTTAAATGGAGGGATCTTCTTGTAGGAGTTCAGATCCAGACTTTGTTTTCTACTTGGACATGTCTCTGTAAAACTTCTAAGTGAAAACATGTTACACCAAAACTAAATTGAGTTTATACTTTAAATCATAACTGCTACCTTGTACACACACATGTACATGTGTATTTCCCTGTACATATACCCTTATGCAGGGCTATGTTCCTTGGAAAAGCCTGACATAACTGGAAATTTGTGCCCTGTGTGTAATGTAGGCACAGGTCTTCAAGTCCACTCCAAATCACACACTTATTTTCTTCATAATTAAAAAAAAAAGACATATCAATGAAGTTGCACTTCATCATGTCCTACAGACTGGCGTATTTTACTGAATTCAGCAGAGCTTTGCCAACAGACACCAGCTGAGAATCTAGACCAGTCTTCCAGACAGTGGTGACATTCAGCAACAGATGGCCAAATGACTTTTTTATGGAATAACTTCTTCTGCACCTACCTTATCATGATGTACTGAATAGAGGCAGAGAAACACTTCCTTCAACCTCCTGTATGCAGTCAGGCTAATACAGGATGAGGTTTTTACATTTCTTGCAACACCCTCTGGTTTATTCAGTCTGGTAAATGATGCCTTAAAGGAATGGGGTTATTCCTTTAAATATCTGCTCACCAAGGTAAGTTAGAGTTTCACATTTGGGTTGTTAGAGACGATTTACATAAGCAGTATGTGCTTGGCAAAAAGGATGGTTTTGTTCTAGACTCTGAGACAAGCAAGAGCTTTGTTGAGTTTGGGATTTGGGGAAAACTAGGACGTAGAGCTGCTATCTCTCACTGAGCTGATAATTCCCTGTCTAATCTGAAAACTTGACAGAGGATTTAGATATAACTGGTGAGGGGCATAAACTGCTAGGTCACATTTCCCACAACTCTAAGCTTGGTAGCCACTGTGAAATCCTGCCTCTGTTACCATAGAATTCCTATAAGCAGTTGTCCTTTCCCCATCCTACTCACCTCCCCCAGAATGACAATAATTTTATCACTGAAATTCAAACTTCCTATACCATCTGATCAGCAGCAGTGATGGACTGATAGTAACAGAAATGAAATTAAAAGAAATACAGATTACCTGTAGAAAATCCCATTTTCTTGTGGCACTTCGTAAATTCGATATTAAAATAGGTGACCAAGGCATGAATGTAATCATTACGCTGAATTTGGAGGCAGAACGCAGAAGTAAAAGCCAATTCTTCAGTCTTCACTGTATAAATATCTACCTCCTGTTTCGAGGAGAAAGAAAAAGACATTTACACGCAGATGTCTGTGAGTCTCAGGTAAGTGTTGAGTGATGTACTTTAGCATTTCATTTAATCATCCACCACAAAGACAACTGGCAGCCCTTTAGCACCATAAGAAATTAATGGTACATTTGAATATATCAAAAAATCAGCAAATGACCCAGTTATCTGACTAAGCTGGCGGAGTGTGGCAAGAGAGGCCACTCACTGAAGAAAGAGTGTGCGTTCTTGGGACTGGGAGGGAGGGGCTGCAGAAGTGGGAGAAAATCAAGGTAAAACTGTGCCTTGACAAATGCAGGCATGATGGATATTGAAATGAAGAGATCACTCCCAGTTCAAAGACCTTTTATCATCAGGGACTGTCAGCATGACGAAAGATGGTGAAGTTGAATTTTTAATAAAAATGAACTTTTGATTTGTTTATGCACCTCTGGAAGGGAAGGTGATTTGACTGTGTCAAGCAGTTGAAACATTTGAGGCATCAGAGGGGCCTGCTTTTTAGTGGTAATGCTTCCTAGTCCTGTGTCAAATAACTGATTCCAAATGGTAAGCACAGGGACCTTACTGCTGGGCAAGACAGGAGCTAAGTATGTAAATGCTACTATAGCTTGATTGCAATAGTTGGAAGCAATGATGTAGTCTTCAAGATTGCTTATTTTCTTCAATATTTAAATCTCAGTGTTCAAGCCTTAAACTCTATTTTTCAGATGGATTTGATTTTCCCAGCTATGTATTGCTTTTATGTGGGTTGTTTCCAGACCTTGTAGTCATGATAAGCAGGATAGTAAGACTGAAATACTATTAATTGTATTCTAATGCTGTGGGAAAACTTCCATATCGGTGCTCTTTCTGATAACCTCAGAGCTCATTCTGATCCCCTCATTGCTCACGCATACAGAGAAAAAGTTTTGTAGGCAGAAATCCAAATTTTGTCTACCAGCCTATCCCAGGAATTCTATCACTGATCTCTCCAGCACTTCTTCAGAGCCACACTGTAAAAAAGGAGGAGAGAGTCCAGACTGCCCATTGGAGGGCTTTTCTAGGCCTGTCTTGTTAGCCTTATTGCTCAAGAACAACTTAACCATAGTGAAAATCACTGTGCTACATTACAATGACACCCTGAGACACTAATGTTTGTAAGTGACCCAGGCATATAATAGGTCATTTAAAGCTGTGATAGCCTTAAAATATTTTTGGTTTTTTCCCTCAAAAGAAGGTAAGAAAAAAGCATGATGGGAATAAGAACTTCTGAGGTCTCCTGGCAGAGTTCCATAGCAGCCTGAAAAATTTGCTTTGTCAACCTAGACTGGGCTGGCGGGTGAGAGCTGCAGATTTCTGTAATTTTTGGTATGGTTATTGTGGTATCACTGTGGGGAAATTGTGACTTAAGTCTAATGGTGAGGTACATAAAAGGGAACTAGCTCCCTCTCTCTGAGCTGAGTTGGCTCTGCAGGAATCAAAAGCACTAGGAAATATTTTTATTAGAAAAGTTAATAGAAATTTCTCAAAAATATTGAACAGATGGGCTGGATAAAATGTTGGTCCCTTTCACAGTCTTTTTTTTTTTTTTTAAGGACAGAAACATGCCTTTTTAACTATGCAAAGTATGAGACAAATGTGGACTTTTTATTACCTAATATAATTTTGAGAATGGCTGAGTCCAGTGTTGGTGATCTCTTTGAATTGTACTCTGGTTACTATATATTTTTAAAATAACTGGCACTGCTCATTACAGCTAACTGCACAGGGGACAAATGCTATTTTTGCATAAAATAAATGGAAAAGTAATGATTTACCAGATTTCAGTCAGATTTCAGCAAGAACAATAACAACAAAATGGGCATAGTTAAGCAGGAATCTGGTCATAGTACAGCTCTTTATTATCATACTACAAAAATAAAATATGTTCAGCTAAGCAACAGTAAAAGTGTCAGAATTATCAGATGAATAAGGAGGTTCAGACTGTGGTTGACACTGTGTGAAAGACCATGAGACATCCCATAGTACATGTCCCTGTTGGAGAGGGACAAACAGAGGTCCAGTTTTCACATGCACTGCATAAAGAATGGTTCTTGGACAAATCACTTTAGGACTGAGCAAATGATGTATAGAAGATCATTTAGTATCAGCCGTAAGGTTGAGATGCAGTGCTCCCAACCACTGTGTATTTCATTTGGATGGTATCATCCTAGCTGAAAGCAACTCTTTTCTAGTGGGAGAAACAGCCTCAGTCAGGTTTGCTCATAGGAAAAATGTTGTCTTGCTGCCTGATACACTTCTTAATACAAATCAGAATTAAGGTAGCTTCTAGAGTGCCATGGCACATCTTTTCTGATCCCCTTCCCAGCCAGATTCTGATAAACAAGAATGTTGCATCATTATTTTGTCCAAGGAAGGCAGTTTGTGATTGAAATAGCATTAAACTGTGTAATTTTAAAGTGGTGTCTGACTTGCAGGAGCTGTAAACTGTACTTGGAAAGTGCTCAGAAACACCTTTCCTTCCTTTCCCCCCCCCCCCCCTTCTGTGTGTAGATAGAAGAGGATATTCAGGAAAGTCTACCAGTACTTTTTATTACAAACTGGATGTGGCATGTCCTTTATTCTTGTTTGGTTTTGTCAGTTTTTGCCACTCTCTCATTGCAGGTTTTTCTACATGTGTGAACAATGGATGTATTGTTATTTTAGTCTCTGGTGCTGGCACCAAATCAGAATTAACAGGCAGAAAAAGTTTGGGTCAACACAAAACCAATTGTATTTTTTTAAAGTACAAGGGGATCAGAGAAGGAAACACAACTGTTTTACTGAGTTCGAAACAAACTTTTCCATTTTTTTTTTGTTGGTGTTACTGAAAGCAATAACCTCTCAGTAGGACACCTGTACACTTTTCTTAAGTTCAATTATTAACTCTGGTGGTTTGAAAATACTTTTATCCCACTACTCTCTCTGGCTTATTTGGTTTGGAAGTTAAACAGAGGATTGCCATTACTGTGCTCCTGAAATGTATTTAAGAGATCATTCAAAAGGGAATGGCTTCCACAGCACAAAAGATGCTTTTCCCTGCATGCACCACCCCCAGTACACCTGTGGCTTTGTGGCTGGAATCCTTAAAGGATTCAAGACTTGTGTTACATCCAATTTCTGAGGAGCACAAAAGAGGAAATTTTACTCAAGTCTGCGGCATTTTAGAGAAGTGCCATGGTTACACAGCATGCAGGGGTTGATGTCTCATTTTGCTGATTTTGTAGAACAATTCAGAACATCTAAATTGGGAATCAAAATAACTGCAGAAGCACAGGGCTCTGAGTGGTCTCTGAGGAATGCCTCTAGTGACTAGTCCATCCACTGACTACTGCAGAGAGAACCCACACTCGTCTGGTAGGCATCTTAAGTTAGCTGGCTTTGGGTTGAACATACCCCTAAAAATCCCTCTGTGAATCTAATATGAACACGCTATGCTATCTTGAAGTGTGGTAATAAAACCTTTGAATAATTAAACATTATGGCTTTGTTTATTCTCAAATGTTTTCTTAGGCTAATACAATTTTCTGAATTCACAAATATTTTCAGGATGAAAGAAATACACTTTGTATAAATAAATCATGGGCAAAAGTAAATTAAATTAAAAAAGAAACACCCAACAACAATGCAGACTCTGTTTTTCCTGCTTCCATATTGCTACCTTGAACATAAGCATTTGTGCTTCATGCCTTTCACTGACAATTTTCTCTTTTTTTAGTGATCAGTTTTTGAGATTAGTGAGAGATTCTGGAATGGACAGTGGTTTCTGCTTGTTAGCTATCACCTGCTTTGCTCCCACGGTGCCACTACACGGCACAGCACCATTCAGTGTATGGACAAATGATGTCAAAACTAAATATAAAACCTGAATAGGAACACTTCAAAAATTTTTGTCTGTACTCTTGAAACCAATTACTTTTGAAGACCTTCTAAATAAAATGTTGACTTTGCACTTCATTTAAGGGCAGGCAGCCTATTCCAGAGAAGCCAACCCAGTTTGCTCCCTAATTTCTCACTCTCCGGACATATTTTATACAGCTTAAATAGCTGCTTTATTGGTGTGTGTTGCAGCTTTAAATTCCTCTGTCTCAGGCTGTTTTCAGGCACAACCATCTTGTGTTCTGCTCTGTGCAGATGGACTGTGCATGCATACGTACTCACACAGAGTTTCTACTTCTGTTCCTTTTTGCTGCTTTCAGTAAAGGTTCTGCAGATTAGAGGTGTGTCTTTCCTTTTTACGTAGGGGAATACTTAATGCTGGTTTGTTACTGGCAAAAAGCGAAAAGGAAAAATTAAAGTGACTCTTTGTGATAAATGAGCATACTCTTGAATTCATGGACCTAATCCTACCACTGCTATTGATGTAGACAGTCTTATTTAGGATAGTTGTCCCACATGAGGAGGATTCTTTCACATGGAAGGGATTTTAGAGTTTTAAAGTATTCCTGCAGGCAGTTGCTGCATTCTTAATGTGATCTTGTGAAAAGGGATTAGTGACCATTCTGTTTTATGTGTAGAACAGCCTACAAGCTGACCTCTGAATGGAGATGTTGGGGCTGGGAGAACACAGTAATATTCTGGATAAGGCTAGGAATTAGAATGTTAGAGAAATAAATTATGTTTCAATTCTGACCACATGTTTTGGAGTAAATTACTTATTTCATCAGACTGGTCATAAACTGATGATTCAGTCTTTTTTACTACAAACAGAATTCATTTATCCCTTCTCCTCAACAACATTCTATCAGTAATTTCCAACTTCTATTTACAAGAAGGTAGGGCAATTAAAATTCATACAAAATTTGTAAGAGTCTTGAGTTGCAGCTAGCAGTACCCAGATGAGTATGGAGTACAAGGGACATCTTGCTTTTGGGTATTCCATGAGAAATCAAGGTGTTTCTGTTCCTACTTAGCTCATGTGACAGTACTCTGCATGTGCAACATACCAGTGCTGACTAATTTGTAGCTAAACAGTTTTCCCTCTTACCATGATAGCATTCTATGATGATGGCTCTGCAGATAGATAAAAGTATACAAATATAGCAGTAAAACATAAGCAGCAGGTCTCCAAAGAGTCCTACACTTAGGTGTAAAACTTCATAATTATATATATTGGGAAGTACCATACCTTTATTAAACAGGCATTGGTCACCACTTGCTTTGGATCTACTATGTCCACCAACGGCTCCTTCATGGCAACATCCCTAATACAGGTCATGTCAAAGCCGTACACATTCTCCCACCCTGTCAAAGCAAATGGATGTGTCAAGATTAGCAGCAATAATAGAAAATATCTTTTCTCTCTCAGAGCATTTGAAAGAATTTCTACCATCCCCTAATGTTCAGATTTTCTCTTTAACTCTTTGCTCTCTGCCACAGTTGTCTATGTAATTACTATTTTACAGATAATGCAGGCAAAATAACCCATCACTGTACATCTTTGAACAAGTGGCCTTTGTTATTTGGTGTCTCCAAAACTGTGTTATGAGATTTGTCAATGATTATTGTGGCTTTAGACATTTGAGAGTTTGTCCAAAATCTTATAATTTTGGGTCTTTGGAATAGCTGGTAGGGTTATTCTATCCTTTCCTACACATTCTGGTTAATACTTTCTTTTTTTTTTTTTTTTAAATATATTCCTATTCAATCAGCAGTTTGCATGCTGTTTTGATTATTTAAGTAGTCTTATTTTCAGCAAGCAAATTACTGACAGGAGTAGAATTACAGGTGTGTTTCAATATTTGTGACATCCAAGTTTTGATCTGCATGTGCAACATGACAGAAAAGCAAAATGGAAAGAGACAAGGTGGTGGCACAGATAGTGAGGTGGAAATAACTGAAGAGACAGAGGTATGTAAAGTGAGGGGGGAAGGGAAATCAGATCTAAAATAAGAAAAATGTCTTAAAGGAAAACAATGTTTTAGAAGACAAAAATGAACCCAAACCCATTTTTCTTTAAATGATGAAAAAAACTCCCCAACTTGAGAAAATATATATTTTCAGTGAGAAAAGAAAAAGACTCAAGGTCTGGAAAGGAAAGGGTTCAAAAGCAAGGTGAAAGAACACATAAAGGATTTTAGGCCAAAATTACTTTGATTCCTTTATGGAACGGATGCCTCATACATCCTTTTGAATCAGTACATTTTGTAAGGAATTTAGCTGTCAAGGTCATCACATAATTGAGGAGAAAAATCTAGGCAGTGGTTGAGGAGGAGACATAATTCTCCCTGGCACCTTCAGAGACCTTTTGTCACCACCACACTGCACTGGGCTTGCTTTTGACCAAAACCGTCAGATATTACCAACTGGCAGTTCTGAGTATTAGTACTGATTTTGATCAGAGAAACAGCAAACTTTCTTTTCTTAGAGGAGTTGAGAGGCAAGGAATGAGGAGTTAGGCATTTTCATTCAAAGGTTGACTGAACCCACTAATTCAGCCCAGACTTTCATACATATCTTTGATTAATATAACTGCTTAGGAACTTTGTGATTTTTTTGGTCCCCTAATAGAAAATGCCTTTAAATGAAATTGTCTAGCTCAGAAAAAATAAATAAAAGCAAAAAAATAATTAAAAGGAATAGTGAAATAATGTAAAACTTATTCATTTCTTCACAACTATTATTTTCTTATGATCAAATAAATGGAAACTTGGGTGACCTGACGACAAGCTGAACATGAACCAGGACTATGATCTTGTAGTGATGAAAATGAACCACATGCAGAATATAAGGAGTGTACAGCAAAAATGGGTTTGCTTAGCCTGGGACAGCAAAGACTAATAGTAGGATCTAGTTGCTATCTGCTGCCACAGAAACAAAATAAAAATCAGATTCTCTTTTGGCGATGAGGGAATTAGGGCAACTTTCAGCGAGGAAAGGTTGATCTGGCTATTTCGAAACATGTTTACTTCTAAGGGTGCTTCACTCACAGAAGCTGTGGAATCCCCATCTCCTGACTGCAGGGCAAGGCACTGTGAGTTACTTGCTTTAACTGTGAAATCTGACCTGCTTGGAGCAGGAGCCCGGACTAGGTCACATGTAGAGGCTACTAACAACACCAGTTATTCAATGATACTTCAAAGAAACCCTCCCAACATTTTAAAAGCAAGGGAAAAGTCTAGTTAATGCACCTATGAAGTATAAAAAATATTTTAGAACCCTTTTTAAACATAAAATTGAAATTTCTAAGCCTTATTTTTCATTTAAAAGTTCTCACATAAAATGTTCTAAAAAGTTAAAAAAGCACTGCAGGTTGTGGGGGTTTTTTTCTTGATGAGCTTATTAGGGAGATACAATTTTTTCTAAGTATATTTCTTCACATTTACAATTAATTTCCAACTTATTATTTTTCTGTTCTTGTTATGTTAAACACCAAACCAAGAACATGGATGACAACAGAGTATTACCAGTTTTCATGGCTGTTATGATAGATTATATATTTATCAAAACAACCACAAAGCTAAATCTTCTATAATCCACATTTTAAATACAGGAAGAGGTATTAATATAACTCTAAGCACAGTCTACATCAATCTATTCATCCATCTTTCCTTTCTGCACTTTGAATTACTGCAAGTTTCCTGAGTTTATCAGCAGAATATTATCTTCTCAATGTTCACTTTTATATTGGAATTCTGGAATGATCAGTGTGATTTCTTGGCTTTTGCAGCCCTTTGCCAATGAAGAGAGTACAGTAAGCCACTATAAATCAAGTATTTTAGGGAAATAACCATAGAAAAGTGTTACTCACAGTGAATTTTGAAGTCCTTGTACTGTCTGTCTTCAATTGCTACCACGTACAAAGCAGCTCGGTCTGGAAACATTAGCCCTCCAGGTTTCTGTTGATGAATTTTGGGGAAATGGATCTCGTAATCTATTCACCTGACAAAGACATCACATTTTGAACTGCACATACGAAAACCAGACAAGCACCCCTTGCATGCCTTTATTGTTTTCCTTCAGATTGTCACACCAGCTTTAATCTCAGCAACTCTTGCAGCCTGTAGCAATGTCATTAGGTAGTGTCTATTCAAATTTCACCAGCCAGCAGCTAATCAAAAGCAAAGCTCTTTCACTGAGATTCCCTTTGTTACCTTAAAGCCTAAGAAATGGCAATTGGAGATGTAACTGTGCTGTTCTGGTGACAGTAGGAAAATGAAGGCTTGTAGTCAGCAAATATATGACACTTGCTCCAGCAAGGAGTAGGACATGCAGAGCACCTACCAGCCACTTGTCTCGTGCGAAGATGACTGTGTTTAACATTGACTCATAGAACAGACAGTAACCCATCCACTCGCTGATGATGATGTCTACTTGATCCACAGGTAATTCAACTTCTTCCACTTTACCTTTAAATATTGTGATTACTGAAAAGAGAATCCAAAGAAATATGTTTCACATAATAAAACACCTGAATACTTTGCTGGTGAATGTCATGCTGACCTTTTCAATATGATTCTCTTCTTGAATGTCTGTAGATAAGGGGTGACTCCATGTGACTCAGTGGATTTTAAATTATTTTAAAACTACTTGCAGTAAGTATAAGAAACAGAAGTTATAGTATCAATATAAAAGGGAAAAAAAAAATCAAAAACCAATGTCCAAAGAAAAAACTCCCATGTCTAAAAAAGAACAGAAAAACAGGCCTTACCTGGTTACCTGCATGATCTCATTTTACATGCCCTTTGGAATTTGGAAGATTTCTAGACCATTGACCAAGTAATGCAAAGAATCCACCTAGAATCCTTTAAACATCCCTGCAAGTTTACACACACATGATCTTATCACTGAGATATTAGAGATTTATTGAACTAGGATCTAATTCTCAAATATTTTCAAATGTGATGATGGCTTCACAGTGAGGAAAACTAGGGATTATTCCTTCCAGGAATTCTGGGGAGCTGACTCAACTAAGAAAGTTGTATCTAGCCTGACAGTACACACGCAAGAACAATTTACAAATGGTTCTCTCATGAAAAACATTTTTCATTCCTTTCTGTTTCATGATTGGGTCCTTCATATCTGAGTCTTCTATCTGGTTTAGATGCACACAACTTGTCAGAGTTACTTAAAGTGATTGCTGAAAAACATTGCTGTCAAGTATTTTGTCACAAAATAAGTTTCAAGGAAATTAGAAAGGTTGCTAGGAGTTTGATATAGAGGAATGCCAGATCCTCGGAGACACTATTACAACACAGCACATTAAATTACTGGCAATATTGTATACTACTTACAGGATACTGGTTATGCCCTGCAAAAGCAAATCAATGAGTAAGGAAAGAACTCTTTGATACTAGAACAGATATCTTGCTTAAGGGAAAATTAAATGGTGGTCCATATTCAGCTCATTTGTAACAAATAATTTTGGTTTTGGACAAATGACACAAGTCACCAATCATTCCTGCTTTTTTAAAAATACATTTCCTATTTACAAATGTATTTTAAGCTTGTGATAAATAATTTTCAGCTTGTGTTTCTCTGCTATTTACTTTGTTTGTTTCAGTGGTTAAAGTCTCATGGTTCTGGATTCTTCCTTGACAGGGCAGAAGATGCACTTGAAATTTAGGAGTAAATTGAATAGGGAATATGTTACTTTCCATTACCAATTGATAAGACTACTCTATTACTCTTAATTAATGGCAATTTTTATTGATGAAATGGTCAACATTCAGTTTGGGACAGATGAAGGTAATTTAATTTAGCTAGATTATCTGGTTAAGAGTGAAAGTGTGGGCTGAATGATTTTTAGAACTCAGCTCAAGAAAAAATGAGGTTTGTCTTTCTCAAGTACATGTAGTACTAGTGTGACTCTAACCAGATGTGCCCACTTTATTTGCATAGCAAACTTGTAATCCAAACTGTCTCTGTAAGAGATTTGCAACACTGATTCAGACTGGTAACACAAAGTATCAGCTGGTAAGAGCAACCTCATTGGAAAAGAGCAGAGTTCTCTTCTCCTTACCATTCTTTAAACTCCTTTCTTGCACAGTTAGTAGCTCAACAGTTCATCTGTTGTTATACTGAACACTATTCATGTCTATAAACTCCAGCCTTGAATTCTCTTTAGTTCTCATTTCTCACAAGAACTTTCACTGCCACAATTCTTTTGGAGTGAATTTTAGCAGTGTTGGCAGCTGCCACAGTGACACACCTGCAGATTTTCAAGCCCTCTGTTTACACCTAGAACAGTCACAGTGTAAGCAGCACCAGCAGCACAAGGTTCCTCCCACCTCCCTTCACTTTGATGAAACATCTTCGTAAGGCATCATGTGGGAACAGATTGTGCTGTCCCCAGCTGGATTGCATCTGTTCTGGAATCAGGGGCTTTTCTCCTGGTTCAGCCCCTTTTGCTGACTCTGCATTTCTCCAAACATTTAGTGGAAACAAAGAAAAATTTCCATGAGCTACAAAATCCTTTGGCTCAGTACCTGGCTGCATTAAAATAAAAGTGAATGCGGGTCAGTGTAGAGTGTGAAAGTGTAAATGTTAGTTCAGGTGTGTAATTTGTTTGTACTGGAGACCAAACTGCAGTCATGCAGGCTGCTGAACCTGTCCAGGCAAGTCACCTGACCAAGGGGAGCAGTGTCTGCTTCTTCCTCCACAGTTTGTTAGTGACTGGCTCCCTGTAGAAACAGGAGGAAGAAGCAGAGATAAATACCTTCTGTAACCTCTGGAGCACACTGGAACCTTCTAATTCATTCTGACAATGATCCCTCTACAGATAATTCCTGTTGCTGGAAATCCAAATGCAAATCGATTGGTGGTATGCTATTTTTGTTGCTATCTGATCATAGCCATTCCAGGAATATATGGGCCTTGCACCAAAGGTGCAGAACAACTAAGATAAGCTTACAGCTCATTGCTTTAGTGCCTTCTCTCTACAGTGGAGAGGAGTATTTTGTGATCCTTTGCTTCCTTCTTTTCCTGAACCAAAAGTTGCATATGCTGGCTGGCCTTTTATATCCTGTGTCACTGCTGTTTCACACCACACCACACCACTGGAATATCCATGCTGTACAGTAAATTCTCCTCCCAAAGAGCTCCGGGTTAGTCAGAAACTGCCAGTGACAGCAATAAAAATGAGAGCAGCTCTAAAGCAGAACAGAAATACCTTCCTGCGCATGTGCGAGCAGAGCACGAGGGCAGACACAGCTAAAAGTGGGGGCACACGGTACAGCCCAGCCAGCTAAGACCTGACCTGCTTTGCAGCAAAGGCAAGCTCTTCACGAAGAGCACTTTTAAACAGGAGCTGTCTCACAGCCTCAGTTTAAAAAAGGCTGGGTTTTTAGGTTGTTACAAAGATATCTTGTCTACTGTTACTTGGAGGAGGACTGAAGACATGAAATAGAGCTTCTTGGAGATTATTTTGTGCTAAGAATTTTCAGTAGGTTGGGGATATTTTTAGTGAGGGTTTGGAGGTTTTTTGGTTTGGTTGTGTTTTGTTTTGTTTTGTTTTTTAATTCAGAGTTTCCACATCCCTGGAAACTTCATCAGCTTTCTTTTCAAGAAAAAAGTTTTCTATGATACTTTTATTTTGAGAACTGAATATTTTCCATAGTGTGTGTGCTTCAATATGTTTAAAAAAAAAGAAATATTTTTAAAGCTGAAAGTCAGAAATCTTAATGCAAAATCTATATTGCTATAGAATGCTTTTTTACTTTGAACCTTATTTCAATTTGAATGTCAGTGTATATGTGTGTTGATTTTATTTAAGAGATAAGGTAGAATTCATATGGCAGAATTAATTTGAAAAGTTCAGCACTAATATGTGGTCTTCCATCTGCTTTGCTAAACCAAACTGCCTGTTGATAAGTCCTATTTGCTTCTATTGCATGTGAGCCTAAAAGTAAATGTGGAAGTAAGAGTAATTCCTGTGAAGAATTGTTGTAGTGCCTAGAATGAAGTGCTTGGTTTTGTATTTACATAAGTAAATTCTGCAAAACTATCATTTACATATAAAGCACACAACATAAATTAATCAGAAAAAGCAAAACAGTTATCTTCTCTTTTTCCTGAAGAAAAAAATATTTATATATGCCTTACTGTTGTCCAAGTGGTTGGCCTTGATAATTTTTTCTGAGTAGTCTGATATACTTGAGCATTCAATCTAGGAAAAAAAGAAAATAAGAAAAGCAAGAGGAAGATAAATGCCTATGTTAAAGATGTCAGCTATGTGAATAAAAACAGTGTCTACTAAAGGCAGAAAAGACTCTATAGAGCATGTGACCATTGATAAAAAGTAAATCAAACCTGTGTGTGGAGAACCACAACCAATGATACCCTAATATTTAAACTGCAGTCTGTATATGAATTAAAGTGGCTCCTACAGAAAAGATTGCTTTTAAAACTGTTGAAATGAGAAAGGGGTGG
>JAOXXN010000174.1:87154-98999 GCA_026770055.1 Myrmophylax atrothorax | reverse complement strand
TACTACCCTGCAATGACTGTGGGCTGCTTATCTTCACTGAAACATCAACTCTCCAGTATCTAAGTCACCCAGTGCTTCTGCATGTTTCAAGGCCACCTGGTTCTGAGGGTCTGTTGGACAGAACTTCCTGCCTCTCATCTACAATGAGGACACTGACCCTGTTCTATAGGCAGAGATCTGCACGTGGATCAAGAGTCTCCGTCCTGCTAACAGAAGTCACAAGTTCCAGCCTTCACCATCAGAGGAGTCTCCACTTCCAATCCTGGTAAATACAGACTCTTATTGCCCTTCCTTTCAGTACAGTTGGGCACTTAGGCTCTTGCACCTTGAGGGTCTCAGAGAAGATCCAGTCAGTCTCTTCCTCATGTTCCTAAAGCTCCTTAGTCTGTCAGCCTCTTTTAGTAGCATCTTTACTTGTTGACACAGATCCTCTACCGGTGCACACCTTCTGTAGGACGGGAGGAAACCTCCTACTGCCGAGCCTCAGCAAGAGGCTCCAAGTACTCCCTGCACTCCCTGACACCTACGTGGCTGTATCATTCCATCAGATCAACCTGATTTGAGGTCTCTGACTGTGTCTTCGGAATTTCTATTGTGTCTCCTTCCCACTCCTTGTTCTGCAATTTGTGAAAAGTACCATTGATTCATTTCACATGGCTACTTTTTTTTGCATCCTAGTCTAAAAGATCCTGTCCTCCTGGATATACTAATATCAGTGGTGCAAGTTATCAGTGGCTTCTTTAAAACTAGTCTACACTAAACTTTTTGAAGGTAAATATGGTCCACTGTGCATTTTGAATTCTTTCCAGGAGTGTATTTACTGGAGGTGATTGAGCTTAATGTTCCCATCAATGAAGTCTATGCATTCAGAAATTCAAATAACATGCCAGGACTCAAGAACATACTTGGTTTCTCATGTCAGTTGAGTAGCTGTTCTGCCAATATCTGTGCTCAAATATGCAAGAGAACAAAAGACCTAACTTAGCAATAAGGTAGTTTCCTTGTGTGTTTGGGTTGGTTTGCAGCCTTCATAAATGCGCTAAACTGATGCACTTGTGAAGCTCATCCCTGTACAGACAGCTACTATAAGCCCTGGGGAGAACTCCTGTGTAAGAATCTAAGTGGGACAGAGGTTTTGAGTACAGGTCTCTAGAGACGTGGGTACTATCTTTGGCACTTAACCAGATTATACATTCATCTGAGGAAAGGCAGAAGGATATAATCATAGGCAAGTGGGATGGGAATAAATAAGTAATAAATCAAAGAAAACATAATAATTATTATTGTTATCATTATTACCATATTGTTATTTAATAATTGCTGAAATAAAAATAACCATTACCTCATGAATTCCAAAGTGAGCATAGGAATCAAAGTAATAATCCCTGGATGTCATCTCTTCTGGATTGATGAGCTTTGCCATCTTGCCTCGGCCTGGACAGCTTGGTTGCAATGGAACATGTATGACAGATTGAACTGGCTTTGGAACAACAGTAGGCTGTGGAGGCTGGGATGGAATGGGGCAAACCTAGGAGGACATGAAATATCATTAGGAAGCATTATTAAAAGAAAATATTTCTCTCTATGTATAGCATAGGGATATTATTTAAATATCTAGGATATAGCAAGTTCAAAGATATCAGGAGTGTAAGTAAAATTTAGGCTACCTTCTGTTCCTGGATCTTTAACTTATTTGCTCTATCTTGGAAAATTCCCTTACTGGATTTTTCCTTGATGTTTCTCTGCAGATACATAAATTAGTGCAGAGTAATGGCAAACTATTGGTGTTGGCTGAAGTGGGTGACTGCAAACATTGACACAAGGCAGTGAAGAGCTAGGTTTTCTCCTTTAGTGTTGAATTCTGTCAAACTGCCACAGCTTTGTGAGAGGAAAGTTGTAATAAATAAATAGTTCCCCTGCAAAGAAGAGCTCATAATCAAAGAATCTTGAACTCAGTGTTGGCAACAAGGAGGACAGAATTCACAACTGATTTTTAATTGTCAGGTAATATACCTGTCTGTATTGATGAGGCAGGGTTGAGAATGCTCACAATGTGTGAAAGTCCCTGACACTATCTGAAAGTCTCTCACCATGTCCAGAAAGCACTGTAGGGGGCTGTGTGGAATATGTGATCTCTTAATATAATTTCCTGATGTTGGAAGATGTGAGAGTCATGTGTTATCAACACACTACAGCACACTGCACTCAATTTTTCGTTGTGTACTGAACCTCCAATACCACCATTTCAATAGACACAGAATGCTCAGATCCATTTGACTCAAATTTGATGACAGTAGCATGTAAGACAGAAGACAGAATGTTTTGCAAACATGAGATAAAACAGACTGTGGTCTGGCCAATGTGTGTATCTACATCTTTGATCCCTGGCTTGAAGCAAAATGCTGAAAACTGGGAATGACTGAGCAATATTATACAGCCCCATGTATGCACTAAGTCACCGCAAATTATGGCTCAACAACTTCACACATTAAGGTCAATCCCACTTAAAATATGTCATCTCCTCTTGTACTTTTTTTTTATAAGACTCAGTAGTTTCCCAGTGGGGACCAGAGCTGCCTGAGCCTCTCCTAGAGACTTCCATAAAGTTCACTCTATCTCCTATAGCTTGATATTTTGAGATAGCAATCCGTTTTTCTCTCCCTGAATAGCATCAATTAGCCTGGTTTGGTTTGCTTCAATGTAAAAACACAACAAAAACCACACCCACATTTTCTCCCTGTTCATTCGAACATTTAAATGTGTAATTTTTCATGGTTTTTTGGTCTATCTGTGAAAAATGAATACTAGTGGTTTATGTTCCTGTAACACTTTTCATTCCCAAAGATCCAGAAGTGCTTTATTTATACATCTTTTCTACTTCTGACATTTTTTAACTCATCACCTCACCCAGTTCATCTCACCCAGTTCACCTCCCACGCAGAATACAATTGCTCCCAATTGGTGTTTGCATTTCTATCTTGTCTAGTTTCAAAAATGTCCATCTGCATTCATTTCCCTTAAGACACTGCTTCATTGCCTGTTCACTGACACCAGAAACACCCTGATAACTGATTCTGTCAAAGTGTTGCTTGTAATATTCAGCCCTTCAAAATACAATCCGGCTACTTTTAATGATATACTTGAGGGTATATCCTAACTTTTTTCTCCATTGGTGTACACACTATGTAATTTTTGCAGTTACCTTGCTCAGGAGCACTTTCTGTATTTGTCTGCTGGATTACAAAGACTTAAACTGTGGATATTTGGAATTTTGGTTTAGTAAAATCTGAACTCTAAGGTCTTACACTTTTCTCCTAAATCTTGGCCTTTGCATCATTTTAAAAGCAAAATACATAAACTTATATAAATTACAAAATAAAAGTATTTAGAACAGTCACTGCATGCTTATTTCTGTTCCTGTCTTAGGTAAGAAGATCTCCAGACACAAAATAGTACATCAGAGGCAATTGCTTAAAAGCTGTGTACTGGAGAGAAGATATATCAGTTTTTGTAAATGAAACCAAGGAGGTTTTAGCATTTCTGTTGCTGCCAAACTGCAAATTTAAATATGGTCTGCTGTACAACAGAAAGCATTTTCTACAGGAAAAGAGGCCAGTCTTGAAGGCAAATCTGTCTGGGTCTCGGGCAGTATCAGTTCTGCTCCTGGCTGCGTGGAAGGGTCTAGACAGGGTTGTGAGAACAAGGCTTATTCTGACTAAAGAGACAAAATGAAATTAAACCCAGCAACTTAGGCTAGGAAAGTTATCTGAATGATTTTGTTTCCTGTAAAAGAATTAACATCATTATTCCATAGTCTGCAAGACTGCTGAATTCTGCTACAGCCAAGGACTGGCAAGATAACTTTTATTAAGCCTCTGGGGCAGTATAACCCCTTGGACTCACAGTACTTTACAGGTTTATCTGAAATACCTGAAGACTTACTGGTCTCAACTGTCCATCTGCATCTCTACCAGAAAGAACATATTCCATGTAGCGGAAGTAGAAGTCTAATATGTTGGCTCCTCAACTGCTTTAGTTTTAGCCAAGCAGCCTGGGCTACATTGATGTGTTGCTGGTGGTTGTGCGACAACATTATGTTGTAAATACCATTAGGTCATACACTGTCCATCCTGTGTTATGGGCATCACAGCCTCATGCAGAAGGGCTCAAAGAAAACTGAGTGGGGGTGGTGAACTTCTCAGCCAGCAGCACTGTCATGGGGACCTTCTATCAGCAGCTTCATTTCTGTTTTAGGCATATTAACATAATACAGGCCTTTTGAATTAAAATGATATAATTTTTTTGCAGCATGTGTAATACCTACTGGTAAAAACTCTGTGTAATTCTGTAATTCTGGAACACAAAGACAAGGTCACAATTACTTGAATAATTTTGTGAGTGGGGCTCAGAAAATCCCTCTGTCAAAAACTTGCTACAGACTCAGTGAACAATTTCAGTCAAGAGTAACTCATGTCCTATGATAACGAATATCTGCAGAAAACTTACAAACACAGTGGACAATTACAGATTAAAGAAATGTAACAAAAGGTATTGTTTGCATCAGAAGCAATAAGTCTTCAGGTGTGCAGCTCTGTGACTGTTAACTAGAAATAGCTAGGCTTTTAGGGATATGATATAACTGCTTTAGGAGAAAACAATCCTCCAAGAGAAAAGCTATCAAGGAAAGACAACTTCCTGTATTCTTTCCAGAACTGAAAAGAATCCTTGATATGATTTACAAGCTTAGCACATATATATCTTGTACTTGAGAAATAACTCATCTTTTGAATTACTCCTGAAAAGGCAAAGCATCTGGGCTGGGGGCAAACCTCACATCAGTGTAAAGAATCTATTAAATTCTCTGAAGAACACGTATATGGATTCTGGCCAGCTGTACATACTTCCAGAATAGTGGCCACTGCTAATGCAGATGAAGTCTTAAAGAACCTAAGCAGCTGCCTCAGAATTCATTCATCACTGTGCTAAACATGCAGCCCTCTATTTTTTTGTCTCCCATTTGCTACCGAAGGTAGAGTTGGAGGGTCTGAAGGATCCGGTAAGCAATATTTTTCTACCACTGCTATTGGACTTAAGTTCTACTGCTCTGTACCATTTCAAGTTTAAATCAAAATAAATTAGGGAAATACTTTCCTACATGTAAAAATTAAATAAAGTTTCTTTCCTATTTATTTGTAAATAAGATTGGTGCATTACAGATGCATCAAATGTACTAGCACAGGACTGGTTTTTAAAAAAAACTTTAAATTCTTCCAAAAGGCAAGATTCATAACTCTCATTCATTTTTCAAAACCTCACTCTAAACATCTTGACATAGGTTTCTAAAACACATATATGCACCTCAGTGACAGATGTGACTTTCAGATATAGTTGCCCATGTGCATCCATGGATACAGTTGAAATTCTTTTTTAATAACCAGACCAATTCAACATGGACTTACAAGGTTGTCTGGGTTTGAAATTCCCAAAATACACAAGATAACTGGGTATTGAAAAACCATGGGCTATTTTTGTAAATCTGAGCCTTTTAAATATATCCATCTGTCTACAGAGAGGCAAGATTCTGAAATATGCACAACTCATTTTAGGAGGTTTGTGACAAAAGCTGTGGTGTGTAGAGTAAAAATAAACTTGAATTTCAATTCTCCTTTCTCTATATTACTATGGAGACACAGGGCTGGAGGTTAAAATTCCAATCTTTGTAAAACTGTTGTTCAAGCTTCAGTGCTATATTCTTGGCAAAACCTTAGTTATTTATGACATTTAATATGTTATTTTATGGCTTTTAAAAGGTTAACAGTACCTTCCGCCTCTAACTGCTTACCTTTCCATTAAGAAACTAATAAAGTATGGAATTATAGTTTAACATGATTCAATTTCAGCATTGTCTTCCTTTTAAACAAATGGTTTTATCATATCTAAATGTTGATTGTGTTTGGGTTTTTTTGCTAGATATCTTTCTGTGTCAGAACTACTAGAATAGAAAATGCCTAGCACTATTTTCATTAGTCTGAATTTAATGATGAACACCTTTAGTGTGCAAGAGATTATCAACTGATATGCAATCACCACAGACATTCCAAAAATACAGCTCCTTCCCGCTGTGTTTATAAAGGCATAGCCAAATATAAGAAATATTTTATATTCTTCTGCCAAATTTTATGCTTCTATGATAACTTCTTGGAAGTCATTATACAATGGTACAGGTTAAACCCTCTCTTGACTCCCTTATCTTGTATTGTTTTAAAGTAAGTCTTTGTCCAAGGCTTATCTTAAATGATCTTTGGATTAAGCAGAGAATCTAGTCCATTATCAGAGAAATTTTAACCTGTTTTTCGAGGAAATGAAGCTCCTATAGTATCTTGTCTGTGTCTCTCATTGATAACTTTTGAGTTTGTCGGACCTAGTCTAATTTGACAGAAGAATGGAAATATCAACCACATTCATATTTTTACACATTTCTTAAAAGCCAGAAATTAGGTATAAGAATAACTGATTTGATAATCACTAAAATTGAAGCAGCTAGATTTCAGTTGTCATGTTTTCTACTTGCTCTAGGTTTATTAAGTGTTACAGTTGTAATGTGCAGCCTCCACACTAACCGTGCTGGATGATCAATAGTGGAGGGGTAGGAAGAAGACTAGGCATTTCTCAGAACTAAACTGGGAGGTGAGGGCATAAGGAGCACATACTTGTAGGAAATAAGGTTTTGTTCACTCCTCTACTCATGAAAAAACCTTTTTATGCTGAAGACGTGAAGTTCACAAGGAGCGAAAAACAGCCAAAAATCAAGGGGTTCAACAGAGACCAGATGAGACAGACATTCAACTGCAGACAGACGTAACTCCTTGGAAACAGGGATGTCATATGTGCCTGTATTGGGTACATGTTTTCAGGAAGTAGGGCCTTCAAAGATCTGTAAAGAATGTTTGCTTAGTGAAAGCTTTATGCTGTGATGTCTCAAATTCAGGATAAAATAGCCAGCTCTTCAGCAGCTATAAACCCACTTTCTGCTTGCTGAAAATTAGGCTCAGTCTGTTTTAACTTGCAGATACCTCTGAGTTCAAGGCAACTGCAAATCTCTCTAAGCTCTAAAACTGCTAATCTAGTCAGATAGACTCTGTAATAAAGAGAGAACTGATTCTTAGAAGTTTGCTTTGTAGTTACCCCTTTTACTGATTCTTAAAAGTTTGCTCTGAAGTGGCAAATCTCTGAACTTCTGCATGGAGTATCTAAAATGCCAGATCAACCTGTCATAGACAGACCTGTCCATTTGTTATCAGCAGGAAATTCACTGTCATTTTTACAGACAAATATAGCTTAAGAGTACATCACAACTGCTACATCATATCCCTAAGGTAATGGTGAGAGTAAAAATATTGTGAAAACACTGCCTTAAATGTACAAATCCTCAAAAAGTCAAAGTAGAAGATGCAAGCAGGTCTTCAGTACAATGAAGGCATTGCTGGAATATTGAGGCAGAAATAACAGCAAGTAGCAAGGAGGAATGTAAAGATCACAAAGGTTTGCAAAGTAGTTACTTACGGTTTAAAAGTTAAAAAGGAAATTAAATGTGTGAATTCCAAGACTGGAGTTGTGATACTTTTGTAGATTCGACACAAGGTACTACATACTGTCAAGATTTTTAATGGGGACTATCTATTTCAGAAAACCAGAATTTTCATAGTGACAGATCACAAATTAAGGAAACAAGTTTCCAGTTGGGTATATAGGAATAATTCTTCTCCCTAATAGAGGTTAAGCACTGAAATAAATGCTTGAGAATCTGTGGTGTCTCCAAGCCTTGTAGATTGAAAAGCTCATCTGGAAAAGGTCCCTTACCAGCCTGATCTGCCACAAAGTCAACTTTTATCTGAGCAGGATGCTGGACTAGGAGACCTCCAGAGGTTCTTTCCACCCATATTATTCTATGATATGGAGACATAAACAGTTATGTTTGTACTATGTGGGACATAAAGGTGGCAAGGTTTATAAACCTGAGCCTAGTGTAGATTGTGGGGTGAGTTATAAATTTGGGTAAATAGATTTGTACATGCAATATGAGCAGAACATGTTTCCATGAGACTAAAGAATGAACACTATAAGAACAGGAGGACATGACACTCAGGAATTAAAAGCTTTTAAAGCTACATGTCACAGAACTGGACTGAGGTAACAGGACAAAATGTAAGAATGGGAGTGATATTAAGTATCTCTAGCATTTATAACAGTCTGAGCCATTCTAGATCATTCTATGTGCCAGTGCAGGGAATTAAAATGGCCTTCATCCAACTTGTTCTCATGACTGCTTAGTGTACAGTGCAGCTGGGGGGAAAAAAGTGACAAATTTTAGTTATACATGTTGGCATTGAACTGAAGTTGTGTTCCTTTTAATAAAGATGGAGATTTTGCAATGTATGTAGTGTAGAAGGTCCTGTGCAGAGAATAAACAGTTCTAGTTCAGCACAGAAGGAATATGACAGAAATGTATTACTATTAACTGAAAATTACTCTTCGCAAAGCACCTTATGAAAATATAGCAAAGTATTATTTTAAAAGTGCTGAGAGGTACCTTTCTTTAGGAGGAGGTTTCATTTTTGTTATCTTTGGATTGTGATAGATCTAATATCTAATATTGTTTTAGATATAACATCATGGGATTAACTGCAACACCTTATGGTTTACAAGATGTCTGTTAAAAGGAACAGCTGGAGAAATGTCTTGTGCTTTCTCAGCTGTACTCTGTGGTGTTGAGCAGATGGTATATCATTAGACTCTGTTGCCCATCTGTTTGTCTGAAGCCCCTTAAGCCTCCTGAAGAGTGAGCTAAGTTGCACAGTGAGGAGGTTCTCAAGTGCTGGCTAAAGTCTCAAACCCGTTTCTACTAAAAAGAGTTTCACAACTTCAGCTCAACGGGGGATCGTGTTTTAGAAGCGTTGCCCTCTGGTGGATAATATTAAAAGTGAACTACACCTGGCAGATGGCCATTCTCTGTTTCTTGGGGTAGAGACTTAAGTTAACTGCAATTAATAATCTGGAAATGGATATTCATGTATAACCATGCTGCTCCCTCCATATATACAGCATATGGATTTGTAGTAGTGTGATGGTCTCTGTCATGTGAGTCAAGAACCTGAGAAACGGAAAACTAAACAGAGGGGAATTTAAAATAAATAAATAAACTTGTGATGATAGTGGCTAGATGTCCTGTGGTTTTGTTTCCATTCCTCACTCAGGGCTACGGTGTTTCTGAGGGACATTCCAGACTTCTCAGCCTTTTCCTGACTCAGTACCATATATCAAGACAGCTAGGAAGAGCATACTTCATAATAGAGCTCTTGTGAATTAGGTACCTTGCTAAGAAGTGTGGGCTCTTTGGTAGTTGTATGGTACAGCAGCCTTTCTCCTGTTCAAGAATCCCATCTGAAAAGCTGACTCTGGTGTGGGGATCACAGAGCAGCACAAACTGCAACGAACAGCTTCACAAAGCCGGTATCTCTTGCAGGTTGAAGCTTCTGGACTCACACAGATTTACAGCTATGTCTGACATGGAAACACACAAAGTCCCTGCTTTCCACTAGAGCATCCTGACCCTTTTAAAGGATTCATTAAAGGCAAATAATGAAAAAAAAAAACCCCTTCCTACCTTCCTATCATTTTAAGACTCTCCTTTTTTGACTAAAGAAAGTGAGAATTTAATTTAATTTCAGTCTTTATTCATTTGGTAGAAGCTGAGTCAGAAATGAAAAACAGGAAGGTGCCTTAATGGATGGTGCTCAGTCTATCAGTGCTGGCTAAGTGAAATTCTCATATCATCATGGGAATTCAGAATTTAAAACTGAGGCCAACCTGTGAGAGTTAAGGTATTACTTATATAAAAATTTGAAGTGCCTTTAATACCTAAAATAGCCAATAAAGGCCAGGGTGCACTTAAATTGACTGATCACCATGGAATACTTTCCCTCTTGCATCCAATTATCCATAAAAAAACAAGCAGTAGGTACAGACTATGTTGTATGTTTTTCTGCAACAGACTTTCCTTCTGAGATTTCTGGGTTTTGGGAGTTTTGACAGATTTGTTGTCTTTAAAGTGCTACATCCAAAACTCTCTAAAACAAAAGCAATCCAGATGCACAGATATAAGAAGGGGAAACAGCCTGTTGTTCTGACAGAGCTATTAGAATCTTAGCCTTTGTGGTTGTTCAGAGGGAAGTTTTGAGGTATGACTACTGCCTGTCTATTGTTGAAAGTGAAAAGAGGAAAAGCTGATAGCAGAATTTTCCATTTGAATTAGGCTACAGCCTCTGGGAAATAAAGAGCCTTTCCAAGTTTAGTGTCATTTTATTTCTGATTTGCCTTTTAGAGAGTTGCATAAGGCAAAGAAATATCTCTGCATTAATAAAATGCATCAGGTCTTCCAGATAATTTTAACATACTGGTCTCAAATTCACAGAACCTTTCAAACTCACAGAATCTTAAAAAAAAAAAAAGGTATCAGTTTCATTCCTGGACATTCATTGCAGAGTCACCTCTGTATTTGGCAGTGATGATGGTTAACATTAAATACTTACTACTTGCACTGATATTAATATTTAATGTCCCATCTGTCCTCTCTGGGCAAGCATTCTATACCATCAACAAATAACACACAGATATGGGGTGCTGTTCAGAGGCTGAACTCTCCCTACCACTTCCACTCAGGTTTGTCATGACAGAGTGAGAAGGTTGCAAAGGGGTCATATTGCTCAAACAGGACTGGCTTAAAAATACATTTGTTAAGACTGCCCCTTCTCCTTGTATTCTGCAATACAAGTAGTCAAACTTGCCTCTTTTTTTGAGATTGGATGCAAACCCTCAGTTTTCATAAAATCATAGAATGGATTGGGTTGGAAAAGACCTCCAAGATCATCAAGTCCAACCCTGGGTCCAACTCCCGTCTATTTACTAGATCATGTCACTCAGTGCCATGTCCAATCTCAGTTTAAAAACCTCCAGGGATGGGGAATCCACCACCTCTCTGGGCAACCCATTCCAATGCCTGATTACTCTCTCTGGAAAGAATTTTTTTCTGATATCCAACTTAAATTTCAGCTGGCAGAGCTTGAGCCCGTGCTCCCTTGCCCTACCATCTTCAGTGATTGCTTAGGAACACAACAACTCACTACATATGGCAAGAATCCCCTGGTCTCAACGAAATGCAAAGCAGAAAACAATCTCCGTTTCTGACAAAATAACTGCCAAGCATTTTGCATTATCCCATACAAGAACAGGGCAATTCCAACAATCGGTCAGCTGGCACATCTCCAGTGCCGGAAACCGAAATTCATAAGCACGCAAGGTGTTTTTCCTTTCAATTTATTTTACCAAGTACACCAACTCACTAAATTATAACTGATGAGGGATGAACCACCTAAATCCTTCCCATCTTGTTTTTAAACGGTACCAACAAGCAGCACAAGAACCGGCTTTTGGCTTTTTTTAATTTTGTCTGCCGAGGGAGGGGAGAGGGAGATGTTAAGTAATGGCTTTTCTGTACGAAGATGTATTTTGTACTGGCACTGCCTCAGCGAGGGCTCCACAGTTCTGTCCGAGGGCACGGCGGCAGCGGGGCAAGGCCGCGCAGCCCTCGGGGCGCAACCGGGGCAGGGCCGGGCGGCCGAAGGGGGCACGGGCAGAGCCCGGCGGGGCTCGGGACCGCTCCTCTGGGGTTCGGGACCGCTCCTCTGGGGTTCGGGACCGCTCCTCTGGGGCTCGGGCCCTCCGCCCCGAGCGCCCGGCCCGGGAGGAGCCGCGCCACGGCCTCCGCCAGCCCCAGCGGCCCCAGGCC
>JAOXXN010000174.1:66042-78594 GCA_026770055.1 Myrmophylax atrothorax | reverse complement strand
ATGCTCTGCAAGAGCTTAATAACTTTCTTCTGTTGTGGTGACCAAAATTGCACACAATATTCAAGGATTTTGTAAGTAAGAACATTAACAAATGTTTAGGGAACTGTGTGACTGAAATGAAACATAATCACAGTGTTAAGGCAGTCATTGAATTATTACATAGCATAGTCTTGCTCACTCAGAACAAAGGTTGTGTATTGCATTTGCATTTTACTTCTAAGAGGGGGAGTAGAGTAACTTTCTTGATTTGAAATAGTGTCAGTGTGACTGAGTATCCTTCGGTAATTCATTAAGTATCAGACTCTGGAACTACACTGGATAGTAATAGTTTTCTTAATGGTGATGGTATTTTGTAACTGCATTGAAGCAGCTAATTAAACCTAAATCTCAAGTTTAAAAGCCCACATAAAGGAAAGCTTCTCATAAGGCTGCCTCCTCGTTGCAGCTGGGACAGAGTTCATTTTCTTCTTAGTAGCTCATACAGTGCTGTGATTTGGATTCAGTATGAGAATAATGTTGGCAAGACTGTGACAAGATTGTTGCTGGGCAGTGCTTACTCTAAGGTGAGGACTTTTCAGTTTCTCGTGCTCTGCCAGCGAGGAGGTGCACCAGAAGCTGGGAGGCTGCATGGTGAGAACAGCTGACCCAAACTGGCCAAAGGGATATTCCATTAAACATCATGCTCAGTGTGTAAACTGGGGTGACATGACTGGGACCCACCCATCGCTGCTCAGGGGTGGGCTGGGCATCAGTCAGTGGGTGCCAAGAAACTATTGTGCATCAATTCTTTTTCCCAATCCCTCTCCATTTCACTGAAATCAGTATTACTAGTAATAGTATTAGTAGCATTGTTGTTATTATGATAGTTTTACTTTCTTTCAATTATTAAACTCTTCTTATTTCAACCCGTGAGCTTTACTTTTTTTTTTTTCCCCTTATTCTCCTCCCTACCTCCCCAGGGAGTGAGGGCAGTGAAGGATCAGTTGTGTGGTACTTATTTGCCAGCTGGGGTTAAACCACGACAGTCTGCTTAGTAATGGAGAAAGAAATATTAATCTTTCTTTAGACTATAAAGGCAATCATGTATACTTCTGAGACTAGTTCTCATTTAGGCCAGCATATATTAACCACCTTGTAAATTTATCCTAATAAAGTACACTTGCTCGTATTTGGCCATTAAATGTTATTTAGTTTTGTTTTACCTATTGTGCAAAATTTCATTGGAAGAAACTAATAACCCATCAATTCCAAGCTTGCAATATTTGTTCCCAAGAGGGCTGCAAATACTACAACTGACTTCAATATGTTTTCAGCAGTTATCTAAGAAAATGGAAATATATCTATCTCACACAACAGAGGTAATATCATTAGTTCAGTGGAATTACTCTTGCTCCATATTATACAAGGGAGATAAGGACCCATCTTTTAAATACAGTTAAGAAAGGGGTACAAGAAAGTATGCTCCTAACATTTTTATACAATCATGAAACAGAATGCTGAAAACTGTTCTGAAGCAAAACCACTGGTGATTCATCCTTCTAAATACAATTTTATATATAGATGTGAGCTGGTTTTGAATCTATATAAATCACAAATAATTCTGCTAAAATTGATGCATTTACATGAGGGTAAACCTGTCTTGAGCTTAGAATGCCTTTATTTCCTGTAGGCATGGTTACAATACTCAGATTTACCCGGTGGAAATAGGTCTTGCTAACATTAATACTTTTGTCTTCCCTTTTACAAAGCAACAAAGACACATTTTATGAGCACTAAGGAGCATTATTGGTTTCCTGTTAAGAAACAAACAGACCTAAAAGACAGAGGGATGGCACAGAGATTTTTTTTCTTCAATAAAATAATGGTACTGAGGCTGCAAGAATAGTTTCACATTTTCATGAAAATCTCACTGTAATAATTGCAAACACCTTCTTTACTTAAAATCCTTATCTACCTTTGTCTCCTCTTAAGTTTATCTGCTTAAACAAAAATTCTGTTAGATAACAGAACAGAAATTCCATGTGAAATATGGAGAAAACAGAAATATAAACCTATTAGCCTAGTTTTACAATTTTTAGGTTAACTTCATTAAAACTATATATACATTGTCACGAGACTAGTATTACTAGAAAAATCTAAGAAGCGTGAGATGGAGTTTGGCACTGGAGGCTTGAATTAATCTCTTGGTACTGAATAGGAAATTCTGATAGGTAGCAGGACTTATGCTTTGAACTGCCTGGAAAATTACAATCAGCTTTTTGATTTAATAGAATATAGATTCAGCAATGCAGATATTAATAGAAGGGTAATGTAGTTGAAAGAGCGAGCTAGGAAAATGATGATCTCAGTGTCAGGTTGAGCAATGACAATCTGACTGTGAGGCGAGGTGAGGTGAGAGCCAGAGTGAGTGCCTGAGGTGGAGTTGAGCTGCTGCTCAAAATCCTGACATGGAGACTGGTGAGGAATGTCGCATGTTGTTCAGGCTCCACACTTTGGAATGGTGATTGCAGCGGATTCCAGTGAGTGTGCAATGGTTTTCATCCAGTGAGTGGATGAAAACTTTCACTGTTGGTCTGTCTCACAGTATTGTAAATCCATTATTTGTGAGACTTACAATTGATTAACCATTTGTGAGACAATGCTGGTAAAGGCAAATTTCAGTGGAGAGTTTCAAGGAAGCTTTAAAATACACACCTTGATAACTAATTAAAAAAAGTCTTGGTTTTTTCCTATGTTGTGTTCTTTCTTCATTCACGATTGGTGGGGCTGAATCACAGGCCTAGAACTACACACTGTCTCCTCTCATTTCATAGCTGACTAACGTGTCAAAAAGCAGTGAATGTTGTTTTTATTCTTTCAGACAGAGAAATTGATATTTGCATTAGACCTTACCAGCTGTTGCAAAGCCCCCTATTTAGTCTTTCATTATTTACAGCCTTCAAATGGGTGAATTGATTCATGCTTTTGATGGCCTCCTGTTACGTCTTCCTGACATGTGTTGAATCTGGCAGTGGAACAAGCACATAGGCACCGAAAAGCAGGCCAAGGAAAATGTGGGTCTATTGCCCAGTGGAGATGTCTATTGCATCCATGGTGACAATGGATGTGGGAAATGCCAAGTTACTCAGTGTGTTCTTCACCTTGGCCTTTACTGGCAAGAACAGCCTTCAAGGAATCACAGTGTGATTCTGTGACTTTTTGGCAGTACATTTAAGAATGTATTTCTGTCATTCCTGTGCTTCTCTGTATTGTTCACTGTGTTTCCCCATCTCTCCTCTCCGTCCCTCCCTTTCCTTCCTTTTCACCCTCCCTTCTTTCTTCCCTCCTTGTTCACCTGCCTACCCACTTTACTGTCAGCCTTTATTCCCTCCATCCTTTTCATTTCCAGCTTCAAAAAAATAATTTCATTGTATCATTTGACCTGCAGTAAATTTGCAAACCACATTCCCTGTCCTGATTAAATACAGTATTTTCCACAATAGGATTTTTACTTGATGGTTCCTTCATGTTTTCCACTTCTAATCCCAGAAGTCTAAGAGATCATCAAACTTAGTCCAAGCTGCAAAAGATTTAGCTGAAATTTTAGTCTGCAACATATTTTCTTGCACAATAAAATATGTTCCCTGTTTTACTATTTTGCATTGATTCAAAGGAATCGACCCACAGTCACACTGTAAGCCAAAGAACCTGTATTAACACCGGTGGGAAGTGCACAGGGTCTGTGCCTTTCTAATGCAACTCCGCGGAAGTAAAATTTCAGCCAGCTTACATAGCAAATTTCACTAAGGCCAGTGTACATTCTGTGGTTAATTGCTACATATATTTTGGCTATATGTTTTTTCTAACTAGACAATGTTTACTGATTTAAGTCTCTAGGATAGATAGGTCTTTTGATTAATTTCTTACAACTATGAGACTGATTTTCTTCAAGGTTTTCTTTACCTAAAGCCCTGCATGGTTAAGTAAATCTGTGTTTTATGGGTTTACTGCCATTTGGCCAGAAACTCTTGTCTCTTGATTATCTATGTTAGAATACAGACAGGAAACATTTGTCTTTTCACAGGATTAAGGCCATTTTCTTACAAAAAAGTTCCAAATCTCTCTAAGCACATTACAATATAGTAATCTTCTGATTCAGCATCCTTGTTCTGCTTCAGGTTTGCAGAGGGTCTGCTGGACTTTATCAAACCAAATGGGACTGAAGGGTAATGATCACCCTTATATTTTTTTTAAGGCTGAACAATAAGCAGAGTATCCCTAACAACTACTGAACATCCCCTGCTCCCAGTAAATTCAGCTACTCCTAATTAAGTTTAAAATACCATGACTCCTAAGGAGACAGCTATATAGTAGGTCTCTCTTTCTAGGGAAAATAAATAAGAAACAACTAACCCAAAATACTGAAGTAAAATATGCCAGATACACAGCTGGGCTCAGTCACAAGGGATTTCTGCAGAATACTCTTTACTGACACTACCTGGCCATGTACATTTTATCAGTTAGCCTTCTGATAAGTTCTTTCAGTTATGAAAATATTCTTCCTTTCCATTGTCATCACAATTTCTGCAGAACCTTTAGTTAAAAGAGGGTAAGCAAGATATTATATAACACAATGGTCATAGGCCTGAGAAGATGACCTGTAAGAAGAGATTACTGGGTGTTGAACTTGTTTGATTTGTGAAAGAAGAAACTAAGGCACAATCTAATAGTAGCCTGCAACTACTTGAAGGAGTTACAAAGAAAATGGAGGCAAACTGTTCTCAATAGTGGCAAATGATATAACAAGGTGCAAAGGTCACAACTTGATGTTTGGGAGGTTCAGATAGGACAGCAAGAAAAACTTGCTCACTGAGAGGTCTGTGCAGCACTGGAAGAGGTTGCCTAGAGAGGCAGTGGTATCTGTGCTCGGAGATTTTCAAGACTTGGCTAGAAACAGCAGTGGCCAACATCCTCATGAATGCTCGAAACTTTGTGTGAGGGTACATGTTCTATAGCAGTTCTTTCTAATTAACATGTCTGTGTTTCTGCCATACCACTGTGATCCCTATTTATATAGGACTCAGTGGTGTTACTCCTAATATATCCTAATGTAATTCAGAGAAAAAAAAAAAAGTACATCCCCTGTACTTCAGACAGGCTCGTGTCTAAGGACACAATTATGAGGTCTAAGATTCTCAAATAGAAGTAGTTCAGAATGAGTTACAGGAAGGGTTAATCACTTCCCTGTTCGTGACTGAGGAAACGAAAATCAACAGCTGGTCTTTATCCCAAGCTGAGGTCAAGTTTCACAATGGATTGGTGAATAGTACAAGGATGTAACCAGAAACTGGAACAGATGCCAACATCTCCTCTCTTCTTTTCTAAATGGGGAATTAAGGTCCACAGCAGAAATAAGTTTGGATTGGTGGATTGTTGCTGGAAGGCCCTGGCTTGGTCACATATTACTCTGGGCTCTGAGGCTGGGTTTGAGCTTTTTGCTGCTATTGGAAATGTCACCTGTATGGTCAAAAAAGGACAGGAGAACTGCGAGGCCACACATGACCCTGAGTGTGCATTATGACCACTGATAGAACACTTCAACACTAGTCCTACATATTACTGCTTCCCAATCAGTGTATGTTTACTTTCATCATACTGTTACAAGAGAGGGGAGTCCCACTTTTTCTTTTAAAAAGACTCAGATACAGTGCAGTTCTCAATACAGACAAACTTTCAAGTGCAAGTCTTAACTGCAGGACAGGACATTTTAAGTGAGGGAGAATATTATTCTCCTCATCACTTTATTGTGTCTCTGTGAAAAATTTTAGCTCAACATTTTGTTCCCAACATAGTATCTTTGCAAATGTTTTGTTACTGAAATATTCTCTTCATTTTGGAAAGCAAAAACATTGAAATTTTATTTATGATCACCTAGCATTTTAAACTCAAAATACAAAGCAAAACAATCTTTAATTTCTGCACTTAACAGAGTTTTCTGAAAAGCAAATTTGGCAGTGAGTGCTTCTTAAACTGAGTCTGCCTTATTTCCATTTCTGGTCTCTAAATCTCCAAATTATTGGTTCAATAAAATGAAGAGACATAGATTTTCTATCACAAATTTTCAAATAATTTTTCAAACTATTCAATTTCAGTTGACTATTTTAAAAACATCAAACTATTTTTATAGTTATGTAGATTTTGAAAACCCCAAAATTTTACATATTTTCTAAAATTTTGATGGTTTTCATTTTTTGCTACTGGGACCTGACAAACCTAGCTGCTAAGATGTAAATAAAGCTATCTATACTTCTTAAGTCATAGAATGACAGAATATACTGAGTTGGAAGGGGCCCATCAAGATCATCGAGTCCAACTCCTGGCCCTGTGCAGGGCAGTCCAAGAACCACACAATGTACCAATAGTGTTGTCCAAACAATTTTTCAGCTCAGACAGATTTGGTCCTGTGACCACTTCCCTGGAGAACCTGTTCCAGCGGTCAGCCATTGTCTAGATGAAAAACATTTTCCACAGTAAACCTCTCAACTCAGCTTCATGCTGTTTTCTTGAGTCCTGTCACTGGTCACAGGAGTGAAGAGATTTGTACCTGCCCCTCCTCAAGTTTAATTTCAGTTTAAAACTGAAATAGTGCCCATCCTCTCACAGTCACTGTGAAGTGACTCAGCTCCCATGAAAGAACCTGAAAGCAATACCATGGGAAGAGGCTGCATGGAGCCAGTAAGCACCTGTTCAAAAACACAGGAAAGAGCCAGTTAGGTTGTGAATAGTCAGCAATTGCTTCATTCTGGCATGGTTAGTGGGTAATCTTCTCTTTGCTTCCTTGAGATGAGAGCTTCTTGTTTCTGTTTTTTAGAGGTTATTCCTGAAGAAGGAGGAAAATTATGGAAAAGACAATCCCATTTTATTCAAAACTCTAGAACAAAATAAAGATGGAATTAAAGCTAGCGAGCAGGACAGCAGGTAGCAGGACTCTCTGTGGGATGAGGGGTAGGAGCAACTAGTTTCACCATTCATCACTTTAGCTGTCCATCACCTCATCTGTCAATGGACTGAACTTTGTTGCAAACTCATAAAGGCTGAGGCAAAATCTTATGAAAAGAATAGGCTCAGTGCTTTTACCTCTATATATTTCTCTGCTCCGCCTCTACTAGTGAGGACACAAGCCTTCATCTTCGTCAGTCAGGCTGGGGGTGAAGCTCTGGAAGGCATGTGAGCCAGTCTTGCTAAGCTCACTTTTGGCATAGATGTAGAACAATTAAAAAGGTGATCACCTACAAAATTTCTTGTGCTCTTCTCTGAAGAATTTAGTGCTTTTCACAGACTGAGGGTGGAAAAAAAGAGCTACTATAGCCTGCTTGCTAGTATGGAACCTCTCTTTTAGTATTGGCACAATGACACAATATGATCTGGCCCATGATGTCACAAGGATGAACCATACACCTTCTAAAAAATACCAGTCTTCTTGACACTAAAATGCTCTTCACTGGAAATAACCTATGTTGGCAGAGGATGATCCATACTAAGATATTTTTATCTTGAAACTCGATTTTGAATGATTGCTGCTGTTCTTTACTTAAGCATAAATATTTCTTCATCCTATCTATATTATTAATACTAACCAACAAATATTTTTTAATGGGGCCAAAATATTACAGTCAATGTCTTCAACTTCTAATACTTAATTTGAGAAAGGAATGGGATGCATTCAGCTATACCTTCAGCTGAGTTAAATTAATGTTCTCCACAGCTGAAGTTGTAGAAAACAACTTAGTGACTTATTTCTGCTCCTCCACTCCTTAATTGTCTAGAAACCCAAAAAAGCCACTATGACTATGTAAGAATTGCCTTGTTATTAGCCCAAAAGCATGGGCTACTTAGTTCTAGTAGGAGCATTGTAAAGGATCAAAATGTCTTGAAGTGGAATATTCCCTACTTTAGCTCAGAGCTGCCTCTATATCCCTTGGGAATTTGGCTACACTCCAAGTGAAAGATTTCTCACTGACATCATAGGTCGCCTTTCCGACTGCCTTGTCAGCAGTGCAAAACATCTGGATCATGAACCAGTTGTCTGGTCTCTGTAGCTCACCTATACTATTGCACACACCAGTTAACACAACTTTTCCTGTTAAAAGTTATTTATGACACAGGCTTGTGGCACACCACTCAGTAAGGGTGAAATGTATTTCATAAGCTGCTTCTTCAGCTGACTCTCTGACACCATGCCAGATCTCTCATGACTTCTGTTAGTCTAAGAAATACACCACATAGCAATGCTATTTCATCTTGTGTGAACATCACTCACACACTAGTGTTCACTTAAATATGGTATTCTAAGCAATTTAATAACACCAAATAAGAATATTCTACAACACCTTTCACTAATAAACCACAGAATTCACCAATATGGATGGGAAATATCAAAGGGATTAAATTATATCTGCTAGACCATCCAGTGTAATAGCCAGGAGCAAAATTTAGGTTTACTGAATAAATTCAGTCCACTGTTCTCTGTTAGGCACACTCCTGCTCTGCTTATGTTAATTTGTACCTCAATAATTTACTAAGGAGAAACCCCTCTTCCTACTGATGAATCACAAGTAGAAGCTCATGATTTCAACAGATTTTATGGTCTGTTTTTCGGCTCTCCCCAGTCAGTAGTGGTATGGTTGGATTTCATGCAGCTAGGACACTGTTACTGTCTTACTTGTGATAACCAAGCAGTTAGTTGCTTTTGCTGACCTAGACTGCATGATACTAAGCCAGTACATCTGAAGGAGGAAGCACAAGTATTAAGCATGTTACCCCAAATCTAACCAATGCCCAAGGTTTGCATAATACGACATTGAGTGAGGACTGTATTTGGCTACCATAAATAAACTAACATCTCAATTCTCAGCAATGTAAAAAGAATCTTTTCTCTCTACAGATACCACGAAGTCTTCAGCACAGAAATTGCTTTTTATGAAGCTATGGTGCAATTACATTGTACAAAACCAGACGAGAATTTTTTCAGTCAGCAACCAGCCTCTTTCATGTAGATATATTTGTCTGTTGCATGTGCACATAAACCCTGGCACTTCATGCTACTGCAGCAGTTTGTGCCTATTTCACCCTTTAAGTACTTACAGGGGGCCTATAAGAAAGATGGGGACAAACTTTTTAGCAGGGCCTGTTGTAACACAACAAGGGATAATGGTTTTAAATTAAAAGAGGGTAGATTTAGACTAGACTCATATCTAGACAAGGCATAAGGAAGAAATTTTTTACAATGAGAATGGTGAACCCTTGCACAGGTTGCCCAGAGAGGTGGTTGATGCCCCATCCCTGAAAACATTCAAAGTCAGGTTGCACGGGGCTCTGAGCAACTTGATCTAGTTGAAGATGCCCTTGCACATGATTCTATGATTCTATTCCTTTCACCTGACATAAGTTCACAAGTTACATTCAGGGACACTTGTGAAAACACACTGTTTTCAATTTTTTTTCCCATCACTGATATCAGGAGTATTATTAATAAGGCTTCCATTTAATACTTTTAAAATAAAATGACACAGAACCCAAAATCTACAGTAGGTCAGCACCATGAATTTTGCAGACTGTTCATGCATGTGTTCTACAAAGAAGAGTTCCTTTTTTACTTTGTTTTCTGTCAGAGTGTCTTTAATTATTTGCAGGGTACTCAATACTGCATCTGTTATTTATGCAAACAGTCCCATTCTATTTAGACAATTTTCCTTTTATGACAAAGGATACAGAGGTTCATTTTTATATCTTGAGGAGAGATTCTACAGCTTTTGTTTCAATAGAACTTCTCTTAAAACTCATGGGATGGAAAAGGGCAATAAAGATTTTCTGCACTCCTTGTGCACTCCAAACAAGGAACTGAAACCATTCTAATACATTTCCTATTAGTGGGACGCAGTTGCCTTCAGTGAGGCTCTAAATAGGAAAGACTTACAGGATTATTCCCCTTGACTTTTATTTTTTCACAAAACACTGTGTATTCTCAGGCTACTATAAATACATAGCAAAAAATCCACTAGTTCCATTTTGTCCCTGACAGTTAGGCAGATATCAGGTTGTTATGAGTACAATAAAATTACAAAACTATTCAGAACCTGATCCAAGACCCAATAGCACCTGTGGCGATACTTCCAGTGACTTGACCATGTTTTGTATCAAGATACAAGGCTATGGGAATATCGATAATGTAAATATCTGGTCCCATGGGAGCACCCTTCTCTAAGTTTCCTGGTAACATCAAGTGTCTTCCTTGACTGGAGAGAAATGCTAGTGAGTAGTGATGCTACTCTCTTGCATTCTTGCTTGAGGAAATGGTGAGTATTGTCTTACTGAGCTTTGGTTTTCCTTATCTTTATTTGCTGTCATTGTTTCTTTAAACTCTTTAAGTTACAGACCTAGCACTATGGTCATCAGAGGGTAGTTAAGGGAATAAATGTTTCTCATGTAGTGTCCATGTTCTTTGACTTAATGTGTTGTTTTAAACTGCCCTTCTACTGAAAGAGAATGCACGACATATTTGATGAAAACTTTGATTAATGGTCTTAGTTGTGATAGATTACAAAAAACCCAACCAAAACCAACCCAAAACAAAACAAAAAAAATGTACTATGAAGCTGTAACATAAGTAATTGGGTCAAATCTATCTGAGCAAGAACTGGAAGGTCTTTGGAATGATTTGGAAGTGGGGCATTTTGACCATTTGTTAAATGTTTTAATTTTTCATCTCTCATTACAGCTGGTATTATTTATATCACACCCATCACCATGACATGAAAGTTCTTCAGAAATTTAGTATCAAATAATGAATATTACTGCTACCCAATTGGTTTCAAATTAAGCATATTTATACCAATTCCAAATTTTCTCGGCATGTGGTAACTCCAGAAGTGAGATATTTTGTCCTACATTCCTTCTGTGACAGAATATTTGCTAACTTCAGGAGAAAGTTAGAGAAATACAGGTTTGAAGGTCAAACCGATATCATATGACTTTGCTAAATATAGATGCTTGACGAGTGAAAGAGCTTCAAAGGTCTTGGCATATTTTGCTTGGTGCACTTCTATGTCTGCACATATGCAGACTACTTCTCTCAGCACGTATCAGAAATATGACAATTAATAAAATACAAAGTATCTAGGCAGGTATTACAAATTTATCCCTTCTGATTTCTTTAAGGTAGAAGGGCAGCAGGATATGCCTAATCTGCGATATTTTCACTCTCATTTCACAAATCTGTCACTGATGGATACTCCAAGGAGATGAAGCACAGCATTTTAATATTCTCCTAACTTATATGCAGCATTCAAATGAATCTGCTGCCATTAAAAAAATCTTTCTTCATAAAATAGCATCACAGTGTGTGCAGCATTGCACAAGCAGAAAGACAAACATGATTAAACAACAAAATTGTGCTAAGAGCGAACTAACATAGAAGAGGAATGTTTAAGGAGCTCTTCTCACCTATTTTCCCTGTCTAAAACAATTTCCATTGAAAAAATGGCTTAGAAAGGAACTACCTGTGCTGGTATGTTTCTCATTGCAATCCTGTCCTGGGATCCTGGGACCTATAATGCAATATGCGCTGTCAGGACTATGACAGTTTATAGATGTGCAGCCAGACTTCTTGCTATTTATAGATGCCTCTTCTGCAAACACTACTCTGTGGGGTTGTAGCGCAGTAATAGGCATGTTCTTTTACTAAGTGCTTACATCCTATTCATTTAAGAAAATTTGGCTCTTCACCTGGCATGGCAAAGGAGGCATATTTATGAAGGTCAAGCAGAGAGAACACTATTGTGAAGAAAATGTGGAATTCATGAGCGAGCAGGACACCTACTGGGAGGACTAACTGAAAGGAGGAGACATTTGGCAGAGATGCTGAAATAATAAAGGCTGAAATAGTTATGTGTTCACTCCCACTAAAGTGATGCTTTTGCTCTTTATTACCCCTGCAGGGCAATTGGGGAGACAGTTCAGTGCCGCCTGTGCGTGTAAGGGCAAAGCTGTGAAGTTGGTAGGGGCGCAATGTCCTTGGGGTCTGTTCATGGCTGTGCTGCATCTCGCTTAACCATGTGTTAAGTGTTCAGTCAGAGTGCTAGGCACAGTCTATTAATAGAAACAGGGAGTTTGGCACACACTCGCACTTTCGCCTGTCTCCTTCTCACATGCTCCCAGAGATGCTGGGACTGCATCCTGCATCCTTCTGCTTTTCCAGACCTGAGACTTTGCACACTGCTGTATCCCTTGAGAAGTCTCAGTGAGGTCAAGATAGCCCCAGACAAGTAAACAAGGTCTGCTCTACCCCAATGTTGAGGAAACAGAAGGTAACACTGAAAGACAGGAGAAAATGCTGCATGTTGCCTTAAACTATGCTCGGGGCTGATTTTTAAATAGAATTCTTCCTTCTTCTGTTTGAGTGACTGTCTACCTGTGGGTTTTTTTATGCAATCAGCATAATCCTGTTTAGTTGCCTTTCAGCTAGAGGAAAGTTTAAAGCACAGTACTGCTTGAGTTGTTTCAGAGAACTTGACT
>JAOXXN010000174.1:47726-61196 GCA_026770055.1 Myrmophylax atrothorax | reverse complement strand
GTCCTGATGGAAAGCATCTGGGGGTTATGAGGTGGAGGTGTAGCTAGGTTGAATATGACTCATCATGCTTTCTCTCAGCATAAAAGGCAAACTGTATAATTATGTACATTAAATAGAAAGTGACCAGTAGAGTGAGGGAAGTATGATTCTCCCTCTGCTTGGCACTGGTGAGACTGTATCTTTGATTCTGTGTCCAGAGATGGGTCCCCTGATTCAAGAGGTAGGCTGATACAGTGGAGATTGTTCAGTGAAAGACTGCTGTAATGGTCTTTTAAGACACTAACTTCTGAGGAGAGTTGGGAGTGTTGGGTTTGGAGAATAAGAGGTAAAGGGGCACCCAGTAGTGGCTTATGATCAGCTTTAAGGATTGTGACTAAGATGATCCAAACTCCACTTGGTACAGTCAGATCATCTGAAAAAAAACAACAACTGCAAATTGTGGCTTTCCAAGTTCAGATTCAGTATTAGGCAAAGAGTGTTCCTCCACATAAAAATAACTGACTTTTCTCTGTGGTTTATAAATCACGGAAAGTTTTGGGTTTTTTGGTGTTTTAGTTTTGTTTGGTGTTTTTGTTTTGTTTGGTGTTTTTGTTTGGTTTGGTTTGGTTTGTTGTTTTTTTTTCAATTGAACATATGAGACTAACAGGAGGGAAATATGTGATCTGCTACAGACATACTTAGGGAAGAAGTAAACATTTTATTCCTTTGATAAAAACTTTCTTGCCCATTTTTTTTTCTGAGAAGATGGAATGCAGGTTTTGCTGTGATGATTCCCATTGAAGTACATAAGATTTATTTCAAACATTGACAGTTTGGCATAATTTCAAGTAGGAGGCAATAGCAGTGCTCCAGTTGAACCATGGACAGAAAATATAAGGATGAATAAGGAGAATAAAACAAATATGAATAAGGAAGGAATTCAGGTGGAAGACTAGCAAAAGAAGACTAGCAGAGAAGGTGAAAAAGTGTGTAGCAAAGTTCTGCATAAGGAAGCACGTGGTAGCAATGGCAGGCAAAGAAAAGTAGACATGAAATGCTGAAGACAGGAGAAGGTTAAATAGAATTGCACTTTATGTCACAGGTAATATTCATTTAGCCTGAATCAATGTTAAACTGTTGCATTTATTACAGTGAAATGATCTGTCCTGTAAAATGGAGTCCTTCCACTGGGTCTTCCAAGCCCTCCTGCCATCCTCATTTCTGTAGCATTGGCATCTCTTCCCCAATTCACAGGTTATAAGGAAGATTAAGCCAGGAATTTTCACCTTCATTAATATCTTGCATCCTGATGAAAGGAGGAGTGCAAGGCATTATCAGCCTTGAAAATACTTCTGCCTTCTGTTTGACCTCAGACATCAGCTGAGAAGACTGAGTGTCACATGCTTTTCTTCCTTGTTTGTTTAAAAAAGTGGAGCATGTCTTTCGGCAGACTAGGAACAACTCCTGGGCTATTGCTCAGGAAGTCATGGTGGTTTCCTTTGCCTCAAAATATATGTTTGGCAATCTTTCCAAATTCTTAATGTATCTTCTATCCCTACTATGTCTCTCAAAGTTGCCAGTAGTTCAGATATTTCTCTTATGCCTGCAATTTGCCCAGGTTAATTCTGAAGATTTTGAAGTGAATTCTAATTGACACTGTGGATTTAAAGATCTTATTTTATTTATGCTCTTCCTTCCTGGTCTTTTAACTTGCCTCATTAATCTTTTCTCCCCATGCATTATCTTCTTATCCTTCTTCACGAACACTGCATGTTCCAGCCTCTTCCTGGAAGTCATTGCAGTTTTGAACCATTGGTCCTGGGTTTGAGTGAAGAAGGGTCTATGAGAAGCTAAACTGATCTGAGATACCCACTGTCACAAGCCAAGAATATATGTCCAGAGCTCAGATAATTCAGAGTTAAATTCTAGAATACCTTGTCATGAAGGAGCCTTTAGCCATGCTTCAGATAATGAAACACTAGAAAACTATCTCTGCAAGGATTCATAACCAGAATTTTATTTTTTTTTCCCTCTAAGGTTGTAGACTTCATTTCATTCAGCAACAGAAGCTCTATTTTGCAAACTGAAAACTTAATCTAAATTTAACCAAAATGTTCCTTTCATTTTTTTTTTTTTCATTCTGAGTGCTAAACTCTGAAAAAGTTGTAACTGGGTCAGTTTATTCTGACAACATCTGTGAAGCCCACCAAAGTGGGTTTCCAGTCCTCTGTGGATTAGAGGAGCTAAGCAGGCTATTGAGAATTGTGATTACTACAATGGCACAGATAAGTTGGCCTAAGTATCATGATATGTTACACACGGACCTCATTCAATTCCCACCCATCCTTTTGAACAACTATAAATCATGCCTCAGAGCACACAACAAAATACTTCTGAAGTTTGATGTCAAAGTTATCTTAAAGTTAAGAGGTGCCTAAGAAATGTTACGCAAAACTTCTTCGCTTATAGGCGAAACATGGATGTACTGGAGTGAGTTCACTGAAAGGGCCACAACAATTACTAAGTAACTGGGGAGCTGTCTCATATGAAGAGAGGCTGAGAGTGCTTCAAGGGGGAGGGTGTAAAAAAATGACAAAGTCAGACTCTTCTCAATGGTACCCAGCAACAGGACAAGAGGAAATTGGCACAAAGTGAAATATAGGACATAAAAACTTTTTTTAAAAAATTCTTGTTTAACTGTGAAAGTGTACAAAGCCATTTTGGAGTCTTCTTCCCTATATGTATTAAAACCCCCACTACAAATAGCCCCAAGCAACTTACTGCAGTTGACAATCCTTTGAGTGGGGGTTGGACTACATGATTACCTGATGTCTTTTCTAACTTCAATGATTCTGTGATTCTGTGTGATTCTAGAACATTTATGAAAATCACATATCACATGGCTCTAACAGACCCGGCAAATAGGCATCTATCGTCTTGCTTTCTCTTCCGTATTACTCCTGACTCTTGGAAAAGATTATACATGTATACTCTTATACCAAGGTGATTCGGTAAGTGTAGCCAATAATTTCACAGAAAAAAATATGCTGAGAGAAGTGACAGACTGTTGTTTACATTCTATTCTTAAGTGCTCACAGGAGAGAGAAAGGGTGCAATGTCTGAAGAGCTAAAACTCTTTATAATGCCATCCCCGATAAGCTATCAATGGATAGAGAATATTGGATCTGGACACAGAGCTTATCTGAAAGAGAGTGAAGCAATACTCTCAGAATCATGATCCCATCTTTACTGAAAAGAAATGCAAATCACTAGCTTCCATCCTATCTTGTCACTTTCTGCTCTTCTGTGACAGCTTTAAGAAACTTTCCTTTCTGAGAAAACCTTTACCTTCTGCCTTACATTGTTTTCTGGAATCTGAGATGGAATTTCTACGCTTAGAGACGTACTTCATTTTCATTTGCTCTGCTTTTCTTTCCTGGATTATATCATGATTAGCAAATCTGAGGTGAAGACCACATATGTAAAAATGTCACTATTCATTCAACCAAGAGGTTTTCTTGATTTCAAAGTATCAAATCTTAGCTGATTCTTTGCTTCTCGGGATACCAACTGATACTTTTGAATTGCTATGTCACATGGGGTTGGAGGAATTTAACTAGAGCACAGATGAAGTTGCAACAATTGAAATTACATCTCTCTTTTGTGTCTTTGCATTCTGTCATCTTGGTTTCTGTCACTTTGTTTTTCAGAAAATGGTAGAGACATTTATTTGCCTTCCTCAGTAATACACATAATGCTTTGGGAGCACTCCTGTAAAGCATTTTAGCTGGAAGAGTTATGAAAATCACTTAAATGTCTCTGTCAGGTCTGGCAAATAGCTGTCTGTCTTCTTACTTTCTCTTCCATAAGTGTCTGATGCAGTAAGTAATTCTGCTACATGTCTCACGTTTTCCTGTTGTGAACAATTTTCTTCAAACACATGCACATGTGTTCAGCTGTCGCTGTCGACAAGTAACCAACTGTAACTATGATAGTGGGTTGGCATTTTTTTCTCTCCAGTTTGGTGTTTTCCTTTCTCTTCCATTAAGGAAAATTGCCAAAATGCTGCTGCCTCCCACTAAAACATGAAAAATAAGAAAGTGTAATCAGTACTGTGTGTATTTCATGAGCTGAGAACAATATAAGTCTTTTCCAGAACTATCTAGATCTTATTAGAAGTGAGGTCATACCTCTTTAGAATGTTTCTTGATGATGGTCCCCAATAAATTAAATACAATCAGGCTTTGGCCAGGTTATAGCATGGAGTCAGCACTCTGAGGTGCCTAAGATGATTTTTCTGGCTGCAAACAGAGCTCAGCCTCCTGGGTTATTGATCTGGTAGTGGATTTTGGCAACTGATGTGGTTGTGAACTTTGGCAGAATCTAGAGATTCTGCTAGTTCATCTGTGATCCCTTCCAGAGAGATCAACTTAATTGTACTAAATTTTCCATAATACAGGTATAATTGTGTGACCTAGGTGTTGATGATGCCCATCTTCTCTCTTTCTTCAAACTAGATAAAATAAATGATGGTATAAACAAAAGAACCAATATTGAGAATTAGATTACCTTTGTATGTGGTGTACTTCTATTTTCTCTCAGGGAAAAAAACATGTCATGATCTACTAGTACATCATGGTTTTGACTGTAGTGTTCAGAATTCTGTTTGATGTCATATAAAACTGTTGGAAATGCAGATGTATTAGGAATATTTTTTTAAGTTAGAGAAGTCAGTGTAGCAGAGTTGTTCACAGTTTGGACGATAATGAAAGCTTGTTCTGAGAAGGAAAGGGGAGCTAGAACATAGCTTGTATTACTAAAGGCAAGGTAAAGCTTCCTTAAGGAAAGATTTTCTGACACTAGTAATTTTTGTTACAAACATGACCTAGAGGAGCCCATCAAGCTTGAAACCCCTTTGTTCTAGGTATTGCCCTTCAGATCCTGCTTGGGTAGTTTGCCACTAAGTCGATGAAAACAAAGCATTATTTCCCTGCTTCTTGCTTTACACTAGTGCCACAAAGCTCAAGTGAATTACATGAAACATAAAACAAATTCCAGGAGGGCTGGGTCAGAGCCAATTTTCAGGTCTATTTCAGTAGCTGACAGGATCTTTCTGTCCATAAACCTAAGAACTGGCATGCTGGAAAAAACTCGAAATGAAATTCAAGCTGCTCAATCAAAAGAGTACATAATTAAAATGGAGGATTTAGAAAAAAAATGCAGAATTAGAACTCTTCTTGTGATTAAGCTAATGTGTGTTTTCCATTCCTTTTCATTTTCATTAGGAACACTATCTACTTCAGTGTGGAGACAACAATGGCAGGGTTTAACAAGCAGAGTAAACCATTGCAACTCCAAATGAAACTATTCTAATCTTTAGTGCAGTGTTGGAACTTGCAAGAGGATTGACAAAATATGTCATTTCTTCATGACAGAAAAAAGAAAAGAAAGAGGTGCATTGTCTCCTTTGCACTTAGTATGTTCTGGATATACCTAAAAATTATGATTTATGTGTAGTAAATGCATATGTATACATCTTTCAAAGAATTACCAGCTTGGTGAGGAGGGAAAAGGAAACTACAGCAATCTGAATGATAGAAGATTCACATTACAAGCATATTTAAGGCATGATTTTAAAATGGCATCTGAAAGGTCATGCTCATTTTGGAAGAGTATGAACTTAGGACGAATTTGAGATGTTCTGTCTTTTGCTGTCAGAATAAATAAAAAAACAGACACCAACAACCTTAACCACAATGAATCCTATCAGAATCCCTGAGTTTATGGTCAAATAGGAGTGTAAACCTTGAAGAACATTTTCAATGGGAAAGCATATTGAAGTTTTTAATACCTATGTCAGAAATATATACATGGGGTGCGGATAATACGCAGATAATGGTACATGGCTTGTATTGTACATGTTTAGAGACAATATAAAAGTGTCCCTAAGTGTAAAGTATTATTTAAAGCACTTTTTATATGTGACATAAGAATGGGAGAGACTGCCTGGATTATCATTTCAGGTAGTGCATTGGGACATCATGAGGTATTACAATGATATTTGTAATATTATTGTATCATATTACAATGGTACTTGGAATATCATGTAAACAACTATGGACTGCAAATTTATATTATACTAATCATCCCATGCACTGCAAACCAAACATGTTTCATTATCCAGTACAATCTTAAAATTTACAGTAAAAAGGAGCAAAAAGTCCTCAGACTGTGATTTGCAAAACAAAGAGAGCTAAAGAGATTGAAGGCATTGTTAGACAGCATTGTTAAATACAGTAGCCTAGTCATGGTTACTCCCTAGAGCTAAATATTTCACATATATTTTAGATTATATTATTTTTAAACTATTTTGTGTCTCTCAGTGATTATTTTGCCTCTCTGTTATATCTAGTAGCTATTTTTACTTCAGTACTAACACAATAGTGAAAGACACAAAAATTCAAACATCTGAAAACATACCAAAAGAAAGGCAACTATGAATGACTCTTGTGGCAAGAATTATGGATTTTAGGTTTTAATTGTGATATAAGATTGAACTTTGCCTATGATGTGTAGTTTGTGACCATTGTAGAAGCCTTTGAAAACTGTAATTGTACTAATAAGGATATTCCAACATGGCTTGTTGCTGTGCTCTCAAGCCTGGTCATCCTGACCTCTGAGCCATCAGTTCCATGTGTACTCACAACTAATTTAAAACATGGTTGTTAAAGACTCACAGTTCTGTATATGTAGTGATGATGATTAGTATAGCCTAAGTAATGATGATTAGTATACTGTAAGTACTGACTGTTACCAAGAAGAGTGTTGCTGGTGGATAAGTTTAGAAAAAGTTTCATTTTCCACAACTGGTCTAACTTGTCAGTTTTCTAAGCATGGCCATTCTGGCAATCTCTAATTCCCTGACTGATATATAATATCCAAATATACCGATTTGTGACAAGTTACTGTCACAGTGTAGCTGTGTGTCTTGGCTGTGGCCATGTGCATACTCAGCACAATCATTAATTCTCTGGGTGATTGAGGAACCCTACAGGTAAATTCTCTCAGCTGAAACCACTCCTTTGAGACTATGGATTGACATGATATGAGATGGTTGACTGAATTCCTAGTTGACTTCACAACAAAGTATTTGACAAACCATTGCAGAAGCTCTCCAAGTGGGAACTTCAGACCATCCTGGAGGTTTCCCCAGGCAATCCCCACTGTGTATAAGCTACATGACAGGCACTGTTGTCTCAGAGATGCTCCCACGTAGTTGATGCTGCATAATTGACCCAACTATACATAGACAAGATACTTGTAACTACTCTTTAGAACTCTTGGTGCACTTATAGAAATGGTCAAACAAAACACTTCAAAACAAAACATCTAGACTAGGTTTATACACATAAGAGTCTCATTTGATTCAGCTGAAGATGCTTTTGCAAAGACACTTAAAACAGAGACTTACAGTGTCTCTGTCCAGATATCAGCTGACCAACCTGTTGAGAGATTGGATTTTCTATGTGAATATTATCTTATGCAAAAAATCCAACCTTTTTTTTTTTAACAAAGTCTTTTTAAAAATGTCTTAGGAGTGCCTGTGCACCCATTCTAGTATATGTTGCCTCCAATGGAATGTTCAGAGGGGGGACCTGGCAGAGGGGGAATATGTGGGGCTGAAACCTCATGACAAACTGGGACTCTGGCTCAGAAGCAAACTTTCTTAGAGAGGTAAATCTCTACTGTCCTGACATGACTAGAATAATTAGATTGGTGTCGGAAGCCCAGAGTTTGACCTTTGATATGCTGCTATGGAGTTGTTAGGGATGTAACTTTTATTACTTAAAGTGTGATTAGACAGGTATTATGAAAAGACATGTAACTGGCAGAAATAACAGAACTTAACTATTCAAGGATATTCATTTGGCAGCCCACTACACTGATCAAAGTAGAGCACCTCAGAGCAATCCATCAATGCTAAGGTTAAAAACCCAGGAATTTGCTCATCGACCTCATCCTGAAGAGGAGAACTCTGCCTTCTGGAATACCTAACTCTGAAGCCACCTCCTGGGACACCTGGGACAAGCTCCCATTGCCAGAACTGATACTCTCAACAGCCTACTCCTCCAGAACATTGACAGTCAACTGCTGTTCCTGTAATCAAGGGAATGGCAAATAGAAATACCCACAGCTCTGTAACTTGGTAGTGCCTTATGCATCAATAACTACTCTTTCACAAAGGCAATAAACACTCAAACTTCTTCATGTGGATCCAATTATTGATAACAATTTAGGAATGCTTTAGTCTGTCCTATCTGAAGTGCAACAAAATCCTATGCTTTTTGTTCTGGAGAAGTGACGAGTTGTGCTTTTTTCATTGAATAGGGCAGCACTAGAAGATGTCGCTCAGAGTGCCTGAGTAATCTCCTTGTCTGATAAATTTCAAGACTCAGGTATGCAAAGCCAGTCTCCTCACACAGTGTTGGCAACAGTCCTGCTCCAGTAATGAAATTGGGGTGGAGACCTCTGAGGTTTATTCCATTCACTGCTTCTCTGGTTCTGTAATTCCTGCATCATTAGCTGCTGTCTAAGTGCCTCTTTATTTCACTGGTTCCTGTTGTTATGTAACATTTATTATTAGTAGCTTTGAGCTTAACATCTTCTTGCTTGCATCACAAATTCTTGACAGAACACTAGTCTATGGAGCTTAGTGCGGCATGAAAAATTATATTTAGTAGACAGTGGTATAGACAAATTGTGTTTATGAAACAGAAATAAACAGAAAACCAAGTGGAAATACTTAATTTTAAGTGTGTATGTGAGTGAACCCTTTGAGTATTAGCAAGATATGAGCTTGGGAAAAAAAAGTAATTACACACTCTAACATCAGGGTTTGGTGCCATTTAATTTATGTGCCCAAGAATTCTTCCTAGTCCTTTTCCTCTGAACCAAGGCTTAAAAAAACAGTTTAAGGATTATGGGCTTTATGGTCTCCTAATCTATCATAAACCAAGTATGATTTAGCAGGTTTTTCAGTGAGACACTAGTGGGCATCAGAACCATTGAACACAAGGCCAACTAAATAAATCACCTTTGTCTTATTGCTTACATACACTGAGGTGCAGAATGTAGGTTAAAAGCATGGACAGTGTAATCAAACATATTTCAAACTGTTCTGGTAATTTAACATATTGTTATAGAATACTGTGAAGAGTATCTGTTAAAATATGGCTAATAAAGGGAGGCAGACACTCCAGTATGACTTTTCACTGTATTTTATCTCCTTTGGTTTCGTGATACATTTTAAAGTTTGGCTTTTGGTTGCAGAAGGTTTCAGTTTTGAAGGTTTCTAAGTGAAAAGAGTAATCAGTTCCTATGACAGAATAAAAAAATCTCCCAATCTCAGTAATTTAGATGTAGGAGTTTTCTTTGCCAGGTTGCAGTTTATATTCCATATTGACGTCTTAAAACTTGAGATTTGCATTTTCATAACCAGACACACTCTGTTGCTAATGTATGTTAAGTAATGTCAGTGTATATTTACCCCAAGAAATTATACGGGACCACTAAAACTCAATTCACAGAAGTGATGACAAATCAGTTTGCACCTTAACAAGAGAACATCACATTCCCAAAAGCAATGAAAAATTAACTCTGCTCAGAGTGCCACATGTACTGCAAAGCAGAGCTGTGTCATTCCAAATTGTGTTATTTGTATAAATTGTATTACTATGAGATTTTTCTTGATTAAATCTAAGCCTAGAGGATAGTTTTCTTGCTGAGTGTTGATGCATCTGAATTTTCACTCCCTTCGGTCCTGCCCCTTCTCTTTAAGACCTGCTAGATATTTTTTGCTTGGTGTCAGCATCTGCTTCCATCCTTTCTCCAAGCTGCCCTTGTTCCATGCAAACCTCTTTCACCTGCTACCATTTCTGGTCCAATGGTAGATGAGTGTGGGCAGGCTGACCTTGAACAGAAATTAAAGATGAACTACTTCAATCAAAAATAAATGTCAATTTACAGTCAATTGTAAATAAAAAGGAGACAAATGCAGCCATCCCAATTAAACATGAAGGGACTGATTCTCTGATCTCTGGAACTAAAGATCCAAAGCACAAGCCAGACAGCACTAGAGTGTTTCAAACACAGTACTCGGGGAATCGCTACCATTGAAGCTAATAAGAGGAGGGCTACACAAACCTTCCACTAGAGGGTGTTGACAATGCTTACTTTGTTTCAGGACTACACATTTTAGCACAGTATTTTAAACAGTGAATACTGGTTATGTAAGGACTTTTGCTTCATAAGGGAGATGAAGGAATCTCTCTTAAAATGATAAATTAATATTTCTTTCTTATTTTGACTATTTCTCTTTTGACCTAGACAGCTTAAAATCCCAAGAAATCTGGTTTATCTATTTATAAAGCATCACATTAAAATCTATGCTAGAGAATGAATGCAGACTGATTGATGTTGCCATTAGACATTGTAGATCTCTGTTTTGCTGATATGAAAGGTCTTAGTTCTGGGAAGGTTTTTAGTTCCTAGGAAATTTCAGTGGGAATACGTGCTTGAATTAAAAAAAGGCCTAAAAATAAGACTTGTTTACTCCTTGAAAAATGTAGATACTTCTGTCCCTTCTCCCTTCAAACGGTTCCTTAGTCAAGCAAGGCATATTTGTATCTTTCTTCACATATTCTTTCCCCATAAATTAATCATTCCAGACAGACCCATCAGGATTTTTTTTTCTTTCTCTCCCTTCAAACTCATCCTTCGTGGGATTATCTGTCTTTAAGGACATGTCTAGTACTGCCCGTAGAACAATTCTGTTAGCTTCAGGTAGAGAGAGACTACTGCTGTGTGTTATTAAAGTTCAATACCACAGGCCTTTTATGCTGGCATATTCCCTTAAAAATTTGTCTATCTCTAATTTTTCATTTTAATATTCCTGAATTTAATACTGTTAATCATATTTTTCTGAATATTTCCAACCAACCACATATCTGCCTCTCTGAAACCTATCCCTTAACATGCTTCTAACAACTTTAATTCTATTTAATATCTTCTGGATTTATCAATATTTCATGGCACCTCATAAAACAGGCCTACTTTTGAATTTGACTGAATCCATTAACCATTTTCATATAAATATAATCAAGGATAATGAAGAATGTAATCATAGTAATGAAAACAAAGTAACTCAGACACTCCTTTGCGGATCCTTAACTTTATCACATTTCATTTTAGAGCCTCCTGTGTTTCCTTCCCACACTATTACAGTGCTTCCTTTCCATATTTTAATCTCCACTTGAATGGAGATTTGTGTCTTAAATAAGAACAGCGCAGAAAAATCTGCCTCAAAAGGAAAATACAGACAGAGAAAAATTCTAGAGTCATACGGGCTCTAAACTCTACCTCTAATGATAAAGCTTTGGCAACCAATACTAGTCCAATGAGCTGGGAAGCTATAAACGAAATTTCTCTCAGTGCTTTCAAGGGAGTGAGATTGACATATCAGTGGTTGCTCTCCCCAGGTCTTTGAAATTTTTAACTTGTAGATTTGAGTTTATGATTTCAACAGAGGAAGTTTAGCAATACTTCCACTGTGTTTTAGGAGCTAAGGAGAGTTTTTTAATTCCCACAGTTTGAGTACCTGAATTGCAGTGCACATAAAAGAGTCTCACTGCTACCTCACTTGAGGCACTCATTGAATACCCTAGGCTGAGACAAAATCCAATCTCCTTCTTTTTTTTTTCATGTCAGAAGCCATAACTTATTGCAGGTGAGCAAGTAAATATTAATTTTAAAGAAATTAATATGCAGTTCTGCTCTAGAAATGGCTATGGGAAAAATCACTTTTTTACAGCATATCCTTTCTGAGGATGTTGCGGGAAAGAATGGGACTGTGACACAAGGCACAGGCACAAAATATAAAGCTCACAGAATGTTATCAGATTCTCAGTTTCTGAGACTCTTCAAGTCCCTGTGTCAGAATGCCTTGGGCTATTTTAAACCCAAATAACCCCCAATATAACTTTAGCACTGTTGTAAAATTGCATCTTTGATTACAAGGTGAAATTTAAATTCTTGGTTCTGAAAGAAAAAGCAGGTAACCCACCAAAGCTGACTTAGTCCTTAATCTAAGCAAATATGCTAAAGGCATATCTGAGACAGAGCATTTTTTCTTTTTTCTTCTTTTTTTTTTTTAATGAGGGAGCCATACTTTTGGAATCTGTGTGAGGATTGTGAATACAAACATGGTTTGTGCGTCACTATCAGTGGGATGACTTTTACAGATGATGATTGAACACAAACTTGCTTTCGCAGGTGCAACTTATTATGGTCTTTTTCAAGAGTATGAGTTTTCATTAGATTGTTCCATAAGAGAAAGCACATGGCCCCAAAGAAACAGCAATTTATTAACACTGCAAATGAGCTAATCAAAGTAGACACACACCCACATTGCCATACATAAATGAATCTCAGAAAGTTTTCAAAACACTATGCTTGTTCCTACTCCAACTATATATATCTTTGCTTTCCAAAACACAGTGAGTTATTCATAAAGAACAGAAGTTCAATCTACAGTATTAAGAACCCGGCAAATACATAAATAAATAATAAAATTAATATATATGCCATAAAAATCATCAGCTAAGGAAAAGAAGAAGCTGGACAACCATAACAGAATACTTTACTTTTGCAAGTTACTGCAGAACCTCACAATGCAAAATGACAACCAGTTACAACTTAGTTAAGAACTTGGGTCTTCCTAAGCAAGCTCAAGTGTTTCCTTTCTAAAGCAGTATATAGCATTACCAAGCTGTCTTTTGTCCTTGCTGCTTGAAACTTTTCACTCAGACATGGAATAAAAAGAAAACAACATGTCTGTTTCTCATAGCATGATATTTTAGATCAAAATGCTTTTGTTGGCAGAATACGCTAAGATACAAGATTTTGGGTTATATGAAGGCTCATGTTCCCAGTAAGCACCCTTACTCCCAGGACAGATGCCAAGTGGCATAGTGGCCAAGGGGGAGAGTTACAGGCAGGGATCTCTTCAACTGCAAAGCAATAGTCAGTAGATCCGTCTGTTGACCTTAGACTCCAAAAAAACTAGTTTATACAAGTTTTCATCTCACATAATGCCAATTTCAGTGCATCCTCAAAAAAGGTAGCATTTTCATATGCATGAAGTTCAATAAGGCCAAGTGCTGGTTTCTGCACTTTGGCCACAACAACCCCCTCCAGCGCTACAGGCTGGGCACAGAGTGGCTGGAGAGCAGCCAGGCAGAAACGGATCTGGGGGTACTAATTGCTAGGAAGCTCAACATGAGCCAACAGTGTGCCCAGGTGGCCAAGAAGGCCAATGGGATCCTGTCTTGTATCAAAAATAGTGTGGCCAGCAGGCCCAGGGCAGTGATCCTTCCCCTGTACTCTGTGTTGGTGAGGCCACACCTTGAGTATTGTGTTCAGTTCTGGGCCCCT